>CM052899.1:168503291-168514469 GCA_028534135.1 Potos flavus
CACTGAAAAAATAAAATTAAATTAAAAAAAAGAATTTTGTTTCACGTAACTACAAGGTAGAAGAAGCTGAATATCTGGGAGTCGCCACATCTGCCATTAGCAAGCTGTGCATCATTGGGCAGACAAATGATTCTCTCTGGTTCTGAGTTTCCTCATCTATAGATAGAGAAGACTGGACAAGATTAGCCTGAGGGTGCCATCCAGCTCCAGAATCCAGGAAAACTGGATTCTCAATTATTCCTTCTCATAGGAAGAGGAAGTACTGGGTAATGGAAATCCCCAGATAATCCCTCATGTTGTCTCTGAATCCTTGAGTATCAGGCTTCCATCTCTTTCTTCTATTGCTGATAAGTAGATATAATTGACTGATTCGGGATTGATCTTCCTTCTGATCTTATTCATCCTAATGAGCAGAAAAATTGCCAAATCAGGGAGGAAGACACAAAAGCAAAAGCATCAGTGATCTATCTGTAAGTTGATTATTTACTTCTTCAGTTACCAAAAGTGTCTCCACAGCTTTGCCTCATGCTACAAAATGCGTGTTCTTAAAGGATGCTTTGCAAACCAGATTCATGTAAATTAAATAATATATTTTATGCAGTGATGAATCAATGAGGTAAATGAAAGCAAAACAGAACAAAACCAAAAAAAAGGAAAAAAGGAAAAACAAATAACAATGACAAAATAACCTCGTGCTGAAACTTTGCTTGCCTCTCTCCACTCTTTCCACTGTTTTACAAAGTCACATGAGTATCAATTCCCTTTTCCATCAACTAGAAGCCACTGGATAGCCTTCTCTCGAAGAAAAGTAGTAGAGAGAGAGTAAGCACATTCAGATAAAAACACTCAGAATGTCTCAAAGTTTGATGTCTTTGACTTTGATAGTAGAGTTTGCAGTTTATACAAGTACTTCGCAGAGATACTGTGGGTTCTGTTCCAGACCGCCACAGGAATGCAAATATCACAACAAAGCAAATCAAATGAATTTTCTGGTTTCCCAGTACATATAAATGTTATGTTTACACTACACTGTAGTCTATTAAATGTGCAATAGCACTACATCTAAAAATATATATATACCTTAATTAAAAAATGCTTTATTGCCAAAAAATGCTATCATCTGAGCTTTCAGGGAGTCATAATCACTGATCACAGATCCCCATAACAAATATAATAATAATGGATAAGTTTGAAATATTATGAGAATTATCTAAATGTGATGCAGAGGGGCGCCTGGGTGGCTCAGTGGGTTAAAGCCTCTGCCTTCGACTCAGGTCGTGATCTCAGGGTCCTGGGATCGAGCCCCGCATCGGGCTCTCTGCTCAGCGGGGAGCCTGCTTCCCCCTCTCTCTCTGCCTGCCTCCCTGCCTACTTGTGATCTCTCTCTCTCTGTCAAATAAGTAAATAAATAAAAATCTTTAAAAAAAAATAAAGTCACTTTCTAAAAATAAATAAATAAATAAATGTGATGCAGAGACACAAAGTGAGCAAATGTTCTTGGAACCATGACACCAATAGACTTGTTTGATGTAGGGTTGCCACAAACCTTCAATTTGTGAAAAAAAATATCTGTGAAGCACAATAAAACACAACTCAATACAAGATATGTCTGCAGAGTTCCAGGAAAGATAGATTTAAAAATATATGGAATTTCCATAAACAGGGAAAAGTTGCTCTCAGTATGAAAGGTGGAATAGATTATAGCAAATATAAAATTTCAATTAATATTAAATAAATCTTAAAAAATAAGAATAACGAATCTTTGTCATGTAAGTTTCAAATATTCTTCCCATCCTATTATAGGGTTAGCCTTTTCAAAAATATAAGTTCACTATAGTCAAACTTGTTTTTAATGTATTCTGAATTTCTTTAATTGCTTAGGATCTTTTTCTAATAGTTTATATTTTTTTACATATTTAAACATTAACCCACTTGGAATGTTTTTATACTGATAATTGTGTTTCTTCCCAGATGAGTAATTTTTATGTTTGCACTATTTATTAATAAAATATTATATTTTATGGTATTAAAATGCTATTTTACACATACTTAATATAGAGTTCCACTGATTTCTGGACTTTATATATTCCCTTTCTGTGACTGATTTGGTTATTCTTGGCCAATATCTATATAGTTTTAATTACATGGCTTTATACAAAGTTCTAATATCGGGGAAAAGATATTTCCTTCCTCACTAATCTAATCTTTGTCTTTTCATTGTTGTTGTTATTCAATGATATTTATTGCTCTATTAATTTTAAAATTGTTATAATCAAGTTAAAATAACATTCTAATTAAAATTACATATGCTCATTAATTTTTAGAATGATTGACATTTATATGATATTAGTTATCCTTATTCAGGAACAAATGCTTTCTCTCCATTAGTTCAGGTCTTACTTTATATCCAGCAAAAAAGATTTTGGCTGTTTTCATATAGATCTTGCAGCTCTCTAAATTTATTCTTCGACGTTCATAGGTTATGTCTATTGCAATTTTTTTCGTTTCCTTTTCTATGCTGGATATTACTAGCATAAAGGTAAAACATTAATTTTGTATATTTATATTGGATCCAGGTACCTTATCAGCTTACTTAATTCTAGTACTTGGTTCCCTACCCCCAGAGCATGCCTGCCTGTCTGTCTGCCTGCCTGCCCTCCTTCCTTCCTTCCATTTCCCTTCTAAACTCTTCAATCATATAACATGCAGATAAAAGTTATTTTATTTTCTAACATTTATACTGATATCCTTTACTCTTATTGCATTAGCTAAAATCTCCAAAATCGTGTAATAACTGATCTTTCTGCCTTATGATTAACTTTAATGAAAGTAAGCATGTCTCATTTGATATTTGCTATTGGAAAATAGTTTTTCTTAAATAGCCTTCTTTTATCTCTGTTATGTAGGGTTTTTAGTACCAATTTGTAGACTAACTTTTTAGTTGCCTTATTGATAGAGTCAAATTGATCTTTTTTGTCATGACGAATTATTTTTATGGATTGTCTCACACTGAACCATTTGTAATCATATAATAATGGTAATGGTGTATTTTTTTTTTTTTTGGTATTTTTTGGACTTCATTTGCTATTTTTTTCCAGTTTTAACATGTATATGTATAGGTAAAATAAATATGTTTTGGTTTCTTAATACTACATTTATGAAGTTTGATATCAAATTTATGCTTTATTCCTGAAACTAGTTGAGAAGCTACCCCATACCATTTAGAAACTGGAATAAATCTTGGAAGTATCTTCTATTTAAAGATTAGATAGAAAGTTATGAAGGGATTAGAGCAGGCTTCTCTCGTAACTGGAATACTTTATCTACCTTTCTGAACCGTTTGTATTTTCTATCTCTTTTTATATTGATATTAGTAGTTTATCTTTTGCTGGAAAACACCAATTTACTCTATAAATTCAGATCCATGCCCATGCAATTGCACATCTGTTTTTATACATACTATCTCATTTCCAGTCATCAATTTTTAAGGTGTTTTCTCAATTTTACTTATTTTTACTTGCCAGAGATTTATGTGCTTTATCAGTTTTTTTTTCTCTCTCTTACCTTCTTCTGGGGCATTTTATAACTTTTCCCCCTAATTTCTTGAAAAGAATGTTTATTTCTCTCCTAAGATTTTATTACAATGTATTATATAAATCAAGTCATCTATTCATAAAATAATTATAGAACTGTAAGAAACCAAAACAAACATCACAATGAATTTTACATATAGTTGTTTTGAGAGGAAAAAGATCAATGAGAGCAGAAATATACAAGGAAGTTGGTAATGAGTGGTAAAGTATAATAGTTGAAAGGGGAAAGGGAAGAAACAAGATTCCCAAAACGATGTGAGCTAGCAGGTACTTCCATAAAAGAAGTTTCTAGTTAGTTCATTATGGGATCACCATTTGGGTTACAGAGACTTGAGCTCTTTCAGAAATAAAGGCACCCTCGCAACTAATTAAAATTGAACGATCGTTTCTGTGTTCAGACCATGACTTTCATTAAACTTTCACTTAGTTAGCTGGAACTAATAAAATCTAGGCTCTCAATGGCAGAAATAAGAAGAAATTCTTATGAAGTGCAAGGTCATAAATGTAGCTCATGATTTTGACAATAGCTTGAGCACTAAACCTACAAGGATGGTGATCATGTGATTCAGTCAGGTTGAGTTCACATGGTCTTAAAGAAGGGTTACACACATCAATGGCCTCCAGGCAAAAAACTAAACTCAATGAAAGTTCTCAAAGTAAATATTCCTATTTGAAATGAAAGACACAAAAGGGGAGGGAGAAATTTCATATATATATATATATATACATATATATATATACACATATATACACACACACACACACACACACACACACACATATATACATATACATATATACATATATTTTAAGATTTATTTATTTTAGAAGGAGTTGGGGAGGGGTAGAATCTTCAAGCAAACTTTCTGCTGAGCAGGACCCTGGACAGGGGGCTTGATATAGGGCTTGATCTCAGGACTCATGAGATCATCACCTGAGCTGAAATCATGAATTGGGCGCTTAGCTGACTGAGCCACCCAGGTGCCCCTAATATGCACTTTTGTTTTATTTTTATTTTATTATTTTTTAATTTTTATTAACATATAATGTATTATTTGTTTCAGGGGTACAAGTCTGTGATTCATCAATCTTACACAGTTCATAGCACTCACCATAGCACATATCAAGAACATGTAAAAATAAGAATATTTAGTGTTTTCAAGATATGTATTTGATTTACATGAGGAGTGAACAGACTTCACATGTTCACAAAATAATAGAACAAGTACCTTTCACCTCAACCTTCATTTGTAAGACGTTGCCTCAAAGTATGGGATGAATGGCTTTTATTCAAGGGAGAACCCAAAGGAAGTATTTTTGTCTTTAAAGAGCCTTTTGCCTTCATTGAGAGGTAAAAAGAAAATGCAAAATGAAAGGACCTTTCTATGTCATGTCAGCAGATATGTAATATTTTCAATTTTCTTTTCACGACCTCTCAGAAAAACATAGTCTCAAAAGTGCTGTTCAACTGGAAAAAGAAATTGCCCAACAATTATAGATTCATTCAATATAAGGTGTGTGGTTTCTGGAAAATGCAGCAACAACAAAATGTTCCATACTTTGCCACCACTTTAGTGAATCATAAAGAATTTCTTGAAGGCCTAGTACTTTGTAATAGAAAGTAATTTTTGCTAATATATTCCCTAGACATAAGGTCTTGTATTATATTGGCTTGCATACATTAGGCCAAAATACTCTCCTGTTCAAACTTTTATAATTCCAGAGACTTCCTGCAAGTTTTATGTATGTGAAGGAATTTGCTTAGAGGTCATTACAAACAAGTTATTCTTTTTCTTCATGAGGAGGAGTGTGGAGGGACTACTTTTGGAATGCAGCAGGAGAAATGCAGAGCAAAAAGAGCAGCTGAAATTGTTGACTATTTTATTCATAGGATACTGAAATGAGAAAATCAGGAAGGCTGAATTTTTCTGCCAGCAATTTTTTTTAATGCTTACAGTAATTTATTGAGGCAAAGTTTACTTGCAATAAAACACATAATCATAATTGTACATCTTAATGTATTTTACCAAATGCATATACTGATATAACCACCACCTGGTTAAGATACAGAACATTGTACTCTAGGAAATTCCTGTCTGCCCTTTTCACTTAATTCCCCCTTTTTAAAAAGCAGTCAATATTCTGATTTCCCTCATCTTTTATTGGCTTTGTTCGAATTTTATATAAATGCATCATACAGTAGGTATTAGTTTGTTTCTGTCTTCTTCCAACATGTTTTTGAGAATTACCCATGTTGTTGCATGTATTAGTGGTTTGTTCTTTTTTATTAGTATTTCGCGGTACGAATAGTCTATAATGTTTATCCATTTCCCTATTGATGAGCATTTGAGTTGTTTCCAGTTTTTAGCTATTGTAACTACTATGTCTTGGATAATATTATACAATCCTTTTCGTGGATATATTTATCTTTTTCTCTTGGCTATATAGTTAGGAATGGACTTACTGGGTCATATGACATGGTGTTTTCTTGTTCTTGTCATTTTATCTTAAAATCAAGGAACAGTTTCAGTGACAATACAAATAAATTTTTCCCTAGCCTATTGCTTCCATGATGCCTACTACCCTCAAATTCTTTGGTGTGCATTTCCATATACAAGAGTATTCGCCTACATAAAATTGCAATAATGAAAATAATATTGACATTTTACTACCATCCGAAGTTCAGACCCTAGTCAAGATTTTCAATTATCTCAATAATATATTTTATAGGAAAATAGTAAAGTCCAGAATCATGAGTTGCATTTAGTTTTTACGCATCTTTACTCCAATTTTTATCAGAGACCTTTCATTAGTTTCTCTTTGACCTTCATGATCTTGACACTTACATTAAGAACCAGTTACTTTGTAGAACTCCTCAATTTAGGTTTGATTAGATTCAGGCTACATCTACATTCCTGCATCTTTGTCAGAATATCACTGAAGTGATGCTTCTTATTGGGTCCACATGATTTTGACTTGTTCTATTAGTGATGATATTCACTTTTGATCACCTGATAAAGGTGGTGTCTCCAAGCTTCTCCACTATAACATTACTCTATTCTCCTTTCCATTTAATGAGAATTTTATGGAGAAAGACTAAATCTACACAAATACAGTTATTAAACCTCTAACTTATCCATTTATATGTTTATAAAAAATTGAGTCATAGATTCCTATTTTATTTAATAGGTTACAATTCAATTCATTCATTATTTTGATGCTGAAGTTATCCTAAATTTGGATGGTGGAAGTGTTTCCAGCTGGCTTGTGTACCCTTTTGATAAGCCCCTCATTCGTTCACCCTTTTTGTACTTTCTGTTACAGCAAGAGAGGCCACTCTCATCTTACACTTTCGCTGTCTTGGCACTGGAATCAGCCAATTTGCCAAAGTTTCCTGGTTCTTTTAGTGGAGTATGGCATTTAGAAGCTAATATCTCATTCCTGGGTGTGCTTTTTCTGCTCCCAGACCCCCTCAATGGGATAGATGAGTTCATATGTATGTTCACACACATACATATGTGCACACATTTGCATCCATATATTGTTCTCAATAGATACTTTTACATGATATTTCAATACCACTGATGACAATCTAACAATACAGGTTCAATTCTAGTTTCCTTTATTTCAATACTTATAAGTCCTTTCTCTGACCATGATAAATCTGGCTCCCACTACTCTTAATATTTACTTATTTGAGCAATTCTTCAATATGCAATAAATATCTCATGGTTACCACTACCTCCCCTTTATGGATATTCTCTTGACCACTCAGGCTCCAAAACCCACAGTGGGCTGCCACTATTGTTTCTATGTTTGGATATTCTTTTACCATACTTATACTTTAATCACTTATGTTGGCTACCCTTCCATGGGAGCTTCGTTACCCTGACTGGCCTGATACCCAAGATGGACTACCCTCCTTAATATACTCAGGATCTTACATCCTATACTTTGCCCATCTTATGATGGGCAACCTCCACATCCTACTTGGGCTCAGAAGTGTCTGAGTCATCCACTCCAGGAGGATACTTCTCTACCTAGTTTAGGCTCCACCAGAATTTTCCAGGCTACCATGCACACAGAGCCACTTATGGCCACCAACCTTACCTGACTCCATTTACTCTTTAGAACGGAATTCTTCAGGAAAGGAAGGAGAAAGAAGAAGAAGCAATGAGTAAAGGCTTTTAATAGTAGTGCACATTAACCATTTTAGCCAACGGATTCTCACAAAATTCATTTTTTGACATTGCCAAACTTTTGTATGCATAGATAGTTTATGGTTACAATTCACTATAATTTGACAATGGTAGTTGCAGCTAAATCCATTAACTGTTTTTGCAGTAAATTTAAGTATAATATATGATCATCTATTAAATTATTTCTCACCCTTGAGCAAATTATATTCAATAAACTGAAACTATTACTGATTATTGTGGCATAAATATTTTCTTTAGGGCCAAATTCAAGCTACCAACATGATTTCGGTGAATATGGAGTTGGTAAGAGATGAGCAGTAATATTTCTATCATAAAAGTACAATAAATAGGGGTGCCTGCGTGGCTCAGTGGTTAAAGCCTCTGCCTTCAGCTCAGGTCATGATCTCAGGGTCCTGGGATCGAGCCCCACATCGGGCTCTCTGCTCAGCAGGGAGCCTGCTTCCCCCTCTCCCTCTGCCTATCTCTCTGCCTACTTGTGGTCTCTCTCTCTCTCTGTCAAATAAATAAATAAAATCTTTAAAAAAAAAAGAAGTACAATAAATATGCATAACCTTAAGAGCATACATAATAGTAAAACACTATACAATGATTGGAAAGTAGATAGTTTTGATTATTTATTACATTTGTTTTTATATAATTTATTCAATTTTAAGATTATATCATTTAATTTTTATTAATGGCTATTTAACCACTGATTTTCAAAATTCCTGAAAATATAACCACTAGATTTTGCAAACCAATCTGGGCCAGCTCCGGCATATCACTGAGTGTTTTTCAAATTATTTAATCCTAGGATACTTGTCTTAATACAGACCTAATTGGTATTCCTAGAGATATGCTTTGAAAAATTATGAAAATTAGATAATCATATTTCCCATCTGAAATAAAAGCGGCGGTCTTTTGAAAAAAATAAAAACCTGAAAATTGCACAAACCCTCACATTTAACTAAATGTTTGATCTCAGATAAGCAACTTAACTTCTCTGGCACTAAATTTTTTTATATGTAACCTGAACAGTTTGGATTCTACCTCAGCAGTTCCTATGGATATGTTTAAACCTAGATTATTTATTCATAAATGGCACAACTTTTTATTTGTCTTATGGAAAATCATTAAATGCCAATTGCATGCCTAAGCCTTGGCTAGGATCTAAGTTTATATAGAAAATCCCATAGATCATATTCTGAAGGAGCTTCAGGTTTAATGCTATAAATACATTGTGCTCAGAAAAGACTATAATATAAAGTGATATCTATAATACAAGTAGACTTGATAAGGATGATGTGCAGGAATAGGGAAGCAAACAGACCAGATAAGACAAAGAACATACTAGAAACAGTTTTTTGCTGGTGGTTTTTATGCTGGAGTTATCGCTGGGTTAGCTGATTCTCTTATACTTCTAGACAGTTCTGACCATTCAGCACTGAATGGTAAATCATCAGTGCCCTTTTAAGCAATACCCCTAAAGGCACAATATTGGCCTTGACCTTTTCAATGTCTACACTATAGAATAAAACATCTTCATATTTGTTTCTTACTTTTTAGTTCTCAACTCCATAGTGATAGAATATCAATTTTATTTCAGAGACTTCAAACAAGTAAATAGGTGTGTTATTGTGGTTGATGTTTGTAATGCAAGTTGATGCCTTCATGGGATGAATCAGTCCTGACCAAGAGGTAAACAGTGAGGCCTGAACTCTGTGGGCCGTAAAGACACTGCATTTCTCTCCTTCTTCAACAAGATGGCAAAAGCAATATAAAAGCAATATATAGTGTCTGCTTATGACTATAGAAAAAATGTGGAAAAGTCTCAACTACTATAACCCAAACTGTGCTAGATCCATTAAGGGATACAGAGCACATAGATGGCATGGCCTCAGCACCCAAAACACTTAAGATACAGTCAACAATGGCAATGTGTCCCACTTCAGAAATATTATAAGGCAGGATTTGGTTAGGGGTGATTATAAAAAACAGAGGGAGAGGAAGCTCAGCAAGGGAAAGAATTAAACAGTCAGGAAGGAGAGAGAGTAGAATAGGAGAAATCTTTTTGAAGAAATGAATTTGAAATGAGTTTTAAAATATATAGATAGAATTGAGCCAGGTTAAAAAAAATTAGGGAGCAAAGAGAAGCATGTCTGGCAGAATGAGCACATCCAATAGATGCTTGGATATAGAAAAGCCATGTACAAGTAGGGCGAACAGTTCTTTGTCAGCTGTAAGTCCTTCTACATAGAAACATGTGAAGAAAATATAGAATCATAGGTGATTGATAATAAATATGGCTGTCGTTCTAAAAAGAAAGGATTAAATGAGATTTTCCTTTCATTTTCTAACTTTTTTTTATTAACATATAATGTATTATTTGCTTCAGGGGTACAGGTATGTGAATCATCAGTCTTACACAATTCACAGCACTCACCATAGCACATACCCTCCCCAGTGTCCACCACCCAGCCACCCTATCCCTCCCCCGCCCACCCCCCAGCAACCCTCAGTTTGTTTCCTGAGATTAAAAGTCTCTTATGGTTTGTCTCCCTCACTGGTCCCATCTTGTTTCATTTTTTCCCTCCCTTCCTCCCATTACCCCCTGCCCTGCCTCTCAAATTCCTCATATCAGAAAGATCATATGATAATTGTCTTTCTCTGATTGACTTATGTCATTTAGCATAATTCCCTCTAGTTCCATCTACGTCGTTGCAAATGGCAAGATTTTGTTGTTGTTGTTGTTGTTCTGCAACTTCAATTCTAAATAAACTAAACTATACACAATAAGAAAGTATTGAATGTTTCTAAGCAAAATAACAACCTAATCATGCTTTAAGGAGATTAATCAGACAGCAGTATGAGGAAAGGACTTTCAAATAAGTCTGGCAGTTCTCAAAAAAAAAAAAATCTGGCAATTCTCTGAGCATTTGCGAGGTTATTGCAACAGTGTGGGTGATAATGAGGTGGTGGCAGTGGAGACAGGAGGTAGAAATGGAGATCAGAGGTAGAATTTGCAAGCGTGGTGAGATAGTGTGGACAACACAATAGAGGGAGAAGTTGCGGGCCAAATACTGGACCCTGGGCCACAGGAAGATGTTGAAATCTTTAACCAAAATACCCACAGTAAAAATGCAGATCAGAGGAGGAGGAATAGCTTCTAGAGCTGTTTTGAATAAACCAAGTTGGAGATTACCAAAGTTGGAAATGGAAGCTCAAAGTCAGGGCTGCATAGATTGATGCTGCTTTCTCCTTACAGAATGAGAGTAATAGCATGGGTGAGTTTCCCAGAGGCAGAACACAGAGAAGGTCTAAAGTCTTCACAATCCAAGAAACTTTCCTGTTGAAGGAAATGAGAATCAAATGAAAACTAGAAGCTG
>CM052899.1:168514969-168645065 GCA_028534135.1 Potos flavus
GTTGGAGAAATGATAATGGGCAGTGAGCAAACATGGCCCTGGGACTTGCCAAAATCTTGGGGATGGCATCAGATTTCTAAAGAAAATAAAATGGCATTTGAGCCAATCCCTTTTTTTTCTTAAAGGGAAGAGAGAGCAAGCTGATGTCTGGTTGACATGAAGTTTGAGTGTTATCCCCAGTCTCTGTGGTATCTTCCCTACTGACTTTGTGGTTAAGTCACTGGTGGTTATTATGGTAAAAATAGCCACTTGTTTTATGAAAACCTCCTGTAAGCAGACTGAAGATAGCCACTTACTAACACCGTAACCTCGGACAAACTACTTAACATCATTAAGTCTCCTTTTTTCCCCTAATTTGTAAAATAAACATAATAATCTGTAATAATAATTATTCCAAAAGAGATGGCTGTTCTTTAAGCATCTGTTGTAAGCAATACATTCTTGCTACAGATAATTGTGTATCTTGATGTACTTCTGCATGAAATTTAAGAGGACTCTTGGATCCTAGATGAAGATTGAATGAATAGGCAAAGAAGTGATCTTCTAAAGGCTGGAATTAGAGAGTTTTACAGGGCCTAAGCCATGCTTTGGCATAAAGAGGTACAAAATATACTTACTTACCCAGGCAGAACCTAGGAAACTGGCAACAAACAAACAAACACATAGACTCAAAGAAGGACAGCATAGAAAAGGACCATAAAGAACATCTAAGCCAACATACGATTTTACACATAAGGCAACTAAGGTCCAGAAAGGAAAGCAATTTATCAAATGTCACACAGATAATAACCTGCAAGACTACTCATAGAATCGAGTTCTCCTGACTCATGACCCGGTACATGTCCCAGAACTCAGGGTGTTTCCTGTTTCTTTTCCATAAACCAGATGAGTTGAACTAAAGCCTCTAATATCCCTTAGCATTACAAAACTGAAGTTGTTTTTTTAATGAATCAAAGGCAACTAAAATTTTTACTTTTTAAGGTAGATGATGTGTGGGCTTCCATAAACTTGAAAGCATCTTTGTTTCTCAAATCTAAGATCTAAAATTAAGTCAGAAAAATAAGAACAGGATGGTCAGGGAGGTAAGGCATTGCTTCTAGGGGTGTGACTCCATTTGAGATTTAAAGCAGCTCAAGGCTGAGGAAATTTCCAACATTCTTTTATCAGATATGTTCAGAGAAATAGAATTTGTCTCTGTTTGGAAGGCTTATGATTTCTCCTGAGGCAAGCTAAAATGAAGATACAGGATTTCTTTATATGACCCACAAAATCGAAAGAGTGACAGACTTGTGAATATTCTTTGCTAAACTCCTTATTCTATGGCAAAGCAGGTATCTTCAATTGCTAAGAGAGAGAAAAGCTAACATGCAAACAACCCATTCTTTCTGTGAATGATTCATTAAATTCAATGAGCTAACAGAACTTCTGTGAGAATCCCAGGAGCAAAGCAGCATTCTTCTCTCTTAGTTATGTGTGTGAGTGTAAACATTTTATTGGGGTTATAACTTGCAATTTAAAACTGGTTCCCCCCTTTTCTTTTCTTGCCCAATCACAATGAGTAATTTCTGTGCATCATCACACATTGTGTGAGCAGATATTTATGTAATGTGTCTTTAAGAAAGAAAGGCAGATCATTTTATTATTTTATTTTATTTTATTTTATTTTATTTTATTTTAAAGATTTTATTTATTATTTGACAGAGAGAGACAGTGAGAGATGGAACACAAGCAAAGGAAGTGAGAGAGGGAGAAGCAGGCTTCCCACAGAGCAGGGAGCCTGATGCAGGGCTTGATCCCAGGACCCTGGGATCATGACCTGAGCCAGAGGCAGAGGCTTAATGACTGAGCCAGCCAGGTACCCCAAGGCACATCATTTTAATGGTGTGCATGTTTTTTTTTTTTAGATTTATTTTTTTAAGATTTTATTTATTTATTTTTGTGTGAGAGAGAGAGAGAATGAGAGCAAGAGCAGGGAGAGGGACAGAGGAAGAAGCAGACTCCCCACTGAGCAGGAAGCCCGATGCAGGACTCCATCCTAGAACCCTGGGATCATGACCTGAGCCGAAGGCAAACACCCAACTGACTGAACCATGCAGACACTCATGTTTTTATTTTTTTGAACAAATTTTCTATCCATTTTCTGTATCACAACATCCACTCATCTGTGATCATCCAGCGAGGTTGTAAGACTGTAAATGACTAACTTTTCAGCCCATTCAACACCCATGACTTTGTTCCAAGTACATCCTCCCTTAAAAATGTGAAATTGATGAGTTTCAAGTGAGGGGTGGGGAATGGTTAGTATATTGACCCATAATATGTGACCTTAAGTATTTTTAATGGTTAAGGGACAATGGTGGAAATGTTAGTGATTCTCCATTCATTCACACTATAGGATAAACTCCAAATCTGTTTGCATCACATATAACAAGAGTCCAACTTACTGATTTCATACTACTGTCCCCAACATCACCAGCCCCTTCCCCTAGTGCCAACCTGGTTTCATTAATACTTAAAAACTCAAGTTTCCCCCCATATATATGTTTCTGTGTGCCTTGGCACTTGCTAGACCTTCTGCCTGACGTTCTTTCCCTCCATCTCCACAACAGGTATTCATTTTTAAATGCCCAAATAAAGGCTTTCCTCTTCCAGGAAGCCTTCCTTTTTTTAATTACTTTTTTAAATTTTAATTTCAGTATACTTAACATACCATATTATGTTAGTTTCAAGTGTACAATAGTAATTCACAATTTTATACATTATGGAGTGCTCATGATGATAAATGTACTCTTAACCCCCTTCACCTATTTTCCCCATCCCCCTACCTACCCCCCTCTGGTAACCATCAGTTTGTTCTCTATAGTTAAGTGTCTGTTTCTTGATTTGTCTCCATGCTTGTGCTCTCTCACTCATTCTTGCTCACTCTCAAATAAACAAATAAATTAAGATTTTGTTTATTTATTTTAGAGAGCTAGAGAGAGAGTGCTCATGAACCCACAAGAGCAGGGGGAGAGGCAGAAGGAAGGGAGAAAGAGAATCCCAAGCCCACTCAGTGCTGAGCACAAAGAAGGATGCAGGGTTCGATCTCAGCCCTAAGCTCATTACCTGAGCTGAAATCAGGAGTCAGAGGCTTAACTGACTGAGCCACCCAGATGCCCCTGCATTGCCCTCTTCTCACTTAAAATATACCTTCAGATTCATGAACACTACATAAACAGCCTCCTTAATTTTAATAGCTACCTTGAATTCCATTGAATGCTTTTATACTGATTTATTTAACTAGTATCTCACTGATGGATACTTAGCTGGTTTCAATTTGTTGAAATCTAATAGTGAAGTGTGTATGTAGATATTCATATGCACACACAAACACAAAATTTCAAACGTGTGGTGGAACATTTGCTGGATAAGGGAATTGCTGCATCAAAATATATATGCTTTCTGATTATGGTGACTATCTAAAACTATATCCATTTTACATTTTTTTTTAGATGTTATTTATTTATTTGAGAGAGGGCAAGGATGCAAGTGGATGGAAGGGCAGGTGGAGGGGGAGATAGAGAACCTCAAGCAGACTCTATGTTGAGTGCAGAACACATGCAGGGTTCAATCCCAGCACCCTGAGATCATGAACTGTGCCAAAACCGAGTCAGTGGCTTAACTGACTGAGCCACATGTATGATACATGTGCCTTCTTCCTTATAGTCATATAAAAACAGTATTCCACCTAACTCTTGGCCCTTTGCCAGTCTTGCGAGTGGTGGACAGCATCTCTGTTCAGATTATATTTTTAGACATCACGTCCACATAACTGAGTTATCATAATTTTTGGTTCATAGTGTACTATTATCATAAGACCTTATATGGTTCCCTTTGATTATATTTTATTTGGTTAACCAATTAATTTGTTACTATAATGACACCCATGATCCTTACCACGAAATGCCAAACCTATAAAATTATATGCATATATTACCTTATATATATATATTATATACATATAATTATATACATATACTTATATACATATAAGTAAACAGATGAACTTGGGGTTCACTGGGTTTCTTTCATCATCTTTTCAGGAACTAGTATCCTCTATCCTAAAGAAGAATACAAGGTAAATCTCACCGCCTGCATCACATCTCTGTTCTGCAGAACTACCTGGAAGAATATCTCTGCCTTGCCCCTGATGTCTCACTCAACCACCCTCACACTTGTTGCCATTAGCTGCATTTACTCTAATTCACCCTCTTGATAACCTCCCTGGAAGTTTCCACTGCTGAGGTAAGAGAAAGAGACTAGAATTCAAAGACAGGGCATATTGGATTTGTCTGCTGCCATGGTAAGGAGAAAGTTACCACCATCCTAACAACGATGACCAAAGCTATTTCCCCCTTCCTGACATTTGTCTGAAGGATAGGGCTCCTTTGCACTCACATCAGTGCTGTCTCTATGGAGAGAGACAGAGGATTTACTAACACATGATGGAGAGGGAGAACCAAGGAAAAGTTTATAACTCCCTATTCATTGAAGAATTTGGCAAATGGTCTGCAGTATTTCACTTCAACTCATACTCTGGTATAAAGTCTGTCAAAGGACATAGAAAAATATCTACATGAACGTACATTTCTGTCTCACTCTCCTTTCCATCCCATCTCAGATATCATCACCCAGGACCATCTGGTAGCATGTTGTACTTGGAAACTACTCTGCCTCTGAACTTGGTAGTGTAGACCCCATACTTTCTATTTATAATCTACTAACTTTACAGTGTGCCTGGTAATCTACATTAAATTTTTACCTTGTCAGAATATATAATACCTTGAAATATACAGTAAACTACTATATCTACTATGTTTTTCCTCCAGATTATAATTTTGAAGACCCTCTCTTTATACTGTGTTAACACTAAACTTTACAGGTAAGTTTTTTGCCATTTAGTCCATTCATTATATACATCTTTTTGAAAAATTCTAAAGATGGATGAATTCTAATACTTCACCTTCATCTAATCTGTGGAACCTCCAAGCAGATGAGTTTTGCCACTGTAAATTCAGTGCACCTCATCTTGGTTAGAATTTAAACCCTGCCCAGAAATACCTTAACATGTATTTCTAGTTTTCTTGTTCTTCCAATCTTTGCCAAGTAGACCCCACTTTTAATCTCGCTCTTAGTAGGTATTACTTTATTCTACTTTACAAAAAGTTAGAAATCATCAAATTTAAAATATTTGAAATTTCCATCATTAAATCACAAATCCATCTTAATCAATAAAAGAGTGGACATGAGGGGGCCAAAGTTTGACAAGGTTTAAGCATGCTCATGGAACAAAATTTTCACCCAAAATATAGGATGAGTAATAAAGAAATATAATGCAGAAAATAAGAAGGAAAACCATCTCTCTCTTTCCTGTTATGAGCAAAAAGAAAAACGGGTGCAGATTAAGGTGAGGATGTGTACTTTTGTCATTCCTCATCCTTCTTGACCTTTTGGCAGAATTAGATAGTGGTGATCTCTTCCATCTCCAAACCCTCTGTTTCTTGGTTCTTGATATGGTCCTGGCTGCCTAGTTTCCTCTACCCAGATATTAAATGTTGGAGATTCTCAGGGATCACTCACAGACTCCCCTCTAGTCTTATAATATTTCCTTGGAAGGCAATTATATTTATTTCTTGAGATCCATTTGTGAGTGATCCTTGAGAATCTCTAACATTTGCCAATGACTTTCAATTTTATACACCCGATACCATCTTCTCTCCATGTTAAGGCCCAGTTGTCAACCAATCATCTTCACTTGGGTGTCTTACAGATGCTTAAAATCACTCAGAACTTTCCTCTTTCAGTTGAGACATAGTTTAAGCTCTAAATTGCATCCTCTGGGCTCTGTCCCACTCTTCCTCCTCACCTAGTGCCATGAATCCTCATCATCCAATCCTTGGCCATACTTCAGCTTTCCAAATGAGCTATAAGCTTTTCCAGTTTCCTCCAACACTCTTCTCATCTCACTAGCTAGTTTTTTTGTCTCATTCTTTTTTATCTTCATGCCTCTGGTCATGCATCCCTTCCTAGAAAAAGATTTATTTGACTTCCTGGGGAAGTAAGTTTCCTTGTTTTATGCTCCTATAGCATTCCCTATTTCTGCATTATACCCTTACCCCATTTCAAGCACTGTTTTCTTCACCAAACTATAGTTCCATAAGAGTGATAGTTAGAGCTGTCTTATCCATTGTCACATCTCCACTCCTTGTGGTTGTGTCTCTAGTTCCTTATGGGGATGGACAATAGAACTCCCCTTACACATACTCATTATGTTGCTGTGGGGCAGGACCTTCAACAGTAACACCCTGATCTCTCTGTTACCCCCACTTCTTCTGCTCCCACACTTCTTCTTTCCCAGGGGCAGAAAAGAAACTCAGCTGACTGAAGAATTTGGGAGAATGATTTGGGGAAAGGCCACTCTCCCCCTTTGGGCATTTGACTAACAGACTAAAAACAGCATCTTCCAACAGCTTTATGAGGATATTTTGATCTTTATTTCTCAATTTCTTTCATCTATCTCTCAAATGGTTTCAATCTTAACAGAAAATGGGAATTTTATTTATTGGTCACTCTAAAACCACACAATAACCTGATCCCTGGCTTATTGTAGCTATATATTTGTTAAACCAATTTATGAAATAATTTACTAGTTAATTAAACTTGAGTTTGTAAAATAATGAAAAATAAAAGGGGACTTTGGGATAGAAAGAAGAATAGAAATACGGATGGGTTAGAGGAAAGGGAGAAAGCAGAATAAAGAGAAGATTAAAAGAGAGGGGAGATTATGCTAGATATTTAATGCAGATTATTTCATTAATCTTCAAAACAATCTTAGGTAAAGAAAGCATAGAGAAAAAGGGGACATACTTCAGATACTGGTCAAAATGAAAAAAAAAAATAGGTGGAGAAAATATTCATTTTTCAGAATAGAATATCAAGGGAACATAGGTATAGATAAACATCAGGAAACATGGAGAGCTAGTGTTGCAAGAAATTTAGACCATGTGGACATTTTGCTTATTGAAAGGAGAGAAAACAGGTTTTGAAAGTCACAAAGCAAGTTGAAAGAAAATTTGAGACCAAGGCCAGGTTTTGTGGCTCTCAGCAAAAAGCCATTTTGGTTCCCCATGCTGCCTCCTTTAAAATGTAAGGAATCTAAAGAAAGGTCAAAAAGAAGGATGTGCTGGGAGATTAGGAAAACCAGATGAAAGATGAAAAATGTAGCGTGGGATGAGAAAAGTGAATAAAAAAATGAAAGGACTCATTTCTAATTCATACATGTTTTACTTTATTCAACATTTAGTATCTGTGATTTAGTGGTGGTTTGGCACATAGAACAGGGGAGCGAAAAATAATGAAAATATGATGCTGGCGATATCATCCATCAATCTGAAGTACAGAGTCCTGGCAGGTCTACATTCAGGATCAAAAGTCTTTGTTTGGAACAGCTCTGTATACCCAACCAAATACCAATATTTCATAGTTCTTTCATCTAAATTAGAAAAAGAAATGTCATCTGTCTATAACATACACCCTATTGTGGCCTGACTTCCAAAGAAAAATAAGGCCGCCCAAAGTTAAAGGGACCAGCATGTTCTTTGGGGGCAAGGTTGTTGTTCTTTTCCCATTTTCTGAAAGAGGTAGCAAAATGGGAAGTAAGTGATAGTGATTTTTGTCAAACTTACTTTGGCATTCACATTCTTTAATGGCTTTATTTGCTGAAGCTTTGATGGAACACCAAGGATGGAACCATTAAAAATAGGAGAGACCTTATACCTTTTTCCAGGTTAAATTTAATTTTATTTCACATATAGTATATTAAAAGCTCATAATGTACCATGCATGCTCATTAACCTTGTGGGAATCTGGTCCTTTCTATCATGTTGCATATGATATTTAGGGAAGGCGAACAACCTGCCCGGGTGCATGTGGCTCTATGTCATATAGAGTTTATTTGAATAAGCATCGAGCAAGAAAGAGAGAGAACATTTGTTAATAAGAATAATAAGAATAATTAGCTTTTTTTTAAGCTGTTATTTGCCAGGTATTGTTCTTAGAAATTTATATAGATTTCCTCACTCAATCTTCATCACAATTTGTTCAGGATTGGTTTATGACTAAACCTGTGACCCAGGTGAGAATTCTGGGGCAGAGAGAGGATAAGTGATGTTCCCTCATTTCCAGGGCTATGGAGACCCTGATTATGTCCCAAGAGCTTCATAAACATGACTTTGTTTACACAGAAGTCATGCAAATAAATCATAAGTTTTCTCTTACTGAAAATAGAGCTATAATACATGTGCTTTAGTTATTTGGCTTCTGAAGACTGATATAAAATAGCAAATCAGGCATTTCCGGAGTTAAGGCTTGCACTCCCCCTAAATCATCCACAGGCAACAAAGAGAAGTTTTGTGAAGGAGTTGATAACTGAATTTAGCCGCTGAATTTTGAAAAGGTAGTTGATAAAGAGTTGAGGGAGGATGTTCCAGGCTAAGCGAAATTAAGAGAAAAGACAAAGTTAATGCGAATGCAAGGGCATCTGAGTGGGGAGTGGGCAGGCTAGTTTGGCTCCTGTAGGGTGAAAGATGAGCTCCATAGTGTAGACAGGGTCCCATCAGCAAAGATCTTGAATGGGAGGCTAAGAAGCCAGGGAACAATCGCAGATTTTTGAAGGCTCCAGTTTGTCCAGGATTGATGACCAGGTAGTTCTATATTGAATCCAGGCTTCCCGTTGTTCAAAAGAGACCCACTCTTGGTAATGCTTCAGTCTGAGAACCTATTAGAAGTTTATTAAAAATCACAAAAGCTTTTTCAAATATCAAAAGGCCCCAGCACTTCATTTAAATGTAAATATACTTGAGAATTTAATTTCTAAAATTTAAGAATGAAGGGAGTAAGTGCTTGGAATTTTTTTTTTTTTCAGAGAAAGAAATGGAAAGTGATGAACAGGGAGGACCCAGGAAAGACAAGAATGCATCCAATGCCGTGGGTGGGTTTTTGGAAATCATTTGAGCCATCACTGCAGTTCTCTGGTGGGGATCATAAGTCAGGGAACTCAGAAGCTGACATCAGAGAAAAGAGGTGATGGACATCGAAATACAAGAGAATAAAACCACAGAATGAAAGCTCAGCTGGGTTTGGGCAGAGTTTTGATTCCAGGTGGCTGTTTGTATTAGAAATCTGTCAGGTCTGGATACATGACAAAGGGGTGTCTATACCGAATGGTCTGCAGAGTAGCCCCGGTCCCATCCAGATGGCACTCATGCTTATGTGGTGATGATCACCATCTTTCTTCCCCTTGCCAGTACCTTCCCTGTCAGTGCACCCTTCTAGAACTTCAGCAGGAAATCAGTGTTATAGAAGAGTGTCTTGAAGACAAAAGAAGTATTGTGTGCAGAGCTTTTTAATATTGCCATTTTGAAAAAAAAAATGCAAGAAACTATGAAAACAGGTTAAAGTGTAAACTTACTATTGCTTATAATGGAGAAATATACACACTAGATATTTCTAAACATTACTTCTTCCTCAATCTCCAAATCAGCTTGTGAGATGTTTATTTTTTACTTTACTAAATTCTATATTGCTTATAGGATATACAAGCATACAGAGTTTTTTTGTTTTTTATAAAAATCATATGTTAAACACCTACATTGTTTATGTTTCTGTAAAAATGATTTTTATAATAAAACATAAAATTATTTAATAATTTTAGAAATTACAAAATGAGCAATAAAAGTGTATTTATAAACTCACCACAAAGAGATAATAGCTGTTAATATGTTGATTCAGATTTTTTCAATCTTATACCATTAATAAACACAAAATTCATACACACAAAACTCTTGACAAAACTGGAGTCATGCCACATGTAAATTACATTTAAAGATCTATATTATGTAAATGTTTCTCTAAAACAATAAAATTTTTAACATTATACATATTTATATTTTAAAAATAGAAAAAAATTAAACTCTATTAGAGCTGGATTAAAATTTAAGTTCTTCACCTTGTCCTAAGGGCTTTTAGAATATTAAATATGATATTTGTATCTTTCTGAGAGTCTTGAAATGATCCTGAGTATTCTTGAAAATTGCCTGCATAGTATGGAACAAATTAAAGAGTCATTTCTTTATCTCATATGCCCATTTGAGTTTGGCTGGCTAATTAGTTTAAGAAAAGCAGAGGTGCCATTTTGGGGGTTTTCAAGCATAAAACAGAAGTTTTTCTTTATTAAACAGCCAGATCTATGTATTAATTAAATGTGAATAAGTATCATATTATGACTTCAAATTATAATCTCCAGTCAATGTGATATTGTCCTTAGGTTTTAAAGTAAACACCATAGAGTTAAAGCAAATCCATAGAGAATAACATATGCTTCACTTCAGAAATTCATAATCCTGACCTGATGGGCATGAACCATGGTGGTCAGGAAGCTGTTTGAGGGATGATGCTTAACCTAACCCCAGCCATGTTATTCCCCCAACCCTTTAACTATCCCTACAGTTTACACAACACCCCTCATCCCCAAGCATTCTCAGTGTCAGGTGCTAGACACGAGTGACCCTTAGGAATTGGATAAGACTAGGGAGAGGTTGAAGACACCTGCCGTCTTTAAAAAACTGAATGTTTAATTGCTCTGTGTTTTGTTCCTGCAAATCACATGACTTCGTGTGGGCAACACATCCAGCCTTGGGACCCAGCATCATATAGTGGGCACAGTATGATGTGGGAGAAAGCCTGAGCTTTAGAGGAAAGAGCCTCACCCAGACTTTCTATGCAGGCCGCATAACATCCTTGATCTCAGTTCCACAACCCTATTGTACATGTTTTGGAAATCCAAAAATGAAGAAAAAACATTGTAAAAGAGTAGTATTATTTCCAATAATTCCATCATGCAGAGATAACCACTTTTAGTGTGTTGATATATTTCCATCCAACTAAATATACAAAATTGGAATAACATGAACACTGTCTAGTTTTTTAAAAAGCCATGAAGTCTTTATTCTATTTTGAAAAAAATGCATAGCATTTGTCATATCTATACAAGATAATTTGTTGAATTATTTCCCGAATGTGGGATATGTGGATTGCTTACCATCATTCATCGTTATAAAAAAATATTCTGGTAAACACAACATCCTTGTCTGAATTCCAAATTAATCCTCAGGATGGAATTCAAGAAGGATTTTTACTGACTTAAAAAAAAAACATAAGACATTGACATATATTTCCAAATTGTTTTTTTTAAATATTATATAATTTTACATCCTTACCAGTCATGAATGAGGCCTGTGTCAATACACATCTTCAATGTGACTGTTAATTTTCTTCAAACTGCCACTCTGACAGAAAATATGTCATTTTATGATTATTTAATTCATATTTATTTGGCTGCTAATGATGTTGAAGAATTTTTTTCATATGTCTGTAGGTAATTTGTATTTCTTCTGCTGCAAAGTTTTTCCATATACTATGTCCATTTATCAACCTGGGTGCTAGAATCTTTAATAACCTCTTACAGTGTATGATTATAAAGCTACTATGAATAATGTGTTCAATAATTAAATAATTAATTGACTAATTTTAGAACACATAAAAATAAATTAGTAAAAAAATCTCATCTATAAACTTACTACATGAAAAGGACAACTGTAAAATGCCAGTTCCTATTTTTCCAGTCTTATGCCATAAACTCTCACTCAAACACACACATTACATTCATGCACACATGCAATTCTTAACAAAGCTGTAATCATGTGTGTAAAAGTTTATCTCCATCCGCTTATATTTAATCTGTATGTGTCTGTACGTTTATGGTGGGTTTCTTATAGAAAACATATGTTTAGGTTGCATTGGATCCATTCTGACAATCACTGTGTTTTAAATGGTGCATTTGAGCTGTTGATGTTCAAGGTGATTATTGATGTAGCTGGATTCACACCAACCACTCTCTTTACTGCTTTCTATTTACTGCCCTTATTCCTTGTTCTTCTTCTTGTCATTCATTCTTTTTCTACCTTTGTGGTTTGTTGAGCATTTTATATGAATCCATTTTCTCTCTTAGACTATCAGTTACATTTCCTTTAATACTTAAGTGGTTGACCTAGAGTTTGCAATGTACATTTACGACTGATCCAAGGCCATTTTCAAATAACACTATGCTACTGTATGGGTAGTGTGAGTACCATATAATAACAAAATAATCCTAACTCTTCCTCCCTCCTGTCCCTGTATCATTGCTGTCATTCATTTCACTTATGTGTGTGTGTATATATGTATATATATGTATATATATGCATACGCATGCATAAACATATATATGTACAGTTATATATGATATGTACATAAGCATATATAATCAAATACATTGTTGTTATTATTATTTTGAGCATACTGTTATCTGTTAGATCAATTCAGAATAAGAAAAATAAAAGTTCTGGGATGCTACTCAGTTGTTAAGCATCTGCCTTCGGCTCAGGTCATGATCCCAGGGTCCTGGGATCAAGCCCCGCATCAGGCTCCCTGCTTGGCTGGAAGCCTGCTTCTCCCTCTCCCACTTGCCTTGCTTGTGTTCCCTCTCTCATTGTGTCTCTCTCTGTCAAATAAATAAATAAAATGTTAAAAAAAAAAAAGAAAAGTTTTTATCTTACCTTCACCTATTCCTTCTTTGATGTTCTTTATATGGGTTCGTGTTTCTGACATACCATTTTCCTTCTGTCTAAAGAACTTCCTTTAGTATTTCTTACAAGGCAGGTCAGCTGGCAACAAATTTCTTTAATTTTTGTTTGCCTGAGAGAGTCTTTATTTCTTTTTCATTCTTAAGGATAATTTCACAAAGTACAGAAATATAGATAGGTAGTTTTTCAGGATTCCTTTACTCTCAACAATTTAAATATTTCACTCCATTATTTCTTGCTTGTATGGCTTCTGAGCAGTCAGATGTAATTCTTATCTTTGTTCCTCTGGCTTTTTTCAGGATTTTTTTTCCTTATCATTGATTTTATGTAGTTTGAATATGATATGTCTAGGTACAGCTTCTTTTAGCATTTATCCTGCCTAGCGTTCTCTGAGCTTCCTGGATATGTGGTTTGGTGTCCGGCATTAATTTAAAAAAAGTCTCAGTCATTATTGTTTCAAATTCTTCTGTTCTTTTTTTCTCTCTGTTCTTTTACATTAGATGTATGTTATACCTTTTGTGGTTGTCCTACAGTTCTCAGATATTCTGTCCTGTTTTGTTTTTTTTTTTTTTCAATCTTTATTTCCTTCTGAGTTTTGAAGTTTTTTTTTGAAGTTTTTTTCAATCTTTATTTCCTTCTGAGTTTTGAAGGTTTTTATCGCTACATCCTCAAACTCATATTTGAGTTTGGAGGATGAAAGGAGATTCTTTCCTTAGGCATGTCCATTCTACTAATAAGTTCATGAAAGCATTCTTTATTTCTGTTACAATGTTTTGATCTCTAGCATTTCTGTTTGGTTCTTTCTTAGGATTTCCATCTCTGATTATATTGCCCATCTGCTCTTGCATGTTATCTCCTTTATCCGTCAGAGCCCTCAGCATATTAATCATAGTTGTTTTAAATTCCTGGTCTGATAATTCCAACATCCCTGCCATGTCTGATTCTGATGCTTGCTCTCTCTCTTCAAATTGCAGTTTTGCCTATTAGTATGCCTGGTAATTTTTGTTTCTTGATAGCTGGACATAAAAGTAAAGGGAACTACTATGAATAGGCCTTTACTAATGTGGTAATAAAGTTAGGGGTAGAAGCATTCTGTAACCTCTGATTAAATCTCTGCCTTATAGTGAGCCTATGCCTTTAGTCCATGAGCCTCACGACTGTTTCTCAGGGTTATTTTCTCCCACATAGGTGCTATAGGATGGCTAGTGTGGACTAGAATTGGTACTTCCCTTCTCCCACGTGGAAGGCTAGAGCTGACTGGAGTTGAGGATTTCCCGTCCCCCAGGTCTTAAGCTCTGATAATAGCCCAGCCGGTAAGGCTCTAATTAAATTCTCCTGAGGGCAGTCCCTGTTAAGAACAGAGTACTCAAGTGAATTTCAAAATGGTTCCTTTTCCCCACCACCTGACAAAAGCATAAGAGGATTTTTCTCCCATATTTACTATGAGAACCTGTTTATGCTATTGAGTACTTGTTAAGATGCAGGGCAGGGGTTCATTGCGGGTAGGAAGGGAAAAAATGAAACAAAATGGGATCAGGAGAGAGACAAACCATGAGACTCTTAATCTCATGAAACAATCTGAGAGTTGCTGGGGGGTGGAGAGAGAGGAATAGGGTGGCTGGGTTGTGGATATTGGGGAGGGTATGTGCTATGGTGAGTGCTATGAAATGTGTAAGCCTGATGATTCACAGACCTGTACCCCTGGGGCGAATAATACATTCTATGTTAATAATAAAAAAAAAAAAAGATCCAGTGCCAAATTCCAAGTTCCTTATTTGTGAAACCACAAACGAAAAGTTCATAAAAATATATCTAATTTTCTCACGTAACATTAATTTTTGAGCATTTCTTCTGTGACTAAATACTTTGTTAAAGCACACCCTCAATTATGAATAATGTTACTTCATATGGGAGTGTCATTACATATTTAATCAAATTATCTTGTATATTGGTATTTTCTGCCCTTTCTCTGGATGAAAATCATTGCAGATAGATGTTTAACCGTAAAGCAGTGTAAAACATTGTTCCTCCTCTCCAAGAGTCAATAAGCTAGTTTAATAGCATTCAAAGATTTGAATAACCTTCAGAGACAAAAATGGAAGAAGTGTTACAGAGCAGTGTTTCGAGTAGACTGTGTTTGGAGAGTTTAAAGAACAGAAGAAGCCTTCTTGATTTTCTGTGTGGTCTCTATGGGATTGTACCGGAGGCATTCCACTTGAGAACATTTCCCCCCTTCATACTCACTGTTGTCCCTGACTCAGGACTCTCTCCACTACAAAATGTCCTCTTCATCATCAGAGATCTGACCTTGAAAACATTTTACTTTTATCAAGGTATATTTGTATAATACTCATTTAATCATAGACAATATCCATTTGTAAAATACTCCATGCATCTTTTCTTTTTTTTATTGGAGAGGGAGAGCAAGAGAAAGTAACAAGCAGGGTGAGGGGCAGAGGGAGAAGCAGGCTCTCCCCCAAGTGGGGAGCCAGACATAGAGCTCGATCCTGGGACTCTGGGATCATGACCTGAGCCAAAGGCAGACGCTCAACCAACTGAGCCCCCCAGCACCCCATATGAAATAGTTCCTACATCTTATCACCCCTCATTCTTTGGTCATGCTTTCTTTTTTTTCAGAGAATTCATCACTACCTGACAATATACCGTATGTTTATTTGTTTACAACTATGTACTGTGTTTATTTCCTACTGGAATTCTAGCTCCCAGAGGGTAGTGCTGACTCATTTGTTTTATTCATCATTGAATCACCCAAACCCAGAACTATTCCTAACACAGAAAATGTAGTCAAAAATATTTTAAATATGCAAATGAATAAATAAATGTAAAACACCTTGTGTATGTAATAAAATACTTCTTCGTATAAATAGAAAATTTCATTTTATCCATCCAATATCTTTGTGGTATGAGTAGCTGATTCCCAGTTGCATGCACTGTCTGCTACACATTCACACTCTAGTAGGAGTATGTTTGATGGGTCTGGCACACTCTCCAACATGCCAGCACCATGAGAGGTACGGAGACTCCGCTGACACCAGCAGTGCTTATCTTTATCATTTTCACCAACGCCCCTCCTACTTATTACTTTGGATCCTTAATCCCCATTTCTTCGACTTCTCAGCTTTCCCTATCCTTTGACTACAGTCATCAAAGTTCCCCATACCCACAGATATCTTCTGGGCACCCTTGTCCTTGGAATCTCTTGAGCATGTTTTACCTTGGCCTCATAGGCAACAGTCAGCCATATTTTCTGCCATATTCTGCCATGCCTTTCTTGCTTTCTCAGATGTGGTATTTAGGAGATCATCCCTCGCTTTCCAACCATTTCACCCATTTCAGTTTGCATACATGTCTCATTATATCTCCCATCAACTTCAGATGGCCAACATCATTAGGAATCCCCATTAAAATCAAAGTAGGGGGGTGCCTGGGTGACTCAGTCATTTGAGCATCTGACTCTTGATTTTAGCTCAGGTCATGATCTCAAGGTCCTGGGGCTGAGCCCCATATAGGGTTCCATGCTCAGTGGAGAGTTTCCTTGAGGATTCTCTCCCTCTCTCTTTGTCCCTCCCCCTCACTTGTATACTCTCTCTCTCTCTCTCTCTAAAATAAATAAGTAAATTTTTTTTAAAAAGTAGGAATAACCAACCATAGCTCAACATATATTTTTAAATTATTGAATAATAAACTATAGGTGAATGAAATAAATAAATAAATACATTTTCACATAAGATAAATCCTTTGACTAAAAGAATTCTTCATTACTTTTATCAATTTTGGTTGCATTTCAAGAACTGGGGATTTGGAGAGCTGAGTTTCAATAATGCGAAATCATTATTTTATCATTTTATCTGCATTTTCATAAGAAAACTATGCTAAAAGGAGATTTTGTACATTTTATAACTATCTTTCTGTTCCTACATTAAATTTTCAAAACTTGTGGCACCTGGGTGGCTCACTTGGTTAAGCATTGACCTTTTGGTTCAGGTCATGATCTCAGGGTCAAGCCCCATATATCAGGCTCCTTGCTCAGCAGGTGTCTGCTTCTCCCTCTCCCTCTACCCCTCCCCCTGCTTGTGTTCTCCCTCTCTCTCTCTCTCTCTCTCTCTCTCTTTCAAGTCTCTATCAAGACTTTGTGTCCCTTGTTCCATGAGACTGCAGGGGATTTGATTCTGTTTTTTGGAAGCTTTGGGCTCAGTTTCCTGTGATTCTCAAGAATGGAACAAGTGTTCCCGGGGAATCAATGCTATGAATTCAGACTTCTTCTGGTTTCCAATCTGTCACACAGCACTGTATGATCGCTAAACATTCCACAGGTTCCTCCTTCCTTCAGTAGAGTCACCTCTTGGATTTTCTTTTATTTTGAAGGGTCTTTTTTATATTTATAAACATGATTCTCAGGCTGCATTCAGAATTAGTACATGACCCAGGGAAGAAAATAGCCATAAACCATCAGCTTACTTATAAAGTGCTCTCTATCATATGAAATTTTATTTCATCTTGACTTTATTGCTTCTACAACTTTCCATTGTCTTCAAAATGTGAATTTTGAAATTTATTTTTTTCCTAATTTGTGCATTGGAAGCATTGACATATCATGAACTGTTTTATCCTCTCTAAAATCACAAGCCTGAGACATTATTTCGGTTCATCAAATTGTTAAGAAAATTCAAATTTGGGGCACCTGGGTGGCTCAGTCAGTTAAGCATCTGCCTCTAGTGTGGGTCATGATCCCAGGGTCTGGAATCCAGCCCCATGTTGGGCTCTCTGCTCAGTGAGTAGTCTGCTTCTTCCTCCCCATCTGCCTCTAGCCCCCATTCCTGCTCTCTCTCTCAAATAAATAAATAAAATCTTTAAAAAAAGAAAATTCAAATTTTTCATAATTTGTTACATTTGCAAAGCTGTGGAGAAAGATATGTTAATATGTTGCTGGTATAAGGTGCATGAAGGATAATTTTTCTGTAGCTGTCAATATTATAAATATTTTTTTCTTTGATTCATAAATTATATTTCTAGGAACTTATACCTATGAAATAAAATATTACAATAGTGTTTGTTACAACATCATATCTAATAGCAAAAGAGGAGAATGAATCCAAATGTCCATCAATAGGATTATAGTCTAAAATGAAATATGAAGCTAATTCAAATAATTATGGAGGTTTTTTATTTTTTATTTTTTTTGCCAAATGACGTGGAAAGATAGCCAAGATATACTGCTAAGTGAAAAAGATCAATGTGCAGATAGAAGTGTAAGGATGTTAACGTTAGTAAAAAATGGGAATTCTAAGACATACATATTTGTACTTAAGCTTATAACAAATAGCTAAAGATATATGAGACTAATATTATTGTTCACTTATTGAAGTATGAGAGAATAGAAACTGAGTGGATGGAATGTGGAGTGTAGGAAGAAAACTAATCACTGTATACTTTTAAAGATATAGATGTGTATCGATAGATAGATAGATATAGATATAGAATGTGTAACCCATTCACAAAACAACATATACATCTAAAAAGTAATGAAATGATAAAATTCATTACCCCTTTAAGAAAAAAGTAAGTAACATCACAGATCACATTTAAAACAGGACAAATTTATCAGGACTTCAAAATCATGTTTTATATTTTACCCAAGAATGATCAAAATCTGGGAAAAACACACAGAATGGGCTAAGAGCCAAAGAACTGAGGACTGAAAACACACAGATGATTGTTGGCTTCTCTCAGATACACCAGCAATCTTAACTTCCAAAACTACTTAGATAATGGCAGCCACACTCATCGAAGGGAGGGAAGAATCTTTTCTTACCCCAGGAAATAAACATTTAATAAGCCAAGTCTCACTGAATCCCACCCGCATGACCAAATTGCATTTTTCAACATTGTAAGTGTAAGCAAAATTTCCTAGAAGACAAAAACATTTCAGGATAAAATAGATACTATTCTTTCTCAAATTAACACAGAAATGGTGGCTGGAAACTTAATGGAAGCTCTAGGCATTAGACCAGCTTAAAGAGCAAAAAGAAAAGATGACATGTCCAAGGAGTTTGTACCTTAGAAGCAAAACTTGCAAAACCAGTCTCTAGTCTGCTATTTCTCAAAGGAAAAGCAAGATGAGTGTCTTTGCCATTGTTCAATGAAGAGCTTGCAACTCTTCATTCTTAATATTTGACAGCATCTCAGCATCCAATTATATGTCCTTTGGAGTCTTAGCATCCTCCAAGTATTCTATTTTAGTGGACAGAGAAGTGGTTTGAAAGTTAGGGAGGCATAGATTCCAATCTCAGCAGGATCATTAGCTGACCTTGGGGCAATCCATTTCTTCTCTGCATGCATTCATTCCTTCCTCTGAAAAACAAGGTCTTGGATCTAGATAATCTCTATAATGCCTTCGGGCTTCACATATGATGATTCCATATATTGAAAGAAATAAAAGTCCTTAAGAGTAAGACATTCAAGTAACTCCATTCTTTATATTGAACTGCACAAAGCAGGTCACATAGATTATTTGATTTACGCTCTCAGAAGCAAGCTGGCTTAGGAGTTTAGCTAAGTTCTTTTCCCTTTGGGTCTCAGAGGCCTCAATTGTAGAATAAGGGAATTGAACTAGATACCCTTAGCACATTTTAAATGAGACACGTGACTGATGAGCTCAAGATAAATGAGATTGGATACCCTGATGTTGAAAGATTTTTGGTTTGGGTTAGCTTATGATTTTAATTCATATATTAAATAAACACTGTCCTGGCCAAAAGTGTTTGGCCTAAATATTTAGGGCACTTTTTTTTCTCCTTTCTGATCAGTCAATTTTGACCATACCAGTGCCTACAGAGTAAGAGAACAGAAAATAAAAGAAAGAAACAGAGCTGAGGACTCCAACATTTCTCAGGATACATCAAACATGAGCAGTAATAGGAACTATAGTATTTTCAATGTGATCTCCTTTCACCAACCAACAACTTCTTGGAGTTAATACAACCATGTTCTGATTAAGTCACTAGGATGTGGCAAAAACCGTTTCTCACAATGCTGTCTTCCTTTTTATTTTTGCTACCATTTATGGGACACTTACTAGCTGCCTACATATTATACTAACCCCTGTCTGTATATTATTTAATTTAATCCCCATGATGATCCAAAGATGTTAATATTATAACTCCATTTTACAATAAAGAAAATTAAGACTTAGAGAGGGAGGCTAAGCTTCTAGCTGAGATCACACAGGTAGTCTCAAGCATCTAGTACCAGAACCAAGCTTCCAAGTCAGATTTTTAAACTGCAAAGACTACATTGCCACTACATTGCCTTGCCTTGTTTCCATTTAAAAATATTTTCAAACATGAAACATTGTTGTCTTCATTGGTTTTATGTATCTCCCTTACTACCTGAGCTTTCACTATTCAAATATTTGCTGTAACAATTTGCAAAAATCTTTTATCAAAAAACTCACCGTCCAAATTGAAAACCCATTCTAACAAATCTGTCATGCACACACACATTTATACTGTTTGCAAGTCTAGGCTAGAGGAACAGAATATGCTGAAGCTTTATCTCTGTTATTCTTCCCACAGGGCCACATCAAGGACTCATATTGCTTAAATGTGTCATGCTTTACTAATATCTTCCTCACATTATGAAGTGAAATGTTTTAAATAAAGTGCAAAAGTCAATGAATAAAATAAGAAAAATGAATAGATAGTTAACTAACTAATTAATTAGAGAGCCCAGCAAAGCCTACACATTAGAGAAAAGTTGGAAGAGTAAAGTGAATTGAGGGAGAAGAAAGCCGTTATCTTCTGAACATGTTCCAGTGAGGCCTCCAGTCTATCCTACCAATGTGAAGATTGTAATCAGTGTCACCAATGATTCCACCTTACCAAAAAGACAGTTGAGGTTCAACCACTATTTTACATAACTTCTCACCAGGATTAGACACAGTTGTTTGTCCAAATATATTCTCTTCACTTTCAACATAGCATAGTTCTCAGTTTTCAAACGTCTGAATGCTGGAGGGTCTCAGATGTTAGTTTCTGAAACTTATCATTTCTCTGTCTACGTTTGTTCCCAAGATAACCTCATCTAATTTAAATACTATTTATAAACGGAGTAAGTCAATCTTTGGTCTGACTGCTGTACTTCATTGCAACTCTCTGAAACTTGTATTCCTACCTTCTCTCTAGATTAAAAAAAAAAAAAAAAGACTGATTGTAGCATTAAATGACTGGTGCAAATGTACCCAATGCATGGCCGATTTTCAAGACACCATTGTGATATTAGCTCTTTTGAACCAAATGTATTTGTTTCCACGCATCGCTGGATATCTCTAACTGTACATTTGAAATCTCTCCCTAGATGTTAAGTAGTCTTCTCAGAAACATGACCAGACCACAATTTTAAAATTCTCCCTTTCCAAATCTAATTCTCCACGAATCTCATATGACACCATCATTTATCCACTCTCTTATCCATTATTTCTTACCCAAAAGTCTAAGACTTTCCCTGTTAACTTTTAGCTTAAGGGGCACATGGGTGGCTCAGTAGTTGGGCGTCTGCCTTTGGCTCAGGGAGTGATCCTGGGTCCTGGGATCGAGCCCTGCGTCAGGCTCCCCCTCTCTGCTCTGCAGGTAGCCTGCTTCTCCCTTTCCCACTCCCCCTGCTTGTGTTCCCTCTCTGGCTGTCTCTCTCTCTGTCAAATAAATAAAATCTTTAAACTAAAAAAGGTTCTAAAAGGAGTTTCTCAAACCACTAAAAACTTGAAGGTAAAATTATTTTGGGACTTTGGAGACTGTCCCAGTTTAATCTCCTGAATAAAGGTGTAAACTTGTAGACTCAGAACTTGTTAGACAGACAAGGAAAGCTTAACACTGGAAAATATCTCTTAGAAAGAAGCACATATAATGTTACCTGAAGTATTTTTAGAATCACCATGTAAGGTCATATACAAAAAGGGCAATGATGCGGTAAGAACTGAACTTTATGCTTATATATTTTTAATACCCATCCTTGTAAGAGAGTGACATAGACAGCTTTGATACTCACTATAGGGACTCAGAGAACCAAGGAAAGTCATGTGACTTAGTGCTACATCTGTTCCTGCCCTGTGTGTCCATATCATTGCTGATAGGATTTTGTATTTTGAGCTAACTAGAGTGTACATTTAATCTAATCATACTCCAGTGTTTTTGCACCTGTGCTTGTGTGAGCATGTGTTTTCTTCATGCCAATTCATAGCTCACCAAAAAACCTGTCCTTTCCATATATGAGCGGGATCAGAAAACAGAAATAGGTCTGGATTCTCCATATTTATAATGAAAATTTTGAGGGATGCCCGGGTTGCTCAGTCGGTTAAATATCTGTCTTCATCTCAGGTCATTATCCCAGGGTCCTGGGATCAAGTGCCACATTGGGCTCCTTACTCAACAGGGAGCTTGCTTCTCCCTCTACCTGCCACACCCCCGGCTTGTACTATCGCTCATGCTCTCTCTCTCTCTCTGGCAAATAAATAAATAAAATCTTTAAAAAATAAAAATTGGAATTTTGAAATGCATGGAGAATTATACAGGATAATAGAACAATGTACCCAATATGGAGATTTAATATGTGATAAAAAGTTTGAGATGTTAATTTTGGATCTTTTTATTAACGTGATTATGCATATTTTAGTGTCCATACTGGAACCCATTTTTTTCCTTCTTTTTCAGATATAACCATTACTGTGAAGGTAATATGTATTCCTAGGAAAAAAGACTTATTCTGTGAATGCCAGTAGTCATGTGCAAGGTATGCAGGTCTTGGTGCTACTAAATTCTGATAGAAATATGTGTCCTTGTGCATCTCTAATCCTGTAGCAGTTGTTGTATCATTCTTACTTCCAGCAATATCTCCAGCCTGGTTCTAGAGAGAATTCCTAAGAATAGTCTAGCTAGACTGCTAGAAATATTCTCCCCTCTTTGGGAAGAGCTCCTTAGGAAATATAATGCCTGTTCTTTCTCTCATCTCACTTGCATTTTCAAAGAAATGAAAATCATTCTAGAGTACACTTTTACTTTTTTCTAATATTTTATTTATTTGAGAGAGAGAGCGAGCATGAGCAGGGGGAGTGGGAGAAAGAGAAGCAGACTCCTGGCTGAGCAGGGAGCCCGATGTGGGATTGATCTCGGGACTCCGGGATCATGACCTGAGCTAAAGGCAGACGCTTAACTGACTGAACCACCCAGGCACCCCTACAGTACACTTTTAAACTAGTTTTTCAAGGTCCAGTGTTCTCTGAGTTTCTCTTCTGCTCCAAAATTCTCTCACATAATTGCAGCTATGTTTGAAATAACTTTGTTCTAAGAATAGAGTGTCCAATTTGTTTATAGCTCAGATTTGCCCCCTGAAGTAGTCTTATATATCTCACTAGTACCTTTACATGGAACAGATAGGAAAAATCAGAACTATATAATCAGATATGCAAAAATATATATATACAATTGAAGATATAAAACATACTATATTATTATAGTTAACATTAACATATGTTCATGGTATATTGTGTATATTATTTTAAATGCACATATATATTTAAAACTACATATTTTGTTGTATACTTATAAAACCGGGCTCCTATAACATCTTTGTTCTGTCATTTGAAGCTGGCATTATCAGTTGTCTGTTTCAGATGTATGTATATACATTGTACTATCGATTAGAATGTGGCCTCCTTAGGAATGAGAACTGTATCAACCTAATTAATGATTTCTGTACTCTGCTTTGCATTGATTCCTACAATATAGTAAGTATACAAAATTTATGGAATTATACATTTGTAACCTAGAAAGCAAGATGGACAATGAAAATATATAAATAATTGATGCTAAAAAGAAAATAGACCTTCAGAAAGTCTGGATGTTTTTACTATACCTTGGGGATGAGTCGAAGCACATAGGCAACTAAGCATCTGGATTAGGGGACCTGCTAGCCATCATAAGGGCAAGGGAATAAAATTGGGTAGATTGAATAAAGATCAGAAAAGTCAAATTTTGAAGTGAAAATCAAGTCAAATATGAATGTCCAGCAATTTCAGTTCATAGATAGAAATAACTAAAATAGGCATCTTTCCCATACTTACAATAAGAAAATTGCTAGGCAAACAGGTTTTTAAAAAATTTAGCAGAGAACTGAGATCATAAGGACAATTAGCTTTAAATACGGAGAGAGATAGCATCAGTAATGAAAAGTAAGACTTAAGCTTTTACTTACCTGGGATATTGCCACTGAATGCCATATAACCTGGTAAGAAGAATCAACCAGAAAATTTTAATGAATTGCTCACAGCTAAGTATAGATTAGTGAAAGAGTATGAAATTACTTTGGGCCACGGACATAGGGATATTCATACACTCTTCCAGGATCTTACACCAAGTACTCATAAGAAAGATGTGGGAGAATCCCAAGAAAGTTTTCACAATAATACTGATACTTGCAAGAGGAAATGAATAAGAGTTATCGCTGACACTCTGCCCAGTTCCAAACCCACTATCTCCCCTATGAAACAAAACACTTGACTTGCGTAAGGAAAAGTAACCAAACTTTAACTACAGATAGAAGTTAAGAGCAGAAAACCAAATCCCATGCTTGAGAAATGAGCAAAAATAAATACAAAACCCAGGATAGCATCTGGAGGAAGGCAGGGACACTTGAAAAGTTTGTACACTTGAGGCTCAGATTCACGATACCTGACTAAGACTAAGTTTTAATTAAAACACCAGAGAATGCCCCCAGGACTCCCTCCCACACACTAACAAACACTGAGTGAAAATAACTGGGATGCAATAGAAAGAGTGCAAGAGACAGATTTTCTCTGGAGAGCAGAGTAAATGGAAAATCTAGGGGCATGGGGTAGACCCAAAACCAAGGTGAGAGAAAACTTCAAACGCAGTCCAATTCCTAAGTAGATGAACACAAATCACCACAATAAAAGGTTACAAGAAGAAAAGGCGTGCTTGTCTCCAAGTATAAACACTATTTATACCAGTACTCACTGTCCTACACAATATGCCGGGCTTTTAATATAAAAAAACAGATACAAAATAAAACAAACAAACAGAAACCTAAACAACAACAAAACCTATGAAGCATACACAGAGGCTGAATAAACATAGTCTAAAGAGACAAAGCAAGCATCAGAACCAGACTCACATATTCACCGATGCTGAAATTATCAAATAAGAATTTAAAATAACTACTAATAGTTCGTTAAAGCCTCCTTTAGAAAAAAAATAGAGGGCAAAATACAAGATCGGATAAGTAATGTCATCAGAGATAGAAACCGTATGAAAAAAATAAATTGTGATACTAAACATAAAAACAAAAGTCACAGTAACAGATATGGAGAAAGCCTCCAGTGGGCTCACCAGTAAACTCAACACAGATGGGAATCAGTCAGCTTAAAATAAATTAATAGAAATTACTCAAATTGAAATATAAAGAGGAAAAAAAAGGAGTGAAAAACAAAACAAAACAAAACAAAACAGAATAGAACATTAAAGAGATGAGGGACAATATAAAACAGTCTACCTATTTGGAATTGGAATAACAGATGGAAAAGAAAGAAAATAAATATTTGAACACAGAATTTTTCAAAATTAGTAACGGACACCAAATCCCAAATCCAAGGTCAGAGAAAATAAAGCAGAATCAGTATCAATAAAACTACACCTGATTCTATCGTTTTCGCTGAAATCCAAGGACAAAAAAAATCTTGAAGGGAGTTAGGAAAAAAAGACATTATTGTAAGAAAAACTTTTGTAATATTTACAGTAGACCTCTCATTAGAAATCAATGTAAGCAGGAAGGCAATGGAGTGACACATTTAAAATAATAGAAGAAAAATAAAAGCCCTGAATTCTATATTCAGTGGAAATGTCTTTGAAATATCTTTTTTTTTTTAAGATTTTATTTATTTATTTATTTGACAGAGCAAGACACAGCAAGAGAGGGAACACAAGTAGGGGGAGTGGGAGAGGTGAGAAGCAGGCCTCTCCCCAAGCAGGAAGCCTGATGAGGGGCTCAAGCCCAGGACCCTGGGATCATGACCTGAGCCAAAGGTAGATGCTTAACAACTAAGCCACCCAGGCACCCCTGAAATATCTTTGAAAGAATAAAAAAATTCAAATATCTTTGAAACAATTAACTTTTGGGTTCAACCCCAACTTGTAATAACTTTGGAAATTGTCATTTCCATCCTTAGAAGAAAAACCTGAACAAATTGAGTATCAATGGCTTTTTTTTTTTAATCCATCACTGAATAGAGGTCATATTACTACCCCAAAATTTGGAGAGACCAACAAATTTACAGATTCATACCTGAGACCTCCTTGTCTGGAGCAGAAGCCACTATAAACTGGAGCTATAAAATGTTAAAGAAACTTAAATAATGATTTTGACTAAGTGCTATAGCTAAGTGTGGATTAATATGAGAAAGAAACTCTTGAGGACCCCAGAGTTAGAGGGAAACCCACAATTTCCTGAGTTCTCCCTCCAAGAATCCCAACACATTCTAACAGTGAAAATCTGAGAAAGGCTCCCATGTGGCTTTGTCAGAAGGAGGGGAAGAGTTATCACAATGAAATACACATAGCATTATTCTCCATAACAAAGACCCATTCTCCAAGGGTAAAGACTGCTCAGTAATATTTACTAATATCTAATGATAGTCCCCAGGGCATATTTTGGGAAAGCCTTGGTAGAAATGATGTATAAAATTCATCTGGCACAGAGAAGGTATTTAGTCCTGGTAGCTATTACTGCGATTATGGGCATGGTATCTCTTCTCAACTCCCTAGTTAACAAATTTTGAGCAATAGGTATATTTGCCTCAATTGCGTAATTTAAAATATATGCTTTGGGAAAAAGCACACATCAAATATTCTTCCAAGAAGAGCTAGTGGGGTAAACACTATGATATCAGAAGATCTGGGATGACTTGTGTTCCCTGACAGAATACCTTTCCAACTTGTTTGTAGTTGTCAAAGTCAAATTAAAATGTCTTTAAGACAAGACAAAAATCAGCAAGCTTGCTAATTTACCTTTTTTCTTGAGGAATCAGTTTTGTAGGAAGAAAGGGGCTGAAAATGGCTCCTAGGTGCATAGAAGGTTTCATAAGAGTAGTAGAAAGCATGAGACATAGAGGCTGAATCTTCCAAAAATGTGTTCTTTCAATTTCCCATTTTTCTATAGGCTCAAGAGTTTCTGCTACGGCTTGTTTAAAATTATCAATCATTTGGGATGCCTGGGAGGCTCAGTCGGTTAAGCATCTGCTTTTGGCTCAGGTCATGATCCCAGGGTCCTGGGTTGCATTCCTGCATGGGGCTCCTCGATCATCAAGGAGACTGCTTCCCCGTCTCCTGCTTCCCCCTATGCCTGCTGCAACCTCTGCTTGTGCTCTCTCTCTCTCTCTCTCTCTTTCTGACAAATAAATAAATAAAATCTTAAAAAAAAACCCTGTAGATCAGGTTTGCTTTTGTTTTTGTTTTTTCTTTTTCTTTTTAAGATAGAGTGATTGATTCTGATATGAGGAATTTGAGAAACAAGACAGAGGATCATAGGAGAAGGAAGGGAAAAATGAAACAGTATGAAACCAGAGAGGGAGACAAACCATAAGAGACTCTTATTCTCAGGAAACAAACTGAGGGTTGCTGGAGGGGAGGGGGGTGGGAGGGATAGAATGGCTGGGTGATGGACATTGGGGAGGTTATGTGCTATGGTGAGAAAAAATAAATAAACAAAAAGATAGAGTGATTGATTGATTTTAGAGAAAGAGAGAGGTGGGGCAAGGGGTAGAGGGAAAGGGAGAGAGAAACTCAAGCAGACTCCACACTGAGAGGGGAGCCCCACTGGGGGTTCGATCTCATGACCCTGGGATCATGACCTGAGCTGAAACTAAACCACCCAAGTGCCCCATTAATGATCATTTTGGAACAGATCAACAGCTCAGCTCCTCAGAACTGGAAACTCCAGGAGCAATCTCTGAATAAATTTCTCAGCTTCTTTGAATAGTAGTGAGCTTACTTATCAAGAACCCTCACTTCCTGGATCAAAAGAGTGAGACACAGATTTGTCAGGGGATCTAATGATTTTTCCTTCTTTTCTTTCCAGATCCCCCTGCTAGACAACAAATGAGGATGATAGCTTTTCTTGGACACGTTTATTTGCCTTTTTGATACCAAAGTATGCTTTGGAGAATAGGAACATAGGATGAATTAGGCCCTTGTCAATTTGCATGAAATGCCAATGACACCTCCCAGCTCTGTAAGTGTTCATTTTATTCTCACAGCAATCTCTTACATTAGAAAAACAACCAGTTCTGTGAGTCAGACTCATGTTTGTTTATACCCCATGGAGAGATGGGGGATAAATAGAGTAAATCAAAGGCTGAGTTTGCACAGAAAAGATTGGAGGGGGCGGGGGGATGGGAGAGAAAAGATTTTCAAGAACACTACCAAAGTTGTTTTAGTGGTTCTCCATGAGATGTGTGGTACAGCGTCCTTGTTTGGTTTCCTTATAATTATCTGAAATACCATTCACCAATTCCCTAATGTCAGTCATATCTACCCATGCTCCATGGCCACAGTCATGAATCCTCTCTTTCAGGAAGTCTCCACAGATTTATTCAGTCTACAATACTGATTCTTCTTCCTGGTATAAACTAAAGTAAGAAATGGGCTCCTGACAGAGCACACTAACCCCACTCTGTCCAGTGGCCCAAGATTTGAGCTTACAAAAGTCTCAGCCACCGAGCCTCTGCAGCATTCATTGGTACTTGGCATGCATGAATGACATGGCTAGCTGGTAGTCTGCATGTCTGCAGCTCTGGCCTCCTAACTAGAGTAAGAGAGAAATCTACAGAGAGGGACCACCATCGTAGGCCCCAGTGATAGCTTCTTGCTTTGTCCCTTCTCTCCCACATTTATTTTAATTTTTTGCCTTCAATCATCCCTATTCTTTCACAGGCATCAACTTATTGAAGCTATATAATCATTTTGCAAGGCAGTAGTTCCTCATTGTCATTGTCACCCTGCTGAAGCATGCTCTCTTGGACAATAGTGAAGCCAATGCTTTCAAAGACTTATAAATCCCACCCACATTCCTCTCATGAGGACAAGTTTGTTTCCTCTACTTATGTTGTTTCTATTAAAACCAAGTTAATTTAATGCTTTGCACGGAATGATTAATGGGGAGTCACTAAAAACATATCAGATTAAATTATGGAAAGATTATCATTAAAAATGTGGTAAATAAATAGTATTAATCTAAGGGAGTTTGAATTCAGATAACCACACATATGTCTTTAAATCGTAGTCCACTTTAAGGAAAATGGAATGGGAAATCGTAAAGAACTTATCAGGAATGAGGTTCACATAGGAAATCTAATGTGGAAATCCAATCAAAAGACTCGTATTTAAGTAAAAGTTCTTGCCCTTACACCAAAACACTGCTGAATGGGCGCACATTATTCTAAGTTTAAATGAAATATTTAAGGTGGCCATATATAATTTATTATGGTTCTTTCATTTAATTAACCTTTCTGATTAGTCAGTCAATAGACTGGTCTCAAATAAAAGGATTTCTACCACAGTGTAAAAAAAAAAAAAAAAAAGAGTTTCCAAAATTGGTGCTAAAGGAAAGGGGAAAGGGAGGTGAGGTCAAATCCGCAATAAGGACAGATACACGGTGAGATTTGGATTGTGGCTGCACTCACGGAGTCCTTCCATTCATTTTCCAGGTGCTCTTTCATTTCAAGGATTCCAGAATGCCATCAAATCAGCTGGGTGCAGAGGGATCTCGCCCTCTGAGAGCTCCTTCACAGAGAGCATATACTTTGTTCTTTGTTTCTGCAATAAATCATAATTCCATTGCAGGCAGTGCATGGGAGGGTCCATTGAACTGCAGCAAGAGTGGCTAGAAGACCCACAGTGTGTCTGGCACCTGAACCTCAGCCTGGACCCAGATGCCCAGAGCAAATCCTCGTCCATCATCCAGGGTCAGTGAAGCTTGAAAGTGAGAGCCCATCCCACAGACACCATCTGGGAACGTGGAAGGAATCTGGGAAGCAAGAGTCAGAAAAATTGGCTTTGAGGCTTGGCTGCGACTCTTTCCAGCAGGAATTTTCCAGGTGAGTCACAAAATTGCTCTGAGTCTGAATTTCCTTCACCTATAAATTAAAACAGGGATAACATAACAATTACACTCTGTCACCTTAGAAACTTTTTGTGAATTTAGGGTACAGAGACCTTCCCTGCATCTCTTCTAGAGGGAAGTTCTGCCCTTCTCCCCATGCTTTTATCTCTCTACACTCTTCCATTAAAAGATTCTTCAAAGTGATGTGAAGGTGCTAATTTGTCAATGTGGGACATTTACTGAATCATGTTTTACTAGTGAGACTTAAATATCAATATCTGCATGTGGTCTTCATCCTTGCTGGTAGTAAATTGATTTAGAATTTCTCTCTTTAGAAAGGCCGATTTCTGTGGCCTCATTTGGGGCCCTGACATCTCTATCTACTAAAGATTAGGTATAAGGGAGTAAAGTCCAGGTCCAAACTACATTCCACCTTCCATTACATATGGAGCCTTGAATCATGAAATAAAATTTCATCCAACAATGATATGTATTTTATGTATCACCTGATAAAGGGAAGATCAAAGAATACGTGTCTTAAGAAATAACTTATTCAGGTCAAAACAGGTACGAATGATAAATATAATTATTTCAGTGTTGTGAATTGGTGCAAAAGGGAAAGGAGGAGACATCAATTTCTCATAGAAATGCAGAACCATGATCTTGGCCCTGTTGGTTTGATCCCTGTAGGGTTGTATCTACCAAACAGTGCCTCTGACTTTCATCAAGGAGACAGCATGGCTTAGATGACCTCTATCCTTTTTATTGAGCAAATATGAGGTGTTTTCTTGTTGCTTTTCCAGCAAGAGATCTTAGACAATACAATCAATTATCTTATGCCTCAGTTTCCCTATCTGTAAAAATGGACTTCACTGGAGCAGTTCTTGCTTCAGCAAGGAGTTTGGTGGAACAAATAAGATAATAACTAGGAATGTTCTTGTAAAGTACAAAGCAAAAATGTGTATATATATATATACATATATATATACACATATATATATATACACACACGCATATATGATTATATATACATATATGATTATATATACATATATGTGTGTATATATACATATATACGTATGGGTATATATACATATATACATATATATACCTATGTATGTACATATATATAATCATATATATATGATTATATATGATTGTAATTTTTGAGACAAGATACGTGCCCCTCTTTCTGTCTTTGGGCATGCTTTTCGAGCACCTCATATGACCCAAGCATACTGTACAGCTTTTGTAGCATGTGTTCTTTCACTGAAATCTCACACCAACTCTCTTGAGATGGAAATTATTGCCATCGCTTCACAGATAAACAAAATAAGTCTTGGGGGGGATGTTCTTCGCTGGGCATGAGGCTAGATGTGGCCATGTCTCAGAGATTCTGACTGAGTTCCAGCGAGTAAAGTTATTTACTTTATAGTTATTAACAGTGACTGTTATCCCTAAACCTCCCACCACCCATTTTAACTTTAAGTGGCATATGGTGAAGCTAGATGTAGATGAAGAGAGAGAAATCAAAAAGAAGTTTATAGTTTCATTATATTCATCACGCCTGGGAAAGAAAACAGCACAGCGTGAAGGGCCACATGGGGAAGCACCAGGGTCAGTCATGAGACAGAGGGACTGTGAGCAAGCACTTGTATTGTGGCTCCTGCAGGAAGGAATGAGCAAGGCAAGGCGAGTAGGCTTAGGTTTGGCTAATGTAAGTAATGTAAGTAATTTCAGCAGACTCTGGGGCCTAAGGGCTGCCCTTGGTTGTCTGGTATATGGCCTTGGGGCAATGAAAGCAGGTCTGGAGTATGAGATCCTGATAAAGAAAGAGGATGGGTTTTGAAATGGACACTCAATAGGAACAACTAATCAACTTCCAGCCAGGACCTCCAAACTGGGTCAAGATAAACACACACACATTCACACACACACACACACACACACACACACACACACTATCACACCACCTAATATTTGGAAGACACACTTGACAATTTATTATAATTTTTTCTTCTTTGAAAGAAAATTGAGAAGATAACATATAGGATGGCAACATAAAAAGGATGTAAGAGATTTGGTCTAGAGTCAAATCTCAGCTATCCTGTTTACCAGCCAAACAAACCTGGACAAAATATTTAACCTCCTTGTGTGTCTGTTTCCATATATATGATACTAGAACTTAATTGGATGTGCCTTATACTGAGTTCTCTATATACATTAGTTTAAAAAAATTCAGCATCTGGATAAATCAGCCTTTGGTCCTTCAGAATAATTTATGAGATTTTGCCCCCCTATCCTGCTCAAATGATAGCATTTAAAGGAGAAATTATAACTGCTGATTATAGACTCTAAGATCAAGTTTATTAGAATTATGTGGAAATAAAACATTTATTTATATAACATTTAAATATAATAATATATTTAATATATAATATATTATAATATATGATTACATTTTTATAATTAATATTTTTATAATTTATATTATAATTGTATAATCATAATAATATAACATTTAAAAATCTTGGAATCTCTTAAAAAATAATAATAAAAAATTCCTGTTGGAACTAACTTGTGTCTTACCATACCCATCGTGAAGATAGCATCACTGAAAATCAGTGAAGGTGTGTCATATAGCCAAGATATCTTTAATGTATTTTATTTACTCATTGCCTCATTACTAATGCATAAATAAATGCAAATTAAAAGTGTTAGACTAGGGATGCCCCAGTGGCTCAGTTGGTTAAGCCGCTGCCTTCGGCTCAAGTCATGGTCCCGGGGTCCTGGGATCAAGTCCGCATCGGGCTCCTTGCTCAGCGGGGAGCCTGCTTCTCTCTCTGCCTCTGCCTGCCACTCTGCCTGCTTGTGCTCTCTCTCTCTCTGTCAAAAAATTAAATAAAATCTTTTTAAAAAAAAGTGTTAGACTAGAATAGAACCCTGGAACTCACCCGGTTTAGCAACATCATTTTAGGAATGGACTCCTATGGTGAGAGAGGAGCCCCATCCATAAATATCCTTGAAGAAACTTGTCCTCAAGATCTCTGGAACAGAGCCAACTCAAGTTCATTTTCCTTAGTCGGGATTTGGATTTTCCTGAAGGCCAAGCATCAGATCTCCATTTGAAACAGAGTCAGAAATAGTTCCATTAAAGCAGAAGCCTGTGAATTCTACTTCACTGCACACATTCTGTAGTTCTCCATTTTGCCTGTGTTCTTCCTCATGATAGAGACCTGGAAAAGAATACTGGATGAGGGTCATGAAAACTTTATGGACCTGCAGAAGTCACTCCTTGCTCTGATCCTCATTATGAAAATGGGCTGTGTAATGATCCCCACCTCCCAAGAATGTTGTTGAGTGTCAACTGGCATGTGCTGCATGGTGACTAGCACATATAAGTTCTAATTTGGTCTCTGTTTTCACTTAATATTTAATATAACTTATCTTATTTCATCCTGTTAAGCACCAAAATCCCTTTTGAGGTCTTAACGGATATTTTTATTATTGTCCCAAATCCCTTCACCTATTCCTCAGAATGAATAAAGATAGTAAATAGGGAAGTATCTTCTATTTAACATTCATCCAACATGTATAGAAAGAAACTGTCTACCGTGTTTTGTATCTCATGGGATTTTCTCTTAGATCTCTTTCCTCAATCATTCGTCACTTTATGTTTTTGTGTTGTAACTTATTAATATCCAAGTGCTTGATATTAATCATTTTGGTGGGGAAAATGGAGAAGTTTCAGACTGAAAAACGCTGTGCATCACTGAAAGCATCTTTGAGGACAAAGTGCTTTGAATGACAGGAATGATGATACCAATCTTTCTTGTCAAACTCCTATGATTCGGGTAGGTAAACCCACCACTTGCCCCAAGCCAAGCTGCATAGAGATCAATGTTTACACTGTGTGGAAGCACAGATAAAATAAACGACGTGGGAAGAAGGTTCACCATCTATTTTAAAATGCTACCTTCTATTTTAGACTGAACATGTACAATTTCTGTTTAGCAATTTCAGCTAATTGTTGGATTAACATTTTTGGGAACAGATTGCAAACTTCAAAATGGAAAAGATCATTTTAGGGAGGGAAGCTAGGCAGCTGTCAGGGAGTCGGAATTAACATACATTTGCATAACAGATGTACAGTAAGGTGTCTATGACAGACAATCACTGAATATTAATGCTATAGACCACGACATCATTTGCGTAAATGCTGTCTGCTGGGTATTGAGGTTGGTGTGCTCTTTGCAGAAGACAAAGGCCCAGAGATTGGAACAGATGTACCAGATACGCCGATGCATCTTAATTTATGACATCCTCATGAAAGACCTTGTGGTGTGATTTCAGATTTTATTACAAATAATTTGGAGATAAAGGAACTAAGTAATTATCTTTTCCCCTACAGTTAGTATCTCTCAAAGGAAGAGGGTTCATTTGTGGACTGCCATTGTGATCCTCTCAGGAGAGTGGCATTCTTTTTACGAAGCGGGGGTGGGGTGAGGAAGAAAAGGAAAGCATTCCTGAAAGTCAACATTATGCATTGAATAGGTTTGGCTATTAGCATGTTGTCGGACACCTGTCACAGAGCAACTCGGCCCCTACTTGAATGAAGCAGCAGGTGATTCTATGACAGGTTTCAAATGATATCTTTTAAAAAGTGAATTAGTGTTGAAGTATAAAACCCACTTGGTTAAGTCAATGTTATGAGCATATGCTGAGCTTGTACTTTGTGCAAGGCACCACGTTTCCTTTCTTTGGTATCTTAATCAATTCCTTGCTTTCTTCTGGCCAGTCTCTACTGGACACCCTCCCCAGTAATTACATTCCACAGAATTGCTTGCCTTGTTGACCTCCCAATGCACAACCAGTTCTTGATTGGCTAGTTAAAAATGTCATGCATTTGATCGATATATATTTTAGCACATAACATGTAACAAAACTTGTATTAGGTGGTCAGTGTGCAAAGGCACAGCTTCTGTTCTAAAGAATCACTGTCTAGTGGGGATGACAGTCAACAAATGTTTATTGAGCAGTTACTGTGCATCACACATTGTCAAGGTGCTGGAGATGCAGCCATAAATAAACCTGATGATCACTACTCTCAAGACACTTTCTGGTGGCAGAAAGAAAATAAATTGGTAACCAAATAAATGAGATGATATCAGGTACAGGTAAAATAAGGTAGTGTAAGAGAGAGTGGTAGAGAATGCCTGGACATAACTGGGTATGGGGCGGGTCTGGTTTATTTTAAATTGTAAAAGACGTCTCTATAAAAGTTAACAATTGACCTGATACCTGCATTGTGAGAAAGAGGCAACCATATGGAGCATCTGGAGTAATGGCATTTTAGTAGAAGAAATAGCAAATGCAATGTTCCTGAGACACAGCTCGTAAACATGCAAATAACTTGTTCACAAGGAGATAACTTCTAAGTATTTATATTGTTTGTACATGTCACGGATGGGGACAAGGAAGACAGCTCCAAATCCAAATGCATTGGAGTAAAGGTCAAGGGAGTTGGCAGAAAGAATTCATTCCTGTGTTGAGTCTCTCCTGAATTGAAACCTAAAGCATGGAGAGAGACTAAGTACTTCCAAAAGAGAACATAGCGTATGCAAAGACCTTCCAGAGAAATAAACGCACAAGAGCAAGACAGCTCCCCAGAATTTCATTGTGGATACGTGTGGCTACTTCATAAATTTTGGGGGGGAAGTGTTGCCATATAAAGCTGTGAAGTCAGGGTTAGGGCTAGAGTGAGAAGAATTTGTGTTACATTATGGAGGTTTTGAAGCAAGGGAATAAGCAGACATCTAATTCGGAAATCTCATCTGGAGACACTGGATCATCTGGTAGAGAGGGCATTGCAACGTGCTAAATCATGTACCCCTTGTTTTCTGGTTTTTATCTTTGAAACCTCTCATTTATGGGGATAAATGGAATCACTTTAATAATAACTCGAATTCCTTTGATTCTCACCGCAGTGGCTTACCCAGGACTGGTAATGACACCCAAATCCACCAAGGAATCAAGAAAGAATGTCCACATGAATCTGCATCCTTCTCCCCTTCCCCCTTACTAGTGCTATTTGTCCACAAATAGTTCAGAGTGCTCATTCCTGCCAAGGTGGAGAGGGCTGTCTGAGAGAACACCAAAGTGTACGCCTAGGTAGGGGCTTTTCCTGGTATTTCTGATGATGTCTCCCCCTGTGATAGAAGAATTGAGCTATGTTCCCAGGAGTAAGTGTTGAAAATCCTCCTCTCACACAATGTCACACTTTAGTACTGTCACCACCATCCCTCTGCCTCTTAGAGATTCTCTTAGAAACCACTTCTTTTTTGTGCTTAAAAGCTTCTCTCGCCATAATCCCTAATGTTAACTGCTAATGTGCACTATGTGCATACTCTATTGTAAGCTCTGTGCTACATTCTAAACATGGAAGATTTTGTTTCAGCCTCAAAATGCCTCTCTGATATATTATCTCTATTTAATGGACAAGGAATAAAACTCAGAAGGTATAAACAATTTATCCCAGAACTCCCAATAAGCTAATGACTGGGTACCCAATTTGGTACCCAGGCAAGCTGACTACAGAGCCCCCATTTATAACCACTTTACCATACTGCCTTTCCAGAGATCTCAGGGAGGGGCTCATGGGATTGGTGTAAGGCAAAGACACCTACCATGCTTGTCATTCTCACTCTGTCTTCAAGTGCCTGCCCAAGTCCCTTCCTTCAAATACAAATAGTTCCCACAAGTCCATCCCCCAGTTACTATAACATGCCTGAAAAAAAAAGTAAATAAATAAATAAAAATAAACTAAAAACAAAAACAAAAAAACAAAAACATGCCTGAACTTTCTTAAGTCATACGTTATCTAGGCTCAAGAGGATTTTCCTGCACATCATTCTTCAGCTACTTCCTGTGTGTTAGTTATGTCTGTTTTAAGTGATTGCAGACTTCCAGAAGGCACAGATTACAGAATAAAAGAATCTTGTTTTTTATAATGTCTGTCCATCTAAACTTGCTTTAAATTTATTGTACCTAGTCTGGTTTTTGAGCTTCTGGTGGCATTTTCCTGTCAAGATCAATTATAGGAGCTACTTAACAAGGAAAGAAAGAACTCATTAAGATCCTTACCTGATAGGGAGCAGTATGATGTAGTGACAAAATTTGAATTCTGCTGTACATTCACATTGCTTTGATTATCATGAAAATGATTCAGGAGATGAGAGAATATTTCAGCTGGGAGACAAGAGTCAAAGACACATTTGTTGCCTAGTCACTTCTCTCCTTTAGTTATCTATAGTTCCTCTTTTCTATGCCAAACAATATTATCAATGTATCAGTAGCCAAAGCCAGATTTTTAACCTACTGCCTGAAACCCAGCCAGTAACTAGCATCATTACTTTATCTTTTCCAGCTAGCATTTGAAGGCTCCATGTTTAGTTTAATTTGTCCAGTGAGTAAGTGGCTAGGTGTCATTTTGAGATATAACCTTCTTATTCTGCGATGTTATGTAATTACCTCTGAGAAACTAAGCGCTGCTAGGGTCAAGGATATCTCTATGTCACTTCATTGCCAGAGCACCAGACTCAGATTATTTTTGTCTTTGATTGCAGAAAAGGAATACCTGATCTCACCAACTATGCATCAGTGAAATAAAGGAGAGTGGTACAAATTGGTAGGCTTCCTCCACAAGTAGGAGCCTAGCATTATTGAGTTCTTTGATATTCCTGCTGAAACAAGCATTAAGAGTGGTCTTCTCTTAGAAGTGACTGGAGCTTAAGAAATTAGAGTCCACCTGTGATAGAGGAAATTAAAGATATTTGGTGCCTAGAAGTTAGAGTACATGTAGGAGAAAAGAGACAGAGCTGTCATGAAAGAGAGAAGATAGATTTCAGGTTAGACTGGTCAACAATAGGGCAATAGGAAGTTGTTGAAGTATTTTATGGAAAGAATGACATGCTCAATTTTGCTTTAAGAATCATTATAAAAACAATGTGGAGGACAGACTGGAAGAGAAAAAGAGAGAATAAGGAAAACAAAGAAAAGTTGATACATGGTTTCTAGAGTCTAGATGAAAAATGATGACTATAGTCTAGACTAAGGTAGAAACTGGGAATAGAGAGGAGATTAATGAAATATTTAAGAGGTAGAATCAAGAAAATTTGGTAACTGATTGAATGTAGAGATAAGAAAGAAAGTAAAGGTCAAAATCTTTCCCAAATTTCAAACTTGGGAAACTAAAGGGAAAGTGTGATTGTTTTCTGATGGCTCAAAAGGTGATGAGTTTACTTTTAGACATTTGAAGAGATGTCTACTAATAATTTGATTTATGGATGTAGAACTCAGAAGGGACTGGATTGGATCTAGATAGGCAAAAGATGCTGACATAGAGAGCTTGGGACAGTAAATTGAGGCCTTAAGAATAGGATGTATAGGAGTCCCTGGATGGCTCAGTCAGTTAAGCATCTGATTCTTGATTTCAGCCCAGGTCTTGATCTCAGGATCATGAGTTCAGGTCCCACATTGTGGAGCCTACTTAAAAGAAAAAAAAAAAAAAAGGATATATGGGGCGGGGGGGATGGGGAGTATGTAGGATAGAGTCCTATACAACAACACTTACATGGCAGATTGAACCAAGATCTTTCTTTGTCTTGACATTAGGTCTATTTAGATAAGTAGGCCTCACAAAGGAAACTAGAGAACAGCCACGAAAACAAAGTAGAGTGTGTGAGTTCACAGACGTGAGCATTTCCTAGAAGAAAAGGTAGTAAATAGGGCATATAAATGGGGTATATTTCTCTATGAGTTCACTCAGAAAAGGACCAAAAGTACCTTTTGATTAAGAATGTACTGGTGTGTTTGGCGACAGCAGTGAGAGTAATTCTAATAGAATGGTGCTATTAAATCTAAATTGCATTGAGTTGAAGAAGGAGTGTGAAATAAGGATATAGAAGCAGCCAGTTTGGCCAGTGCCTTTGAGAAGATTAATGTGATGACGAGGAGCAACAGAGTTATAAGCTGGAGAGAAATGGGTGGTTGAAAGTTTTGAGGTGTGTGTGTGGGGGGGATGTGGATGTGGGTATGGGTGGATGTCTCAAATGAGAGAGACTTGAGCAGGTTCAAAGTCTGGTGGAACGTGTCTACAAAGGGGGAAATACTGAAGTTAACAAGGGAGAGGATGTCAAATCAGCACAGTGAGGACCCTGAGAAGGCAGGAGGTATTACCCTTGTGAAGAAAGGTAAGCATCATCATTTTAACAGGAAGCAAGAAGGAAAGGTTCAGAGCATTGGTTTGTATATTCAGTGACAAATACTAGAAGAACTTCTAGTAGCTTCAAGAGTTTCTAATCTCTTTTTGATGTAGAGGAAATAGCATCTGTTAAGTTTGGTGGGGTATGATGACAAAATTCCAAAACTTGAGAAGAATCAGCGAAGTTTGAAACAGCTATTATGAAGAGAGGGCTGAACATGGGAATCTAAAAGTATCAGGCAGAACTACATTTTCTGACTCTGGTGTTGAACTTTCTGCTGAAACATTGTCTTGCCAGGTTGTCTCTTTCAGAGCCATGATGGAAGCTGCACCCTCCAAATTAAGGAGTAGTATGTTTGTTAGTAAAGCAGAATGTTCTGGTTCTCTTTCTGAACAACTGCACAACTATTTTTCCAGCCTTAATCTCTTTCTCTGCTCACTCCTTCATTCCTTATTTGAATTAGTCTGTGACTCTGTTTTCTGCCACATATGTTAGTCATAACAGGAACACATTCATAAGAGTGTGCGAGTTCTGCTGTAACAAAATGTCCTAAGATCAGCACACACCATCGTCATAAATTTCCTGGGTTGGCTGCTGGTGGATCTGAACCTCCCCATACTCATCACTTCTTCCCCATTGTAGCCTTCTCAGCAGCCACAACGTAAGACAGCTTATACATGCTTTTGGCTGCTGGACAGTGATGCTGATGAGCTGAGGAGGCAGTCTTAATAGCTTCATCTGATCTTGGCCATTTGTCTTGCAACACATGGAAGCAGGTTGCTGTTTAATACATAATAAGGCAGCACTTTAATAACCCCAAATGTGAAGCTATGAGGTCACAAGTCACCTGACACTGGTGGAATTTGGGAAGAGGCTGGAAGATCACCTGTGGGAAAATAAAGAGAACATTCCTGAATTAGACAGAAAGAAACTGAACTAAGTTACTTCTCAAGTCTTTTCCTAGAGTCAATGGGTATGGTCTCAGGGAAGGGAACTGAGGTATTCATAAATGTTAAGGTTTCCAGAAGCAATAAGGTGAAGAGACAGGAGCATGGGTAAGGAATGGGTAGACTCATATCCCAGCTCATTTATTTGCTAGCTGAATAACCCTAAACATCTTACCTCACATTTCTGACACCATTTTCTATTTTGTAAAAGGAAGAGTGCGTCTGTTTTGATTGTCACTCTGAGGCTGTTTTGGCCAATATAGTCGCCACTAACCACGTGTAGTTATTGAAATTTAAGTTATTTGAAATTAAATAACGTTAAAAATCAATTCTTCAGTTGTGCGAGCCACATTTGAAGTGCTCACTAGCCACATGAACATGCTAGGGGCTATCCTATTGGACCATACGATGTAGAACACTTCCATCAACACAAAAAGTTCTTTTTGACATCACTCTTTAAGGGGTTAGAGACAATCTCCTAAAATAGATCCAAAAAATCCTCATTGTATATTAGGCATTCATATATGATAACTAACACTTGGTAATTATAAGTAATCTTTAAGACTATGTGTCAAAAATCTGTGCAAAGTGTGTTACAAATATTATTTAACATAGTTTTTACTCCCATTGGGAATGGGAATGAGAATATTCATTCCATAGATGAGGAAATGAGACTTAAAAAGGTTAAACCATTTCCCAAGATTACAAATATCATAAAGCTAGTATGTTTAGGAATGTCTTCAAAATCACAGAGGACAAATTTCAGAAAAGGGTTTCAGACACTCATTTGCTTGAGCACTAACCTGCATGTTCTATGCCTAGCAGTGTGCTTTTATCTGCACTGAGAACAGTGGAAATCCCCAGCTGTGGTGAAAGGGAAGATAGACAATCTTAAGGACTTCATGCTGGGAAGAGAAGAACAAAGTAGGGAAAGCCCTTTGTGTGTAAGAAAACAAGGGCTAAAGTAGCTTCTAAGTCCAATCACCTTGGACTCTTGGATTCTGAAAGGCCTCATAATACATGTTCTATTCATCAGAGACAATCAGGAATTATTGTTATTTATTGCAAGAAGTAGAATTATTTTTTTGTTTTTGTCTTTGCCAATCAAAACCTGCCTCTTTGAGGAGACCTATGTTCTGGTGAACACGTAGAGAGGAGCAATTTGCTCTTGGAAAATAAATTGGTTGGGAAATGGGTCCAAGTAGTGGAGGGTAGGATCTTATCAATAAGGCAAGTTGTGCTTTTAAGAAGTGTTATTTTTGTCTGCCCAAATCCTATGCTTCAGACCTTTATCCATTATTTTCTAAAAGAAATATCAAGACATGTAAGTAATAAGCACAATAGCGTCTTGTTAAATACTTTCCTGATTTAAAAAAACAACAATAATATGGGGCACCTGGGTGGCTCAGTCATTTAGACGTCTGACTCTTGATTTCAGCTCAGGCCATGATCTCAGGGTCTTGAGATGGAGCCCGCGCCCCCTGCATCAGGCTCTGTGCTAAGCAGGAAGTCTGCTTCCCCTCTTCCTCTGCCTCTGCCTCTCCCCTACCTTGTTCTCTCTCTCTCTTTCTTTCTCAAATAAATAAATAAATCTTTGAAAAAAACAGAATCGACAACTGTAAAGCAAATAATAATAAGGATGAAATTATTATGAGTAAACTAATACAACATCTTAGCAGTGGTTATATTAAGACAAGCTATATGTGACAATAACAAATACACTAATAAATTTCAGTAACTTAAGCCAAAAAGAAGTTGTTTCTCATTCACATCATTGTGCAACTGAATAACTGTATCTCTTCTTGGAGGCTGTCTTCCTGATGATGATTTAGGGACCCAACATCTGGAACTTGTGTTCTCCAAGGGCTAGAGAGTCATGTAGCAGAGTTCCCAAGGCTGGAAGTAATTTACATTACTTCTGTCCACTTTCCATTTCCAGAAACTCAGTCACATGGTCCACAACTCAACTGTAAGAGATACTGGCATATGTTGCTTTGTTATGAACCTAAGTGTGAAGAACACATGACCTTGTCTCTGAATCACAGGTCATTAAATAAGTTCAGCTTAAATGCATCAGCAAGCTATGTGTTTCTTTTAAAAACAAACAACCTCTTTGCTTTTAGTTACTCATTTTTCTTTTTTCCCAAACTCTCTACTTAAATGCCACCTGCCCCGCCCTCATCAGATAGACTTGATGCCTACATCATTGAGAATATCAGCCCCATCAGACAATTTTGCATTCTCTTTTTCAGCTTGTCTTTTTCCTTTCAGAGGGCAGCTGTCCTCTTAAATAAAACCAAATCTTCTATAGGAAGCATTGAGCTCCTTTGTTTCTTCCAGACTTTGATCTGTTCATTATTGCCTCTGTTTCCTATGTTTTTACTCCTGTGTATTTTTGTTTCTTTAGTTTATAAACTCATTCAGATCTTTTTCATCCTAAAACTCTTCCTTGGCAATCAAATTGCACCCCATCTATGAGTACAGTTCAGTCTCTACATTTATCCTTCATTACAGTCTTAGAAGAATAATACATGCTCACTTCCAACTTATTTCTAAATATTAGTCTTCATAATGCTTAACAACATTTAATGATATATTGTTGTGTGGGACCACTTATTTTCCATATCCCTCATTTGATTTCAAACTCTACAAGGACCTGACTACATATTTTTTATTCACCCTGATTCTCAGTACCAAGCCCAGAACCTGATACCTCATACCTGCTTCATAAATATTTGGTGATTCAAAGCAAATAAATAAATATTTGGTAATCCATTGTAATTGATGCAGACTAAAAGGATCAATTACATTATCATTATTAAATGTAATGGATACCACAACTTCTTTATGCATTCATCTATCACCAGACATCTGGGTTCTTTCCATATTTTGGCTATTGTGGACATTGCTTCTATAACGATTGGGGCTCAGGTACCCCTTCAGATTATTATTTGTATGCTTTGGGTAAATACATAGTGGTGAAATTGCTGGGTCATAGGGTAGCTCTGTTTTTAACTTTTTGAGGAACCGCCATACTATTTTCCGGAACATGGTACACATATACAATGGAATATTACTCAGCTATCAAAAAACAATGAAATCTTACTAGTTGCAATGATATGGATAGAACTAGAGGGTATTATGCTAAACAAAATAAGTCAATCAGAGAAAGATAATAATCATATGATTTTACTCATATGCGGAATTTGAGAAACAAGACAGAGGATCATAGAAGAGGAAAAAGAAAATAAGACAAAATCAGAGAGGGAAACAAACCATAAGAGACTCTTAACTATAGGAAACAAACTGAGGATGGCCAGAGGGGAGGTGAGTGGGGGGATGTGGTAACTGGGTGATGGGCATTAAGAAGGCACTTGATATAATGAACACTGGATGTTATATGCAGCTCATGAATCACTAAACTCTACCTCTGAAACTAAGATAGTAAATTAATTAATTAATTAATTAATAATAAATGCGATAGGTACATTTCTGCCTTTACTTTCATGGTTTATTCTACTGCATTTCATACCAGTGGATGACCCATGTTCTTTAGATAATCTAATCCCCTGATGTCCTTGACCTATCAAATTCTTGGTGGTTTTCCTACTTCTGTAGTGGGTCCCTTTCAGTTTACTTAATTGTCTCCTTCATATTCCACTTTGCACCCCTCAAGTTTTGTCCTTGGGCTGCTGATCCCCTCAGTGTTCATATTCCTAAAAGGATGACTTATCCACTTTGGAGATTTCTACTGGCACCCATCTTCTGGTACCTTCCAAAATATATAGTAATCCTAGACTTCTTCCTTGAGTTACAAAATTTGGGGCCTGTTCAATATCATTGTCAAAATGTCTACTGGCATCTCAAACTTGACTAGTCCTAATCTATTTCATTATTCCTCAAGATACTCTGTATGTCAGGGCCATTACCCATACAGCGATCCAACTAAAGATGAAGGAGCTTTATTCCTTTCCCTTTATCACTCTCTCTCCCATCAGCAACTAAATAAGTCCTATCCTGATACTTCCAAATATTTCTTATATCTTTTTTCCCTATCCAACCTTACTAGTTTTCTTAATTGTTTCTCCACCCTGGATTATGAAAATCTATCACTCTCCTTGCCAGCTAAATCCACTCTCCACACTACTGCCAAACTGACTTTTTTAGAAGCAACCATCTGACCATTTCATACTTTCATTTAAACTCCTTCAAAGACTCCCCATCATACCCAAGGTAAGGTCAAAACACTATGAGATGTCTTGGATTTTCCAAAATTTGACTTCTTCCCCTCGTTGTCTCTAATTTCATGATTAGTGGTATTGTTGCTCTGCACACACCCTATTCTTTCTCGCTTCGGTACTTCGTTGAACGAAAGTTAAGCAAACCCTACCTAACCCCCCTTCATCCTTGCACTACTATGTCAGGCCTCACCTCCTCTAGAAAGTCTCTATATCTCTGTTCAATCTGGGTTAGGCTCCTCTGTGCCCATCAAGTGCCCCATAGATATTTGTGATTTTGAATGGTATAAAGCAAAATCCCTTGGCAAAACATGTTGAATATGTCAGGTGAGTAAGAAGTAACCTTTTGTGGCAATGAGTGACTGAGATTCAGGGGTTAATTGTCACCCCAGCGTAACCTAGCTAATTCTGAATAAAACCATATTTAGCATATTCCGAATGAAGAATGAATGAGGCATGAAAAAGTTAGGTCCCCACTCTGTTCATACAGACAAAGCACAGATCTGCCATTATCTCTAGCCCTAACATTCGCTGGAGCTATTTTACTAGGAAATGTTCAAAGAGAGCCAATTTGACTTTAGAAGGAAATGAAGAAAATTATGGAAAACTGCTTTCTCTAAGTACAGCAAACATTTGTAGAATAAATGAGTTTGCAGTTTATAATCTATTTTCCACTCTAGCAAAGCCGGTGCTGTTCCATCTGAGCTGAGAAACTACTGGAGCTTGAATTATCCATGAAGGCACTGCCTATTTGTCATGCAGCCTGGCCCACTGAGGGCGAGTTTACACATTGAAATGCAATGAGGTCAAATTGGAGACCCAGCAAACATTGCTGCACATCGGCAGCTGGAACTTCATGTGCCTTTCCAAGTTCAGGAGCCATCTCAATACTCCTTGGGGGATAGGGTCAAGGAAATGGGCCTTGAAGGGCTTACTAGATATTCGCAGAATCACTGTACCCAATATCTCACCCTGTCTACCCAGACACTACAAGGGAAGGAAAGGCAGGACAGTGAAGCTCAGTTTGTGGAATGTTACTTTCAGATGAAAAGACTACCACGTGCCTCTTGGAAATGGATAAATATACCACATCACATCAACAGTCCTTCGACACATGAGAGGAATCTACTACTGGCTCCATTCCATTGTGAACATTTTTGATCATTGCCATATTTTATCTTCTGATTAGTGCATATGATTTGCTTTGGGGCTTTCTGGAATCTAAACCCTTTTCTCATGCTTAGTGAGTTTCTCAGCATATGGACCTAGTGAAAAGCAGAATCTGCCTCCCACCTTAGAGGCCAAAAGTCCAGATCACACTTTTCTAGCTTCTCTTGCCTCTTAGGGCTTGGCACATGTCTCAACTAATCAAATGCATACAACACTCATTCTGAACTGGGAAAAAGGAATACAGATAAGCAGGAGCCTAGGCGATTGCATTCTGGGGTCAGTGGTGGTAGAAATGTCTGTATGCAACGATAGCAGTACTGAGGATGACCGCAGAAGGGACTAAACAGGGATACGGAGCATTTGTGGACAATGGCCACAGTGCCAGGCCAAACTTATAGTGAGCATACATTTGGCTGGGGTTCTGGTGGCCTAGCCTTCCTTGTTTTGGGCTACCTTCTGCCCTGGTTTTCCAGCCAAAATTGACAATTTTGTGATATTCTAACAGCCTCTTAATAAAGTCCTCTTCTTCTTACATCAGTCAAAAAATGTTTCTGTTATTGTTATTACAATTCTTTCCTGATAAAGTCCCTCACCTACATGGCAAGATAAGGGACATTCCTATAACAATCATCATAAATATTGTCAGTGAAATCTATTCATAAGATAGGAAAGAGAAATGGTCCCAGCATCAATGTAACTTATAATATGCTTGGTTTGATTTGTTATCTTAGGTCAGTGATTCTCAACCAGGGGCCATTGTGTCCTCCAGGGGCCATCTGAGTAAGTTTGTTATTCTCATCTAGTGAGTAGAAGTCAGAAATGCTGCTAAACATCCTACAATGCATAAGGCAACCTCAATGAGAATGAATTATCTGGCCCGGAAGGTCATTAAAGTGAAGGTTCAAAAACCCTGTCTTTGATTATTTGAGTTTCAATGGACTGGAAGGCCAACAAACATGGCTGACGACCTGACTGAGCCAATTCTATTTTCTGGGACTGTGAACTCCAGAAGGAGTTTCTGTCCTCTTGTTAGGACAATCAGCCTGTTGCTTGTTTACTCCTTTCTTTTTGTGATATGCTTTATTATATTGTTTTTATGTATCCAGAAAGGTCATTGCTTTAATTTTCAGAGTTTCTTATTCTCGTTATGGTGGCATAAACGGAAACTTCGGTAACCTCATCAGTAACTCATTCGGGGTGTTCTTGAAATATTAAAGTCTGATCCTCAAAACAAAACCAAAAACCTCTTGGAGATTTTCAAAGTTCTTAGAGGAGATGCCCCAACTACTTTTCCTGTTTTAGAGACTTTTACATTGTTTTGGTTTTGTTTTTTATTTTTTGTTTTTGAGAGGCAGAAAGAGAGAGCACGCATGCAAGTGGGAGAGGGGACAGAGGGAGAGGGAAAGAGAGAATCTCAAGCCGACTCCATGCACAGCACAGAGCCTAATGTGGAGCTTTATCCCATGACCCTGAGATTATCCCCTGAGCCAAAACCAGGAGTCTGATGCTTACCCAACTAGCCACCCTGTCACCTTAAGACTTTCACGTTTAAGTCTTTCTCCATCCAACAAATAATTACTGCCATTTCCATATCAGGTACCATACTAGATACACACGTTCAAAAACAAACACACAAAAATACCCCAAAAAACCTGGTGCTAGCTTTCAAGATTTTTCATACAAATGGAGAAGACATACAACAAATAAGTAATTAATGGATAAATACATAGATTTAAACTATTGGAAAGACAATGAAAGACAAAAATCTGGGTTAAACATTAGAATTTAAGGGGAAAGTCAGCTTGGAGAACATGATCATATAGGCTTCTTGGAGGAGGTGAAATTTTTTATAATTTATAATTTTTATTTATTTAAAAAAAATAAAATAAAATTTTTATTTATTTTTAATTCAAGTATAATTAACATATAATGTTATATTAGCTTCAGGTATAAGATATAATGATTCAACAATTCTAGGCATTTCTCAGTGCTCATCGCAAGTGCCCTTCTTAATCCCCATCACCTATTTCACCCTTCCCCCCACCCACCTCCCCTCTGGCAACCACCAGTCTGTTCTCTGTATTTTAGAGTCTGTTTTTTGCTTGTTTGTCTCTTTTTTTTTTCCTTTGTTCATTTGTTTTGTTTCTTAAATTCCACATAGGAGTGAAATCATATGGTATTTGTCTTTCTCTGATTTATTTCACTGAGCATTATACTCTCTAGATCCATTTATGTTACAAATGATAAGATTTCATTCTTTTTATGACTAATATTTCATTGTGTGTTTACTATATCACATATATTATATATATCACATATATCATATATATGTTCATATCATATATATGTGATTATGTGTGTGTATATATATGTGTGTGTGTATATATATATAATATATATAATATATATATAATATATTCTTTGTCCATTCATCTGTCACTGGACACTTGGGCTGATTCCGTAATTTTTAAACAATGCTGCAATAGACATAGGGGTGCATATATCTTTTTGAATTACTGTTTTCATATTCCTTACGTAAATACCCAGTAGTGGGATTGCTGGATCATAGAGTAGTTCTATTTTTAATTTCTTTTTTTTGTTTTTTTTTAAAGATTTTATTTATTTATTTGACAGAGAGAGAGAGATCACAAGTAGGCAGAGAGGCAGGCAGAGAGAGGGGGGAAGCAGGCTCCCCACTAAACAGAGAGCCCGATGCGAAGCTCGATACCAGGACCCTGAGATCGTGACCTGAGCCGAAGGTAGAGGCTTTAACCCACTGAGCCACCCAGGAGCCCCTATTTTTAATTTTTTGAAGAACCTCCACGCTGTTTTCCATAGTGGCTGCACCAGTTTGCATTCCACCAATGGTGTACAAGAGTTCTTTTTCTCCGCATTGAGGTGGTAGCATTTAAACCAAAGCTAGAGGAAGAGCATATTAAGCAGAGAAAACAGTGTGAATGAAGTCTTAGGATAGGAAAGGATTTAATGACTAAAGAGTTGAAAGGAAGCCAGTGTGATTATAGGGCCCTGGGTGTTGGAGAGTAGCAGCAGATAATGTGGGAGGTACAGAAAGAGACCTATTGGGTCTGTCCCAGTCTATTGATGGTGTTGCTCCAGCTTGGGATGCCTAAGGCATCCAACCGGGCCCATATTCCACATATCCAGGCCCCACAGACATTTCCCCACCAGGGCCAAAATTGTGGCAGGACCGGCCCTTGTGGTTCTTATTATGACTTCAAGACACAGTTCAGCAAAGACCCTCAGGGAACTCTGAAAAACAAGACTTGTTATTCACAGGTTCTGGAGAGCATGTAGCAAGGTCACAGGTGGAGAAAGAACTTACACCTAAGGCCCGCCTTTATTTGTGTCTGAGGGTGGGGTGTCTACGGTTTTGTAGGCTCATTTTTATTGACAAATCTAAAGCATAGAGCAGGAATTAGGGTGTGAGAAGGGAAAAATGGGGTCAGTTATCTAGGCCACACAGACCCTTCTAGAAGGGGACCTTCAAGGTGAGGGCTGCCAGCTTCCTTATCTGGTTGTTTTGTGAGTGGCTGTGTCATATTTCTGGCAATGTATTTATTCAGGATGGATGTCTTGAAATGGATGCCTCGGCAATCAAAAGCTTAATGTCAGGCACTGACACTACAATCAAAAAGCTAATGTCAGGCACTTGGACTACAAGGTCATATCCTGTGGATCTCTGTAAGTTAGGAGGAAGAGCTGGTAAATCTGCAAAAGGATTCTTTTGCTTACATATCATAAGGATCCTTGGACTATCTAAACATAGAGTTGCTTGGGGCGCCTGGGTGGCTCAGTGGTTAAAGCCTCTGCTTTCGGTTCCGGTCACGATCTCAGGGTCCTGGGATCGAGCCCCGCATCGGGCTCTCTGTTCAGCGGGGAGCCTGCTTCCTCCTCTCTCTGCCTACTTGTGATCTCTCTCTGTCAAATAAATAAATAAAAATAAATAAATAAAAAAAATAAACATAGAGTTGCTTTGCACCTGCCCGGAATGATTAAAAAAAGGAAAAAGAAGGAAAAATGAATTCAATCATAAGGGTTATTTCACTAAGACCAGAAGCCCAAATTGGCAGTTTCGTTTATGCCTGACTAATAAAAAGATAGTGTCATTTACTTAATAAACAAAAATCTTCAAATGCACATGGTCTGTGAGTGGAAAGTTCAAAATTCTCCAATCAAGTCCAGCTACTTTATTTGATGCAAGATGAAACTGAGACGCACAGAGTAAATATGACTTCTCCACGGTCACGCGATTTAGAGAACCAAGTTTAAGATCTAGATGTTTGCATACTACCCCAACACTCTCTCCACCAAACCACTCTGCTTCAACAAAATGCAATGGGAGTCCATGTAGAAGTTAGACTAACTAAAAGAGAGAAACTGGTTTTCTTTCTTTGATAAAAAATTTCCCTTGGATTCTGAACTCACTTGAATGTATGACATTTTTCCCATTGCCCAGATAGAAATTTACTTCAAAAATTACCCTTTTCTTGTGCCTCATGAATAATCATTGCCATCAGATTAGAGGCCAGATTAACATTTTCTATATACTTGATCCAAATGACTGCCTGGAGGTTTTTGGGTAAATGAACTGTGCAGTAGGTAATCATTAATTTCCATTCTATCACCCATGCATGGAAGCCTGTGCCAGTGTTCAAACTGCTTTTCCTTTAGCTGACAAATAAATTGTTCCCACCTTGATGCCTCTGAACTGCATTTATAATGGCTTTAATTAATATCATGTATTTTTCTATACTTGATGAGCACAAGATAAGTAAAATTCCCAAGGAGACCAATATGGCTAGGGAGTATCAGTGGGAGACATCTAAATACCCAGGATCTACTGGTGACAAGCAGGCTGTTGCAAGGGCACCGCCTATGCTGCTCTGGTTGAATTCTGGAAAAAAGCTGTTTGCCTAGTGTTGGAGAGAACGGTTTCTGATTGATCTGAGATTAAATCCTAACATTTCTAGTTACTACTCACAAGACAGTAAAACATTTCTTAAATGCTTTAAATTTCCTCATTCATAATGGAAAGATGATAATACTCATAGCTAACATTTTTAAGCCCTTACTATTATACCAATGACACTTCTCTGTGCAGTTAACAGGAATCAATACAAGGTATGTATTAACATCTTGATTATAAAGGTAAAGAAAAATAAAATCCTTGAATAACCTGCAACTGGAAAATAGCAAAGTGTTCATATTCCAAAGCTTTGTTCTTTTACCTATAAAGTCCAGCTATGGTGTTCTGTTTTTCTGAAAAATGAGTACACATTGGATTCCAGAGAGGTAAAAATGGCAAGGTTGTTCCATGACCTCGCCGGGTATGTAGCCTCTGCTTCATGCTTCACCCCAATGTCTTTCTGTGAGAATCATGCTGCCTCACAAAGAAAGTTCTCTGTTATTTTATTTAACTATTGGAGATTAATGGAGCTTCATATGAATTTACCCAGATACGGTAGGTTCTAAAAAGCCTTGAGTAGGCCCTGAATTCTGCAGCACTCCTTCAGGCCCTGAATTCTGCAGTGGGTACAGCCCCTGTCACACCCAATAATGTGGCCGTCTCCACTGCTCGGGTCCTGCCCTCCCCCTAAACTTCTATTGTGCTTTGCGAGCAATGCACTTGCAGCATTGTGCACAATGCTGGCTATTGTGATTATGCATTCTAGAAAATAAAGACCGTGTGATCATAAGCAAAGCTTTAGTGTAGAGCCTTATTGCATTCTGTTGGCATAATAGCAAACCCAAATCAGCACAAGGAAGGCAGAAGCACCCTCTAGACAAGCAAGACAGGACAGGCAAAGCTCAGAATGTTCTGTCCTAGCCACTGAAAGTATAAAAGATAAGGAATCCTATAAAGCAGCATAAAATAGCCCATTGGCATGCTGGGATAGTAAGTGGCCAGATTGGAGGAATACTGTCATTCATCCAGGTCCCAGATATCAATGGCCCCACAGACAAAACCAAGGCTAGCCAATGGGACGCCCTAGAGTTAGTGTTTATCATTTGTTTAGTTATGCTCTAAATTTATCCCCAAGTTTGAAACTTCAGAGGCGTTCTTACAGTTAAAAGGAAGCAGAAATAAGATTTATACCAGTTACTCAAATTTTGGTACTGTGTTCATAGCTCCATATTAAGTCCCAATCCCCATTTTATTTTTGTGGCTTTTTGTCCTCTTCTTTCTTACACTTTGCATACTTTGTATGTCTTGACCTTATGTCCTGAATAAGCATATTTGAGATTTAATCTTGCCAACTGGGCATCTACTTTAATGTTGCTGCCTGCTCACCCATAATTAAATTCATCAGTCCCCACAACAAATCTCTTTCTGGTTTTCACATCATAGATATGTTTTCCGCATTTTTCAATTACTAAAGACTGAAACGAGGCATTATCTTCTTCTTTGCCCCTTTCCCCTCACATCCAATTACCAAGTCATGTTGAAACTACCTTTCAACCAAGTCTGAAGTCCACCCATTTCTTTCCTTGTTGCTGCCACCATTTTTTCCCATCACCCATTTCCCCCATCCCCCCACCACCCTCCACTCTGGTAACCATCAGTTTGTTCCCTACAGTTACAAGTCTGTTTCTCGATTTGTCTCTTTCTTTGCCCTTTGCTCCTTTGTTTGGTTTCTTAAATTCCACATATGAGTGAAATCTTATGGTATTTGTCTTTCTCTGACTGATTTATTTCACTTAGCATGATACTCTCCAGCTCCATCCATGTCCTTGAAAATGTGCAGCCACTGTTTTGACCCCAGTTGCGTTACCTCTCACCTATAACTCCTAACTGGCTTTCATGTCTTCTTTCTCCCTTTCAACCCCTCTCTACACTGTAGTCAGCATATCATTTCTGAAATTTGCACATGATCATGTTTGCTCCTGAGTAAGGCCATCTAGGGGTTTCTAATTGCTCTTAGATCAAGTTGAAACAGCTTATATAGAGTTCTAAACTGTGTGTAATCTAGGCACTCCTTGTTTCTCCAGCCTTAGCTCTTCCCTCCCCTCGACAGCCCCCTCTCTTACTGTCTGCTCTTCACACAGACCCAGAAGCATAACAGGATTTTACTATCGGTGAGAGAGACTCTATAAAAACATGCAAATTTTGATTACTTTCTTTACTTTTTTGAATATATGAAAAGTAACTACTCTTGAAGGATGTGTTCATTCCTGCTCCCCTCCTGGATAGAAATCCATCTCAAAGCATAATAAAATTAATAGCATCATAGCAAAGTTACTGCCTACTCCTTCTCTTGAGGAGTTGCCTACCACCCATCCCTCTATCACAGTAGTGGACTCATGGAGCTAGATTTCCTATGTATGATGCCACCCACCTTCCCTGGGCCACAGTAGGTTGATCCAAGGTGGACATCTAACCCAATGAACAAAGAACTCCCTCTTTATCAAGAAATTGGAGTTAAAACCAAAATGTCTTTACATTTGACTGGGCCCAAACATAAAATCTATGGTATGGTGGTTTGGCTACATCTTCTGTCTTGTATACCAAGAACAGAGAAAGACAATCTAAAGAAATGAAAAAAATAAGGAATTGGACACACTGGAAAAAACAAATAGTAGCAGTCACAAGAAACAGAAAGGATTCTCATATCCTTCTAGTTCCTTCTTCATCTTTCCTGATAGCTAGAAGCATTCTTGCTCTTGTGTTCCATTAGATATCCATATGCCTCCTTCATTTTTGTTCGTTAAGTTTACTCAATTTTATTTTGATTACATTATAGTAAGAGTCCATAATAAAATATTCTTTGCTTTCTATGCAACACATAATATGAATATATATTATAAATTTACACATATAATATACACACGAATATATATGTCTGTGTATATACATATATGAGTGTGTGTATGTACACACACAGTCTCAAGTAAGTATCACCATACTCCAAAGTGTTTGTGTTATGATTTCCATCTTACAGATGAGAAATATGGGACTCATAGAAGTGATATAACACATCTAAGATCCCACAGACAAAAAGTAGGGAACCACGTATGAAATTGAAATATTTTTGATTCTCAAGAGCATGTTTTTTCCTATTTTACTATGTTTCCCACCCTCATTCGTTTGGATCTCAATATTAGTCAATTGTTCATTCATTCATTCATTCATTCACTCATTCAAGAAACACATGAGTTTTCTTCTCCATGGCAGATGCTATGCAGGCAATTTTCTCATAATTTTTGTGGTGATTTGATGATACTACTGGAAGACAGTTCTCCATGACATCTCATGTATCTTCATGTCTTGTGTCAGCCATTGTTCTAGATTGGCTTTTCAAGGATGTGTGTGTATATCCTTGTAACAAACATTCTTAGAAGATAGAGATAGTGTCCTTCCTGAGCAGAGGGAAGATTTGTTTTCTGACCAGGATGATAATGACAATCTTTTCCTCTGAGGTGAATATTGGGTATATTTGTTAGCAATCTCTTTTAAAAGAATTGGATTTTCTAAGTTTAGAGTTCCTCAGCTGTGTTGCAGACTCTTTGAATATATAGCATGTATCTGGGCCACTCCACATCACCCCATGGGACCTGGGGACAAGCAAAATTAATGTGAACTTGAAGCTCATGTTGCTTCCTATTCCATGAGCAATAAAGTCCATTACCTGTGACCAAGGAGTCTCATATCTCCCACCAGCATCTATGTGTGACCAATTTACTTATTAGTTTGCAAATGGAAAAAGCTTAGATCCTTCACAACTCTTGACAAATATAACTGATAAAATAGTTATAGGATGACACGAATGGGCAATACAACTTGATACACTAGTGTTCATACAGACTTATAAGTCACAGAGTCAATATTTGAACCAAGATCTACCTGACTTCCAGACCATCAAAGAAGGTAGAAAGGAGTTAAAGGACAGGAATAGAATTAATAAAAAAGACAGACAACCTCAACTTGTCAGTTGTATGCTGCCATATAATAGGTGTGTAATAAGAGCTTTTGGAATGGTTAGTGTCGTAAAATGTATCAGATACTGCTACTGGGACTCGTGAGTAACAAGTAGAGAAGACAAATGATCTTAGAGGTTAAGGGACTTTGGAATCAAACAGCCCTAGGTTCAAATCTGACACTCTGCATGACACAGAACAATTTATTTAACCTGTTGGAGCAGTAATTTCTAAGTCAAGAATAATAGATTCTATCTCACAAGAGTGTCATACCATTAAACAAGGTGACATATAGAGCATTTAGCTTGAAGCCGCACGCAAAGAAAGTACTCATTAAATGATAACTCTTAGTATTACTAATAAGCCCTCAATAAAGTTTCCATGAGTGATTGATCAATATCTCTACATCAATTTACCAGCACCTTAACTATCCGATCATTTACTACTAGTATTGCCCCGGTAGTTAGCAACATAATCAGATTTACAAATACAGATCATTACCTGAACCTCTGCAGCTTTAAGGGCTAAAGGGAACCCTGATTTTAAGTGTGGTGGATACTAATAGTTCCTTTCTTGTAACAAAAATATCTTCAGGCTGCAATTTTGAGATAGCATTAAGGCTGAACGCTCACTTTGTACATTTCCACAATGGTATGAGAAATTACAAGGCAGAGCTTTTCCTGGTTATCCATTTGTCTCTTTCCCATCTTGCAAGTGGAATGAGTACTGCTGTTGCCAAGCAACGGTGCAGAGGTGGGAGTGATGGTGCATGTGTAATGTGGCACTCTGGGAGTGAGGGGCTTAGTTCTAGAACTGGTCCAAGGGCATTGAAAAGGAACACTGAAGAATGTACTTTTTCTCGACAGCTGGACAGTCACGCCATTAATGCAAATCCTCCAGTAATTAAAAGAGGTGCTTCCACTGAGCAATCCCATCACCAGCTTTCTGTGAACTGTAGAAAATCCCAAGAACCACAGGGCATACTAGCTCTTGAGAGTCACCATTTGCCATCATAGTATCCTGGCCAAACACACAGCATCATACAGCAATCTTTCTTGGTGAACAATCAGAACTTAAGCTAGACTCTGAAAGAAGGGTTGGAAACCTCAATCCCAAACATACATCCATTTTACGGAATTAATAGGAAGATGGTTCTTTCACTGAAGTAATAAAGGAAAGATCTTGAGAAGGGGAGTAGGGAGTACAAAGGGAGAATGAGAGACAACACACAATTTGGTAATCGGCAATCATCTGTTTTGTGTCATTAAAGAAGGGAAAAAAAGAAGGTTGAGGAATGTCTCCATTACATTAGTAGCTGAGGCCTCTCTAATTGTATTCAAATATCACTAATATAGAATAATTGTGTTCAAGCTTACACAGTGTACTAAGCAACACTGTAAAGCAGTAAAGCAGAGGCTCAGGAACCAGGCTGTCTTGGTTTGGATCCCAGCTCTCCCACTTACTGATGGAGTGATTTTGGAAGGTCACTTGACCTCTCTGTGCCCACCCCTTTTTATATATAAAATATGAATAATTATAGTACCTATTTCATAGGGCTATCGTCAAGATTAATGAGTTAATACATATAAACAATCTCAACTCAAGTGCGTATATAGCATTAAATACATGTTAGCCATTATTCATAGCAGTTTCACACATTTTTATTAAGAAAGTAACCTCATCAATTTGAGAGGCCGGGCAGGGGTTTGTGGGGGGAAAGGAGGGAAAAATGAAACAAGATGGGACTGGGGAGGGAGACAAACCATAAGAGACTCTTAATCTCAGGCAACAAACTGAGGGTTGCTGGGCAGGTGGGAGGGATAGGGTGACTGGATGATGGACATTGGGGAGGGTATGTGCTATGGTGAGTGCTGTGAATTGTGTAAGACTGATGATTCACACACCTGTAGCCCTGAAACAAATAATACATTATATGTTAATAAAAGAAAAGAAAGCAACCTCATCTTCTTCTTCTTTTTTATTTTTATTATCCAAAAACTATATCCAGACTTTAGTTGGTACATGACAAATGTTTGTTGAATTAGCTCTAAAAAATTAAATCACCTCCCTTTACTTCAGTACATTTTTAAAGCTGGCTAATGAAAATATAATCAGAATAGGAATAATAGCAGGAGCTTACAGAATAAGTTCACCTGGATTTTCCTTGACTCTCCAAATTATTTTTAAGAATATTCAACTCAAAGTTAGAAGCTAATGTTGACCTCCGTGCTATATTTTTCTCTTCACATTTGAACATCTCTGCCTTCTAGAGGCAACAACCGTGTCCTGGAGTTTGGTTTGGATTTGTAAAATATTGTGTCCTTGTATGAGTTTTAATAGAAAAATCATCTAATCTCAATGGGAAGTGAGAAAAGGCTTTGATAAGCTATGGTCATCCTGTGCCCTAGAAAAAGCCCAGGGCCCCATTTGAGTTCTACTCTGGTGTCTCACTTGGACAAATGTTTTTAATTATTGGTGTACTGGTTTCTTCATCTTTAAAATTTGAGTCATAATCTGACCTCTTCATATTTATCAAATGAGACCACTTACATAAAAATGTAATATTATGTGAGAGCTTCTTGAGAAAATTTTAGTCCTAGAAAATGTCTCATTTTGAAATCCACCTTTTAAATGAAGAAAGTTATAGGTTTCCAGATTAGTTAGTGGCATAAATATTTTTTCCTCTTTCTTCTGGCATCTCTAAGATTCTTTTTCATTTGCCATGTAAGGAGTGGAGTTCTTTGAGCAACGGCATGGCAGAAATAGCTGTTGTTTCAGCAATCAAGAAAGCAAACACAGAAAAATAGGATGTATATTCACAGAAACCAAGGGACAATCAGCTCTTGACTATTGGAGATTTTAACCATTTTATATAGTAAAAGTTGGGGATCCCAAATACATATATAATTATATCAAGGAAGTCAAAGTGATCCTATAAATATTTTCCATTGTGGGCCAAGCAGTATCTAGGTTCTAAGATAAGGCAAATATATACACAATTCTTAGAACCATGTCTTCCATATTTTGGTAGATTGCAAAAATTTCCCCAATTCTTAAACCACTGCTAAGTTCACTTTCTTTTCCATGTGGATCTGCAGTGTCCTCTAACTGACTCAACTAAGTTCAGGAACAAGAGATAATAAATGTATACGAGGGGCGCCTGGGTGGCTCAGTGGGTTAAAGCCTCTGCCTTCGGCTCAGGTCATGATCTCAGGTTCCTGGGATCGAGTCCCGCATCGGGCTCTCTGCTCAGCGGGGAGCCTGCTTTCTCCTCTCTCTCTGCCTGCCTCTCTGCCTACTTGTGATCTCTCTGTCAAATAAATAAATAAAATCTTTAAAAAAAAAAAAATAAATGTATACGAGTATTTGGTTTCTTGCATATAATATATCTATAACACATTCATATACTGCTACTACTATAGGGTGGTATTTGTTTTCTATAACTGCATAATAAATTACCACAGATTTACTGACTTGAGACAATACCCACTTATGAGCACATAGTTCTGTAGAAGCTTCCCCTGGTATGGCTGGGTTCTCTGCTCAAGGTATTACAAGGATAAAATCAATGTCTGTCATGCTGGGTTCTCATCTGAAGGCTCTTGAGAAAAATCCACTTCCAAGCTCACTCTTGTTGACAGAAATCAGTTCTTTCCAGTTGGACTAAGATTCCCATATCCTGGCTGGCTATCAGCAAGGTGCCCCCCTCAACTTTTAAGTTGCTCTCAGATCCTTGCTATGGGGCCCTTTCTACTTCAACAATGGAGAATATTGGGTGCCTGGGTGGCCAGTGGTTAAGCTCTGCCTTCGGCTCAGGTCATGATCCCAGGGTCCTAGGATTGAGCCCCGCATCCGGTTCCCAGCTCAGTGGGAAGCCTGCTTCTCCCTATCCCACTTCCCCTGCTTGTATTCCCTCTCTCATGATCTCTCTCTCTGCCAAATAAATAAATAAAGTCTTTAAAAAATAATGGAGAATGTCATTCTTATTAAACCCCTCTCAAGTTTGAATCTCTCTGACTTCCACTTCTGTGAACAGTCCTACTTCGAAAGGTTCATATGATTAGGGCAGGCCCACCCAGAAAATCTCCACATATTGAGGCCAACTGTGCCATAAAATATAACCTAATACCAGGAGTAAAATCTATCCTAATCACAGTCCTGGGGATTATGCAGGGCATATTAATACCAGGATCAGGAAATCCTGAGCAATATCTCAGAATTCTACCTACCAGAAGTGCCTTGTTGAGGTTGTAAGATTAATTCTACAGAAAAATCTTTAGAGAAATAAAATGGAAGAGAAGGAAACCCAAGGAAAGCTTAAAGTTAATTTAACAATACATGACATTAAATCACTGAATTCTATTCCTGAAACCAATTTCGCACTGTATGTTAACTAACTAGAATTAAAAAAAAAAAAAAAAAAAAAAAAAATACATGACATTAACAGGTATCCCAGGGCAAATTTATTCATTTTTATTTTTTCTAGAAGGCTAAAGATTTCCAAGAATTTAGTGAAAATGGCACAAAAATTTTTTTTTCCAGAGTGCAGATGTTTTAGATTTTGATCTGGAAATACCTGGATGCATGTATGTATTTGTCAAAATGCATGGAATCATATGCTTAATATCTGTGTACTTTACTGTGTGAAAATTATAATTCAATAAGAGAAAGACACCTAGGGAGCACACATTGGAAGCACATCTTGGAAGATGTGTAGTAAGTAACAGAGTAGCTCTAAATTATAGAAGATAGAGGATGCAAGTCAAAACTGGAACCCAAAGGAAACAACCAAAGAAGGTGCTCTGCCCCTGTAGCCACTTGCAGGTGTACACGCTTCCAAGATCCACTTTGAGGAATCTACAATTTTGACTTCCGATTAAAGAGAGACCATGTGTATTTTTTTATGACATTTCCAGTGACTTATTCAATCTCTCATTCAATCTCAATCTCTCTCTCTCTCTCTCTCTTTTAAAGATTGTATTTATTTATTTGAGAGAGAGCTAAAGGGATCACAGAGGCAGAAGAAGAAGTAGACTCACCACTGAGTGGAGAGCCCCATGTGGGCCTTGATCCCAGGACGCTGAGATCATGACCTGAGCTGAAGGCAGATGCTTGACTGACTGAGCCACCTAGGCACCCCTCAATGTCTCTTGAGATAACTCTTCGAGTAGAGTGCCTCTCACGTATTGTCTATTGTATATTTCAGATAGTTTCAGGAGAGTTCTGGACTTGTGAAGAGGAGACAGTTACCTCATTCGTGATTCCATACACTAAATACCTAATGATAGCACTAAACCTACAGTCACAAGGATGTTAACAGAAACCAGCAACATTCCAGTGAGAAATTACTCTGACAAAATTTTACTGCTGTACTGCTATTTAATATTGCTCCTGAAATTATCCTGCCCATGAGCATACCTCAAATGTGGAAATGTGGTCATGATGAGTGGTTGGCACCCACGTGATCATTTTTCCTCCAAGACAGATTTTTAAATGGGTTGAAAATAATAAATGTTTCCAGGAGGTAAAGCCTCTGTGCCCCTGATCCAGTGGGAGAAATTTCCCGATCTTCTCAGGTATTTATAAAAGAACGGTCTCACACAGAGAATCTTGAAACTAGTGCAAAGTTAGTAGAAATAAAGGAAACATAGGGAAAACTTCTGATTACTCTCCTAGTTCTTTAGTAATATGAACTTTCTTTCCCATTTCTTATTTTGAAAGAAAGCACATTGTTTAGTTCTGGACAAGAGGCAACAAAATAGAGCTCAGGAGAGGGTGGAGAAGGCTTGCAGAAGGTGGATAACTTTTAGAACAGCTACTGTGGATAAAGAGAGTCTCCAATCAAAAGGAGTAGGCGGGAGAACCATGCTTCCAGTTTAAAATGGAAGTGATTAATGGAACCCTCCTTTCCCCAGGCCTCACCTGCTTCCAGGTCCAAAAGAGTGTTGAAATGACAAGTGGAATGGCTCCAAGCATTAATATGACTGAAGCCAGCCTTCCTCATCTTCTGGGCCATTTACACAGACCCCAAGAGTCTCATATCTTCCTCTGGAATAAGCCCTTTCTGGGCTCTCTCTTACCTTGCGTCATGGCCCCATTACTTCTGAGCCTCCTACAGTGGGGTCCCTAGTCATTGGGTTAATATTATTTCCTTCAATTGTTTAATATTATTCTACAACAACAACAACAAAATCACACATGGTTAATGCCAGTGTATGATCAGAGATTTGAAAATGTGTCTGATGGTGAAAAACACTGTCAGGCAAAAATAAAAAATCTGAAACAAACAACCAGAAAATCCCACAAGGGTCTTGTCTTAAGTCCAAGATTAACTCTGTCCCTCTGGTATGCCATTTATCTTCAAAATACCTTCAAGGTCTGAAACTGTTAAAAGGTTTGATCTTATCTTTCTCTATTTCTTTTTCCTATTTTTTTTCATTTTCTATCATCTTGCTTCTTAAGAACTTAAGAGGAATGGTGAAAAGAAAAGAAGCAGTGATTTATAGGATATAAATCTTTTCTTCAGTCCAAGCACCCGAATGCTGAAAAATAAGATGCTCGCTAATGAACTGGATGGAATTGAGATTCTTAAATCAACTATTGAACCAAGAATTTAATTTAGGTCTTTTGATCACCTTGACCCAGAAATGCGGGAATGCACCACTTTATAGCTGAAAGCAGATGGCATGTGTTTTTTGATGGAACTGGATGGAAATCCTGGCCATAACTCTACTTGCGGGTATTAAACTGGATAAATTAGTTAAGCTCTCTGAGCTTCAGTTTCCTCATCTCTAAATCAAGAATACTACCACTTATTTCACAAGGACTTGTGAGCCTTAAATATATATAAAGATTTTGGAATAGTTGAGTCTTTCCACTATAGGAAGTTGGGATCACATGAGCTTTAGGGAAAAGGTACAGGTATGTTAGTTTAAAGTTTCCTTCAAACTTCCCTAAACATGGAACTGTTGTGGAAAACTGCATTCAATTCTCCCACCAGATCCTCTGAGACACCACGTGAAGCGCATCTCAAAATCACCTCACCAGAGAATGGGAAGGCTAGAACATTTATCCATTGGTTCCCATCCACCCATTAGTTGACATTTGCTTCCGAACATTCACGGGGTTATACACTTCTGGGTTGTGCCTTCTTGTTCACAGAAGAAAACCATCATCAGGAGAGAGGGAAAAACAATGGACACTTGAGGTGGTTGCTGAGAGCATGCTGCACACTGTCTTTTTGTTTTAACCGAAGTATAATTATCATGCAATGTTATGTTAATTTCAGGTGTACAGCATAGTGATTCAACAGTTCTATGCCTTACTCATTGATCACCATGATAAGTGTAGTCACCATATCTCACCATACAATGGTACTACAAAATCATTGACTATATTCCTTGTGCTGTACTGTTTTGTTCATTGTTCTGTCCTTAACTGCCTAGAACATTATGTGGAATTTCGTAGGTGTTTGATTACTATCTATTGAGTTAAGTTAATCATATTTGGTTAAGTATAGAGTTGGGATTTGTCCCCAGATTTTCTGATTTCCAATCTAGCATAATACCGCCTTGCCAATATAGTAAGTGCTATTGATAGTCTGCCCCATATACCCTTAACCCACCTGTGTTTACACATCAAAACAGTTGACACATAAAAGATGATAAAGTCTTCAGCGACAGAGGGTTAGGGTTAGGATTAGAGTTAGGTTTAGGGTTAGTTAGGGTTAGGGTTAGACAGAGAGTGAGACCCTAGAATGAGACTAAAGACTTCTAAATATACCCAACAACTGTTCTTAGGCCAGAACATTGGCAGAATCCACCAGATTCTGATGGAACTCAGCAAACTAAGGATAGACCAAGCTGAAAACCAGAGGCCTCCCACCACTGACATAGAGCATTACTTGGACATCCCCAAGTCCTTCCTTACATACCTACCTGCTTCAAATCTGAAGACGGGGGAGAGAAACCTATAAGAACAAGACCATCACCTTACCCCTTGTCTAGCCCTTAAATCCATAATCTAACAGTCCATGATGGGAAGAAAGCTTAACTAAACATGAGAATAAGAGTTTTGTTAGATTGGGCTTACTTTTAATAGCATTACTTAAAAATGACCATAAAATTATACAAAATACCAAAATGACCTCAAGGTATATAAAGAAGAATTTAATATAACACAGTGAAATCAGTGGCTGGAAACATATAGTGCCATTTCATGTTTACACATAACTATTTTGGACTGACTTATGTCCTTCCAAAATTAGTAGGTTGAAGCCTAACCTGCAGTGTAGATTTGGCAATGGGACCTTTGGGAGACAAGGAGATTTAGATGAGGTCATGGAGGGGAAGGCCTTCATAAAGGTATCGGTGCTCATATTAGAAGAGACACAAGCGAGTCTGTTTTGTGATTGCTCTCTCTTTGCTATGTGAGGACCCGGATAGAAGGGGGCTGACTCCAAGCCAGGAAGAGAGCTCTCACAGAAACCATCCATCCTGGCACTTTGATCTTGGACTTCTAACCTCCAGAAATGAGAGAAAACAAATATCTGTTGTCACTCAGCCTATGGTATTTTGTAATGATGGCCCAAGATATGACAATATCTGAATATAAATTTCAATAAACCCTTTACACCCACAGCAAGAATCCTGAATAGTAATTTCAAATTCCAGTAGTAGCCCCAACACTAGAACCTTCTTCTAATATGCCTCTTTCTTCCTCAGAAGTGATCTTTAAATACCATTTTCCCACTGAACTAAATCTTTCCTCTTCCTCTCTGGTATTACCAGTAGGACCCCAACCCATCTCTTCAGCGTTATTCATATTCTCCTCTGTACATGGTCCAAGCTCCACTTGCCTCCTCCCAATCTGAGCTTCCCAATCTCCATGAGTATGTCTTTGCTAGAGCTGACATTAAAAACTAACACAAACTGGATAGCCAAAACAACAAAAATGTATTGTCTCAAATCTGGAAGCCAGAAGTCCATAGTGAAGGTGTCAGCAGGATTGTTTCCTTCCGATGGCTGTGAGGGAGCCATCTGTCACAGGTCTCTCTACCTGGCCTGCAGATGGCCAACTTCTTCTTGTGTTTCCGCACATCATCTTCCCTCTATGTCTCTATGTGCAAATTTCACCTTTTTATAAGGTCAGCATGTTGGATTAGGGCCCGTACCAATGACCTCATTTTAACTTGATTACCTCTGAAAAGACTCCATCTCCACATAAGGTCACATTCTAAGGTACTGGGGTCAGGACTTCAACATATGTATTTGTGGAGGAGGAGGGGGACACAGTTTAAGCCAAAACACTATTTTTACTTGCTTACTCTTCACTGCTCCCCAAACTCTTTTCTGTTTCCCTTTCACGACTGATATCATATGAGTTGTTCTGTACAATCTTCTTCATAAAGTCTGTTTTCTCCTGATCTCTCCTGCCTCCCAACTAAATATAATCTATTCTTTCAAATATCCATTGTACTTAGCTTTTATTTTTCTCATGACATTTACCTCCTACTTCACATTGCATACCATGTGTACTTTTTTCCTTCTCTTAATAGACAGTGGAGAGCCTAATGGATGGTTTAACTCTAACCCCATGCAGTGCCAAATGCAGGTCTTACTATTTGGGAATTGATAGGGGAATATTTGTGTACATGGCTATTCATTTGAGCAAACAATCGGAACAACCAGTCTGGACTGCAATGGTTGTAATTCATTTGTATATGCATCTTTAGTACTGGGCACAGTGCCGGGCACAGAAGCATGATTTATTAAAGTGAGTGAATGATTTTTCTAAAATAGAATGTGCCATGGAAATGGGAGGGAAACAGCTAATGGAAAAGGTCAACAAAGCCAAACCCTTGCTACATAAGGCTTGCCAGCATCTCATTGCCACGTCCCTCCGGACAGTAGATGTGGACTGTCAGTCTTGGATTAAATGAGCTCCTTTCAGAAAAGGCATCCACAGGGATCATTTTGACTGACAGAACGTCACAGGAAGTGAGGAGTGTGCCTCTATAATGGGTTCTTTTAAGTTTCACGTTGGCCCATGTAGAGTGAAAGAATAAAATGACCAGGAAAAATGATTTCATACCAGGATATCTTGATCTGTCTATAAGAAGCCCGTTGGGAATAATGGCATCAGTGAAGAGAACGGTGAAGAGAAATAGGCTCCATTAACCATAGTGGTTCTGATAAGACAGAATTCTTGTTTGCTGGGCCTAGTGTATGTCTTTGCATCTGCATATCACTTTGCACTCCCTTTGTGGTTTCAGACAGGGTTGCGGTGGTTTAGGTGGTATGTGAGCTGAGATGCAGAGGGGATGAGCAGTGTTGTCATACAGGCTGTATTATTATTATTTCGGTGTGATAGACCAGCAGACTGGGAAACAGCTGCTATTGAAAAAAGCTTTTACACTGACAGATCCCAAGAGGAGAGGGCATGCCTGGGGAAACACTGAATTTGGTCAGGAGGCAGCAGAGAGTGGGAAACCACATCAAGAGCCTTTATTGTGGTTTCTGGGGGAAGGAACAGGAAAGGCAGGTTCAACAGGTATAGGACTGGGCAGTTTGAATCATGTTAGTGGGCTCCGGGGCATAGGTATTGTTCCTGGTTGTCTGGTATCTGGCCTTGGAGTAATTTGACAGGTGATAGGGAGACCCTGGTAAAGGAGGTGGCTGTAATGTAGACTAGATCTGTTGGCTTTCATTTGTAAAGTGTGCTCAGTGGGTGAGCATTTGCTCTCCCTAGGAATTGGCTAGACCAGGGGCAGTCCTTCCAGAGTCAGCAAGGTCCCAGATGTCAAAGCCTCAGAATACAGAAAATAAAAGAAATGGTTCATAGAAGCAGTCAGACATTCGGCCACCTCCACTCTTTCAAATACAGCATCTAAAATATGAATTCCATTGACCTGCATTGTTTCTTTAATTCCCATAATGACCTTTCTGGACAAGTTTTTATTTTCCCATCTGACAAATGAGAAATGCAATGCTTACAGAGCTTTCTCCAAGTTCATACAGACAAAGTCCTTTACTTCAAGTGTGAAGATAATTTTGTTTTCCACCTTACATTGTTATGGTCACTCAGTTTGCTAACAGTTCTGAGGGGCTTTTCATATCAAACCTGTGTGAAAACATGTGTACCAAAGTCTTGGGAACTGTGACGTGGCCAACAATTAATGGCTACCTTAATATCTCTATGCTATTAGGACTGAGGCTTCTAGAACCTGGGTCAGTAGTCCTACTTCTGTTTTTGTTTGTTTGTTTGTTTGTTTGTTTGTTTTTAATTCCAGCCTCAAAGACTTTAAATAGGTACCTGGTAATGATCTTGGACGTAATTGATACTCCTTTCTTTCCCACCACCCTTTGGCCATTGAATCAACCATTACATTCAGATACCCAGCAGCTTCCATGCCTCACTACCCTTTGGTTTTACTTTCATCATTAGTCATTACAAAGGTGAGTTCTAGCAATCTGGCAGGTGAAGTTGGCTTTCTCTCCACCTTCACCTCTTACAAGGATCAAATATTGACAAGGTGAGGCAAAGGAAACACTTGATGGTCTCTGAATGGCCCTGGATAGTCCATAATGGAGTTACACAGATCTAAGTGTATACATTTTCTCTTTATCCACCATTTCCAGAGGGGACATAGAGACTTTCAAACAAACCGTAAGAAATTTTAGGATGAATTTCTGTGCTTAGCAGCCCAAGCCATTCATTACCTTTCTAAAATTGTTCAGCATCGTTATTTGTAAAATTTAAAAGGTGTCACAGACACAGAAAAGAGGCAAGGTAGGATGACAAATGGAAGGACTTTCAGGTGCCACCAGATATAACACTTTACACTGTTATGAAATTTTAATTTCTTTAAGGGAAGACCACCATGCCTCAACTTTGTGCAAGTGTTATACAACCACAGGGCTCTCAGTTTAAAGAGACATCAAAATCAGGGAGACTGCAGATAGTATTGGTAAATAGCAAAGACTTTAAGGTCAGAGAGTTCTAGACTCTAGTCCAAACTCTTATTACACTTTCTGGCCATGTGGCCTCAGGCAAGTTTTATTAGTGAGGCTCAGTTGACTCAACTGTCAAATGAGAATCATACTTCCCAGGGCTGATTTGAGTATTAAATGAATGTAGGGATGTAAGGAGCTTAGTTCAGTGTCTGGGATAAATCAAGCACTCAATAAAATTTTAGTTCTCGAGGTATATAGGGCTTTCTATTGGGAGTCGATAGAAATGATTTTTGTTTCTTGATTTTTTAATGTATTGTTTCGCTTTTAAAGAGTCCCAGTGTTATTCAGGATTATCATGAATTTTAGAGCTGGAAAATTCTTCTTTGGTTCAACCTCATCATGCAACACAGGTGTGAACTAGGGTTCGTGATCCAAAGTTCCTTTGGTTTCCATTGAGACACTACAGCTAAAATAAAGATGCAGATGTTGGTTTGGTAGAGACAAACTTTCTGATAGGGCATAAAGTCAAAAAGTTGATCAGTCTTTAAGCTAATACTTTATAGAGCACAAAAGTACAAATATTTAAAAGGAACAAAACTCTGAATATAGATATAGATATGGCTATCTACCACACACTTTACTTGCAGAAATGCTCTTCTATTAAGTAAGATGATATTATGATTTGAACATGCTATTGCAGTATGTGGGACATATATAGTAACAACACTATATTTGCCATTTTTAGAGAAAAATGCTTCATTCATTCACACTGTAGCTCTGCTGGGTCTACAGCGTCGAAATGTCTGCAGGGGGAAGGATTCTTTTTATTGGCTCTTTTTATTGGCTCAAGACACTGGGAGAAATACCTTCATGGTCGGCCAGTGAAGCTCTTCCATACTAATGCTTTTGAAATTTGAAACTATGCAAAGTTTTTCTTCTAGCCAATGCCCACATTAGTCTCTTTCTATATTCTCCAGTCAAACTATACAATAAGTAAAACTCCAGATTTTCTACAGTCTATGAAAGTATTTAATCATGTTGCATAGGAAGGACATTAAACCCATGTTTCAGTGTGGACTCCAAAGAAGATATTTCTCAGGACGCCTGGGTGGCTCAGTCATTAGGTGTCTGCCTTCAGCTCCAGTCATGATCCCAGGGTCCTGGGATGGAGCTCTGCATCTGCCCCCCTGCTGGGCAGGAGGCCTGCTTCTCCTTCTCCCACACCCCCTGCTTGTGTCCCTCTCTCACTATGTCTCTTTGTGAAATAACTGAAAAATATTTTTTTAAAAAAAGATATTTCTCAAAATATACTCAAAACTTCCAAAGCTAGAGCATTGAACAAACAAGAGAGCTATTATTTTCGGAAAAGTAAGTAAAATAAAAGCCACATGTTAACTGGGTACAACTGGGAGAGGGATGGTTGGAAAAAATGTTTCAATAGTGGAACAACTGGGGCATTGTGCACAAAAATTGTAAGGATTAAGTGTCCTAATACAAGAAATGCACAGAACAAAGTTGAAACTTTCCCCCTTCTCCCAACAAGAGAACATGACAGCACAAAGAAAAAATCTTGATAAAGACTTTTAAGCAGTTTCTAATGAAGAACTAGACATTTCTATTGATTAATACTTATAATTATATATTAGTTATATATTGATTACTAACTAATCACATACCAAAAGTTGTAACATTTTCATTCTAAAGTACATATGTTTTCAACAGAAGCCTTCATATTTGGTCTTCATAAGTTCCAAGATAAAGAACTCAGAATTTCATCATCAACAATTATTTAAAGTAACTCTTTGAGTTAATCTTGGATATTCAGTCCCAAATAAGTAAAGGCATATAAATAGCCCATCCAGTCAGTTTATTTTTAAAGTTTTTACTTCTGCTAAATACTATTCCAACAAAAATTAACCCAGGAATAGTTATTGACATAAGCAGCACCAAGAACATGTTTTTGCTTATATGGAAATTCTAAGTCCGGATAGAGGCAAGTCTTGACCAAGGATTTGTGATTAAGCAGGGCTGAGACCAGATGCTGGCAATGAACTTACACTGAGCAAGGAGCGACCTGTCATGACATTGGCCAATCTGTTTCAACTGTGGTCTTCAGTTAACTTTGTGCATCTCTCTAAATACTTTTGACAAGACCATTTGTAGGACCATGGTGAGCTTCGAGAGAGAGCTGAATTAAGAATCTTATCCAAAATGGTCTTAATCCAGTAGAGACTGACAAACCCATGACCAGAAATTATATCACCTGTTAATCTCTGTAGTGCAAAGTAGGCAGTTGTAGATAGATACCTAAAGAAAGATAAACAGAATTCTTGAGTTGAGGAGATGCTAATGGATAACATATTAGGAAGAAATAGCAGGTAATGAGTAGCAAAAATGGAAGAAATGAAGTATATGCATATTAGACTATTAGAATCTCACTTGTACTCTGTATAGTGATACCCAGTTCTCTGTGGCAACTGTTGTATGGTTGCCGGGATTATTTCCTGTCTTTCTTAATTGCCTGGGCAGCCTTATCAAAACAAACAAAACAGGAACCACCATAATTTTTGATCCCATCTACATGGACTCATGTCATTTGTCCCTGCCAAAATTCCCAATCTCACCTCCTACTGTTAGTATCCAGACTTGTCACAATATACACAGTATTCTAGCTCCTTACTGTTCCTATTCATCCTTCATATTTCAACTCATTTCCCCGCTGGGTCTCCTCTGAACCACTGAACTGTAATGCAACTTCATTGGTATTAGGCAGGCTTCAACCGAAGGAGAACCAGATACATGTGGTATGTATACACACACATGGATACCTACATGTATATATGCATATGCATACATGTGTTACATGTCATATATATATATATATATATATATGTATATATATATATGTATACACACACACACACACACACACAGGGAAGTTTACATGATTGTAGGGTGCACTAAGCAAGCCTGGGCAGGCAGTCAAGAAGGGAAGATTCAGGGGGAAGGGAAAGCAATTGCAGGTCCACAGAATGCTTGGAGTACTTTTGATTATTAAGAACGCCTAGTCTCAATGAATGTATAAAGAAGATAAGGAAAAAAATGGAATATTATTCAGCTATAAAAAAGAATGAAATTTTGTAATTTTCTACAACATGGGTGGAGCTAGAGAGTATAATGCTAAGCAAACTAAGTCAATCAAAGAAAGATGAATACTATATGATTTCACTCATATGTGGAATTTAAGAAACAAAACAAATGATCACAGGGCAAGGAAAGAGAGAAGCAAACCAAGAAACAGATGCAGCACCAGACAACAAACTGATGGTTACCAGAGGGGAGGGCGTGAGGGATGGTTAAAATAGGCGATGGGGATTAAGGAGTACACTTGTCATGAATACCTCATGTTGTATGTCAGTGTTAAATCACTAAATTATATACCTGAAATTTACGTTACACTGTATGTTAACTAACTGGAATTTAAATAAAAACTTAAAAAAAAAATGCCCAATCTCTTTTTTAAGGTCTTCTACCTGACTATGTCACATTCATCTCATATACTCCCTTTTGATTATTTTAAAAATTCAACTAATTTGGAACTTTATATCTCATTGGTAAAACTCCATTAAAGCTAGTGTTTGACTGAGTAACTAGAAAAAAGGTATGCATGCTTGCTTCCCACTTCCTAATTCCTCTGAGAAAATATTCCTTGGAGCCCAACCTAACTGGAGCATGCAGCAGAAGGAGAATTCTGGGGAAGGTGGTACAGCCCAACCAAGCAGATGAGTCACGAAGCCATATCATAGCTCTTGGTACTTTGCTTCCACTGCGCTTATCTCAGAATCAGATTCCTCATACATTTGTTCCAGCCTTCCCCGAGGAAACTCTGTGTTCTCTGAGGGCAAGTACCACATCTGTATCATATATCATGATATCCCCGTCACTGGCACAAGGCCTGCACAGAACATCAGTCAACAAATATCTGAGGAATGAATGAATGAACTATTGAATGAATGAATGTATGTCATTATGCCAGTGTAGCCAGCAACCATTTCGTCAAACCACCATGAGCCTAACAACCACCACAGGGGCCTTGGCAGTCATCCACGTGATGAGGGAAATAATCTCCAATGTGATGAGTGGAAACACAAATATAAAACTCTACCCATTTTAGTTCATTTCTTTTTTACCTGCTCTTCCACACCAGCAAGGTTCTTTCCAGTGTGCAAACCACAACATTTTTAGAAGCGTAAATGGTTTCAACAGCTTTAATTCATTCAACCAATATTTACAGAGCATCCGGTTCATGTCAGAACTGTGTTAGGGATCTGAGAAACAAAGATGACATAGAACAGGGGCCCTGCCCTTAGGTGGCTCACAGCACAGTGAAGAACAGCAGGCAGGTCAGAATGCACATTACTGGGCTACAGGAACATGCTGGGTGTCTATTCAGGGCATAGTGGAGGGCAGATGAAGTTATGAATTTTTTCTGCTGAAGAGTCAGAGAACATGGCTCACAAGTGACATCTCAAAAACTGCATCACTCTAATTTGATGGAAAGCATGACTGAGGAGCTGCAGGCAGAGAGAACAGAATATTAAGAGATTTGGGGAGGGATTTTACTGTGTCTGGATGCAGGGTGTGTGTGAATAGGTGGGTGGGGGCTGGTCAAACTAGAGATGAAGTCAAGTCACAGAAGCTTCTCACGAGCCCTCCCATATCACGATGACCAGAAGAATCTCTGATCCTAACTGTCCTTTTATCATGCTCACCTACAGCACTCCCAACCTTTCATGGAATCTCCTTTGACTCCAGGCTGTCTTCAGTTTTTCCCTACTAATCACCCAAAGATGTCAAGCTCAACCTTCCTCCTAATCCTAGGGACACATGAGTCACTATTTACATGCTGCAGGAGCAGTATCCTGAGCACACAGGGCAGGGTCAGGAGGATATGCTCAATTTTAATTAAATAAATAAGTATGGAATCAATGAATAAATATTATCAATTATTAATATTATCAATAAATATTATCATTATGCTTTGAGGTCATCACAGTAGCTCCTTCTGCTAAAATGTCTCCTGTCATCCTAAACAGACACCTTAGCTAATCCAAGGGTTTTCAACCTCAATTTTAACGTTATGGATCAAATGATTCTTTTTTAGGAAGGCTGCCCTGAATATTGTAGGATGTGTATCAGCCAAATGCTTAAGATGTGGCTTCTACTCACTGGATCACTAGCACCCCACTCCCCTAATTGTGAAAACCAAAAATGTCTCCTGACATTGCTAACTATTCCCTCTGGGGCATGGTTGAGAACCACTGACCTAATTCCATATTTTGGCTATGTATTTTATATATACTGATGGTCTCTTCTTACAAATATGATAGGTTTTTCTAAAGCCTCTAATATTTTTCCACAGTTATGGGTGATATTGATTAAATGCTATTTTCCAGGCACACTATGAAGGTATTTCTGCTATGAACATCATTTTACAGAGAAGAAATGTGGGGTCATGGAGGTTAAACACTTTCCCTATGGAGTGTTTCAGGAATTTGAATCCAAGCCATCTGACTCTAAAGTCAGTCTTATAGCCATTCTAAAACATTATCTCCCAGGCAAGGAAAAACTTAGCCTCCTGGAAGATAGTTGTGTAAGGGAATAATAGGCAGGTTAGACAGCATGTTAAACCTGTTAAAACCTAGTCTTACCAAACTCATTGTCCAAAACAGAATTCCCAAGATAGTCAATGATTTGCCTACTTGAATACCAAATGTTGAGATCAAAGAAGTAGAGGTCAACCCAGAGACTCATATGAGGAAATGGCTTCTTTGACAGCTAATCCAAGCCAGGCTATGCTCTTTCCATTCTTTCTAGAGCGTTCTGCATGTCCATCATCATAACACATCACATGTTATATTGCCAACGTATCCTGCCTTAAATGCCTGTTCTATTAGACTGGGAACTTCTTCAGAGCAAAAACAGTTTCATTCATCTCTTTTACAAAGAGCGTTTTCCCATTCACTTAGTAAGAACTCAATAAAGCTGACTGATTGGATGGATGGATGGATGGATGGATGGATGGATGGATGGATGGATGAACTGACAAATGAATCCTAGATACAGAAAAAACGGTAAACATGCAGGATGGGAGTTACAAGTGACTCTTGGCAGCCTAGGTACAAATGAAGGCCTGTCAAGTTAACCACTTACAGAAAGTGTTTTCTATTATCCAGACAGGAAGCCGCTGGGAGAAAAGTACATAGATTTAATGCAGCAAATAAAGTAAGAAAAAACTGGCCCTGAATCAATAAAAATTGTCCATCCTCTCTTTTTAGTTTTATAATCCAGGCCATGGCTGACCCAAACCACCCAACTCAATTCCACCCCCATTTAGGACTATTACCTGCCTTGTTAAATATTCAGGGGCACTGCCCCTCCGGAAAGGACGCAAGCACTTTAGCACCGCAAATCGATCCACAGCGCCTCTGTGTGAGCAGCCTGTTAAAAGAGATTACAAAACACAGCTCCGGATTTGACAAGCTTCCCAGACTTGGGGTTTGGCAGCAGGAGACAATCAGGCAGGCTTCTCTGTCCCCACCACCCCCAATGCTGGACACGGAGCATTGCTTCTCTATTCCCAGGATGAATTACTGACTTGGAAGATTTCCTGATGCAACCTTCTTTTCGAAACTTTGATTTTGTCTCCGAAGATGATCTTTAGAATCCTATTTTGTCAGAGACTCTGGGGCCCAGTTACACTCAGACTCGATGAAGCAGCTAAAGCTCAACGAGGGGAAATGACTTGCCCAAGATCCCTGGGGAAGGTAGCTGCCAAGCTAGGATTAGCTTGGGAAATGTTGATGGACCGAGTATACTGGATGGACTAAGGAAATAATGGGTTGGAACCCCCAAGGACCCAAAGGAAGCTCCCTAGAGACGCTGATCAAGTAGGCTGGAGCCAGGTTGGGGAATCTTTTCATTGATCAGGGTAGATATTCAGGGTGACTGAAATTATATTCATTCATTTTTTCATGCATCCACCAAATATTACTACATACCTTCAGTGTCTGAGGAATTGAGCAAGTTTCTGCTGATAAAGGATGAAGCAGGCAGACAAAAACAGAGCAAATAGCCTAGCAGAAAATAGATATAATGTAATATAGTATTATATAGTTAGTAGATCATTTATAATTTATATGTGATATCTATTGTCTTAGTTGGCTTGGCTTGCCACAACCAAATACCATAGACTGGGTGGCTTTAAGCAGCAGAAGTTGGAGGCTAAAAGTTTGGAGGCTACAAGTCTGAGATTAGGGTACCAATGTGGTCGGGTTCTAGTGAGATCTCTCTTCCTGGCTTGTGGATGGCTATCTTCTTACTGTTTCCTCACAGTGGAGAGAGATCTCTGTCATTTCTTCTTATAAGGCCACTAATCCCATTATGGGAAAACCATTCATGACCTTATCTATATCTAATTATCTCCCAGAGGCCCATCTCCACATGCCTTCACACTAGAAGGAAGGGCTTCAACGTATGAAGGGGGGCACAATTCAGTCCATACATATAACCAAATACGATATATGAGATGGTATGATACAATATAAAACTACCAGCTTAGAACTGAAAGAGGAAAGAAAAGGTCAGAGAAATGTTCTTGCAGGTAGTAACATCTAAAGCCAAGTGTATTGTCAAGTTCAAAGGAAAAACACAGAGCCAGAGACCACAGGCTGAGGCAAAAGGCTCTGAGTGAATCAGGGTGTAGTTCGTCAGGCGGGGAGAAAGGCAGGAGAGTCTAGCTGCTGAGCCCAGGCTATGGACGCAGAGAGACTTCAGGCACCTTCAGCTATGACCATGAAAACTTCACTCAAACCTTCCAAGTCTTGATCTCCACAACTGCAAACTGTGGAGAACAAAAGCAGCTAACTTACCAAGTACTTGTGCAAGTTGGCACGAGGCAATCTTAAAGCACTTAGCCCTGAATCTGGCATATTTTGGTTAATAAATGGGAATTATGATTATTGAAATATTGAAAATACTCCACAGCACAGCCTATTGGCTCTGCCTTCAGGATGCCTCTTGCATCCAAACACCTGGCAACCTCCAACAACCTGCCTCTGCCTACTGCTTAAAAACTCTCTATGCTTCAATTTTCTCATATGTAAAATGGCTATATTATTAGAGTCTACCTCCCAGAGCTGTTGGAAGTACTTATGAATTAACACACATGTAAAGGACTTTAAAAGATGCCTAGACTACAGCCCATGATGAGTGCTAAGTAAGTGGTTCTTACTATTGTCATCTTTCATCTGGATTGCTGGGGTAGCAGGCTCCTCTTTGCTCTCTCTGCTTTTACCCCTTCTCCTTGCATCTCTTCACACAGCAGCCTAAGTAAGGCATTCAATAAATAAATCATGGCCGCGTCCAATGGATTACCATCTCACTCGGCAAAAGCAAAGGCTTAGCATTGGCCCAGACCGCCTTGTCTCTCAGACCTTATTTCCCACTGCCCTGCTCACTTATGCTGCCTGTCCTTCCCTGGCCCGACGTTGCTGTTCCTCTGATATAGCATGTCAGTGTGTTTTTATTTGTGATTCTCTCTGCCTGAATGTTCTTGCCCAGGTATGTTCACAAACTGTCCATTCAACCCCATGAAGGGCTCCGTTTAAATATCTCATTAGCAGGAAGACCTTCCCTAAGGTCTTCCCAATTGACCTGAGTGGCAAATGCCACCCAGCACTTCCTATCCCCTTGAGCCTTCTTTATTTTTCTTATCACATGACATATTTTGAATTTATACTGGTAATTGCTTATTGTCAACTGTCCCAACAGAATGCCAGCTCCATAAGGGCAGGGATTTGGCTTGTTCACTGGAAGCAAAAAATGGGCTAGACATTTGGAAGGAGCTTAATAAATGTTTTCAGTGATGAAGGAGTATAAAAGTTATGGCCAGGTGTCCTTTTGGATTGAACACTGGGCGTATGGGGCAGGGGTGGCCCCTCTGGCTGCGAGGCACACTGACTGCAGTCCTGAATGAAAGACTCAGGGGCCTCGAGTCTCTGATTGCCTGTCCAGTGTCTTTTCCAGGAGCAGCCTGGAAAATCTGCCTGGATAGTTCTCGTTGGCAGAAGGCAAGCAATCTTCATTATTTAGCAATTCTAAGCATTACCTTAATGACCTGGTAAATCATCCTGAAAATCTGAAGGTCTCTAAAATATGGTGATTCCGAGAAACTGCTGACTCAAGCAGTCTCCACGGGGATGTGGTTAGTGATCAGTTTGGATGGGCTTTTTGCAGGTACTTTGATGTTCTACTTAAGTGAGGGTGCAAGGGAATGAGGTATAGTTCTCCTACATTTTTTTTTGTATTTTCCCTTTCTTTCTTTCTTTCTTTCTTCCTTCCTTTCTTCCTTTCTGCCTTCCTTTCTTTCTTTTTCTTTTCTTTCTTTTCTTCTTTCTTTCTTTCTTTCTTTCTTTCTTTTCTTTCTTTCTTTCTTTCTTTCTTTCTTTCTTTCTTTCTTTCTTTCTTTCTTTCTTTCTTTCTTTCTTTCCTTCCTTCCTTCCTTCCTTCCTTCCTTCCTTCCTTCCTTCCTTTCTTTCTTTCTTTCTTTCTTCCTTTCTTTCTTCTTTCTTTTTTCTCTTCTCTTTTTTTTTCTCCTGCCTTCTGTGCAGCAGATTAACAGCATAATCTGTTCACAGTAAAGGCAATGCTAGAAATCCGGCAGTGTGTGTGTGTGTGTGTGTGTGTGTGTGTGTGTGCGTGCGCTCGTGTGTGTGTTTAGCTTCTGTGGCATTATTTTAACCAGAAACCTCAGTTAAGTGGGGTCATAAATCTATCTTGATATTCATGTCAAATATCACTGGGGTCACTTCTCAAAACAAGTTGGCTTCCCACAGTTTTTCTTCCTTTCTTCCTTCCTGGCTACACTTAAGATGAAATTGAAGATGAGCACTTATTTCATAGTAAGTGTAGCCACCATCCAAGCTGACCTTGTATGGCACCACTCTTAGATCTAGGTAACAAGGCCTCCATTCTGGGCCCAAGGCTTTAGAGGGGCTTTATATTAAAAATACATTAGAAAATGAATTTATTGAAGAATAGCCCTTGCTTTTGGCATCCAGCTGTGAACTCTGGTGCAGCACGATCTCTAATCCTGAACCTCCACCCCGTGAGTGTTTAAGCCCCCAGAAAATGTGTCTCTATAGCCTTTGCCAGAGGTGCTCAAAACAAAAGGTAATGGGCATTCAAACATCACGGAGGTGGGCGCCTGGGCGGCTCAGTCAGTTAAGCATCTACATCTGGTTCAGGTCATGATCCCAGGGTCTTAGAATCAAGTCCTGCATCGGGTTCTCTGCTCAGTGGGGCGTCTGCTTCTCTCTCTCCCTCTGCTCCTCCCCCCTGCTCATGCTCTCCCTCTCAAATAAATAAATAAAATCTTTAAAAATAATACCATGGAGGTTTGCAGGTGGGCTGATGTCAACGTCAGAGATAGAGGCTGTCAGATTTGAACAGCAGGAACAACTTAGGCAACAGAGCAGAGAAACTGATAACTTGTAAAATCTTTCCTTGCAAATAGTACGAATGCAATAGGCTTGCATGTGGCAAAGTAGTGCAAAGCTTCCGTTTTCTTGCTTTGGGTTCATATTCCATCTCATGGTTCCAGAGGTAGGCATGAGCTGGCAAGTTATTCACATCAGTTCCCCAAGAAAGCTAAGGAATATTTTGCTATATTGAACAATTCATCTTGCTTTGGAAGTTTCATATGTTTGTATCGTGGGCATAATGGGCACGCAGCATGATGCTGATTCTTTACATGGGTAACTAGATGGATATTACGTACGTAATGAATCATACATACATAAAGAATCATAAATAGTATTACTGCTAAAAAATGAATGAGATTTAATTGAATTTGCAAACAATCAAATGAAATGTTTCAGCTTTATTTAAGTAATTTAAATGCAAGTTTTGGTATTTTGATGTAATTATAATTTGGACCTCTAAAATTTTAAGTTATTTGGCATATTTTAGAAGAAAATAAAAAATAAACAAAAATAATTTCCATCTTTTGATTTTCATCTTTTGATTTGCTACATTTATTTTAATTTACATTTTTGATGAACATTTATTAAAATTTTGTAGGCTTCGAATCCAGTTATATTTTACTTTCCAATCCTTTAAATCATTTAGAATTAGTGCAAATTCAGAAGGCATAGAATCCAAAAGGATGAAAATTTAGCTCAGAGAAGAAAAAAGCTAAAAAGAAAAGAAAAAAGAAAAATGTTCAAAGAAGGAGACTGCTTAGAACTAGAAATAATGAAAGTGAATACAGTTCATGTGATAGGAATCATATAGAATTAGTGACTATTGCATTACAAATTCTTGATGTAAAGATATAATTATTAATCAAAACAATGAAAAATGAGCAAGGAAATTACTGTCATCAAATCCACAACCTGAACAAGTCAGATAAAATCAATGCAATGTTGTGATCTTCACTAAATTAAGACGTAATTACTGAACAAAAAGAGAAGGCGTGAGCCTCCATTTTACCATTGCTGTAGGTCAACCTTCCCCAAAATTCACTGCAGGATGGGATGCTGCAGCTTCAGCTTACCTGCCTTCCTGTCCCTAAATACAAGTCCATCAAAACCTTCCTTTATCATTATAGGGGAAGTGTAGCACACTGTTAGAATGACAAATATGGGGGAGCCACAGATGTTTTGGCGAAGTCCCAGATTTTGATGGTCAATTCTCATGCTAAGAAAACAGAACTCACTTTGAGCTTCTTCCCTTCCATTTTACTTGTTTATTTTTAAATCATATGTTTGGTGAGCACATGTTATAAACAAGGTCTTTGCCAAGTGCTTTTTATGCTCTGTTTTATTTCATGTTCAAACAACATTATGGAAGAGTTAATGTTACTTTCTTCATTCACAAACAAGGAAGCAGGGAAGTCCGAGTCAGACCCAAGGTGATCCATAAAGCTAGGGTGATACTGGAATTTGAGCCCAGGTAGTATGGGTCAAGACCCCACAAATAAGCTATGCTGCTCTCCCCTTAAATTAAATACCTTGAGGGTGGGAGATTGTGTGGATCCTCTATGCCTTCTGGATTACTCGTTAGCAAAAGGCCATGTTGACTTCTCCCCAAAGATCTTCTTTCACTGTAGAAAACATCAGCGTCTATTCTCTTCCCATAGTATGTGAACAACTTGAAGCATGGGCTACATCTTACTCATCTTTGTATCTGCTGTGTCTACAACAGGGCTTATATGTTTTAAGGTTCTGGAGAATGAATGAAAACAGTGCAATGAGTGACCTTAATCTCAAGTGAATAGTTGCATTTAAATATTTCCAGAGCATATGATGTCTCCTTGAGAGACTCACAATCTCCCTCTCACTGTGTTCCTGCCATGCCACAAGTACAGGCATGAGCCCTCTTGCAAGTATCAAGAGAAGCATCCTGCCTTCTCTCTGCCTTTCACTTTGTCTTCCCTGTGGGATGAGGAGGGATTTGTCTTACTGCCAAGATTGGGACAAAGTATCAAGAATGCCTGGTGTATCCCCTTCTGGGCTCTCTTTTCACTTAGTGTGCCTACAGAATAGAGGCTTTCTTTTCTCCACCCTTTCATCCATATAAGAAGCATGTCTGATTAAAGGACCAGGGACACCTTCTAAAGGCAGATGAGGAGGCTTACTTCTGTGCCCACTTTCAGCTACTTTGAGGCATGAAGCTAAGAAGATCATGACTTCCATGCGGCATGCTGGGCATCTATCTGGTCTACAAACCTCACTCTTCTTACATGTGGCCTCTGAGATTTAGGAGAAAGGTGTCCAAGGCCAGAATTGGACAGCAGGTCCAAGCCACATTCTCCAATCCATCTTAACCAATAGTAAAGCTGATATTCTCATCCCTATTTAACTCCTATGTATGTGTCTGAATTGAATCTGAAATTCCAACAGGAAAGGTATTGAGCAAAATCCCTATCTTTAGAACTCTCTTCTAAGCATGAATGATTAATTTTGGTAAAGCCTTACAGTTTTACCTATAAAAGCTGAGTGCAGCAGATCCCCACTCTTACTTATCGAGCCCACTTTTCAGAGAGGTCCTCTTTTATTCCTATAATAAGGTGGCCTCCCACTTCACTCCCATGACCTTTGCCCTTAGTACCCTGGAGAATACTCACCACAGTGAGTGTCATGCTGGGAATGTCACTTGTTTTCGTAGGCTTTACAAACCTCACATTCAAAACTCCTCAGAAGTAGGGAAATGAAGAGCCTGATTATTTTATTCTTCACTGTATTCCCTGTAGCTAGCTCAATGCCCAGCATTTAGAGAGCACTTAACAAATAAATATAAATAAATATTAATAAGTGAGGAAATTATAAGTTAATTTAATATGTAATTCTGGTGCCCTGGAACTTGAACTATCTCGTTAATGTTTAGAAAAATGGTTTCAAAACACTTCAAGAATTTAATCTGACATTTTAAAATGTCGCTGTAGCGCACAAGCTGGTGAGAGGCTAGGGGCCAGACAGGGAAGTGGCTCAGTCTTGGGAGTGTGAGGGCTCAGACGCGGGTGCCAGCTCTGCCTCCAGCTTGCAGTGTGAACTCAGAAACACAAGCTCTCTAAGTGGCATTTTGCATTTTAATGGCATTCTTGGATTTTCATAAAATTATATGATGCTTGATTAGGGAGAGAAAGCACAGAGAACATAGTTTGCCTTTCATTCTATTGAATGAAGAATCTGAAACTTGAAGAGATGAGCTATGCTTTTCAACCACATAAAAACAGCACCAGATCCAGGAAATGGCAATCCCTGCCTACCAGGTATGTGTGTATCCTTATGTTTTTTTCTTAAGAACCAATCCTTTTTCTCACTAAACGCTCATATGCCAGGATTCAGTAGGTACTAAAGATTAAACAGAACTTTGGAAGTCTACTCTCTGGTGGAGAAAGGAGATTAATCAATCAAAGACTATAGATAAAATTGAAAACTGTTATGGTGTGGTGTGCTGAAGACCCAGGATTAGGAGGCCATGCACAAAAATCTTCTAAATTCACCTAGGGACGAAGGATGTCAGGTTATTCATTCTAGGGTGATTTATGACCTGTGTTTCTATGTTTGAGTCAGGATGCTGCATGAGTATGGAGGCACGGGAGAGCATTTAGGAGGGGTCAGTATGGAGAAAAGGGAGATAATGTGGAAAGATACCCTTCTGCCCATTTCCCACCTCACTTTCTAATCTCTACTTCTAGTTCCTTCACATGCACACATGCTGGTCCCTCCACTGAAAAATGTTCCTACCTCCTCTCACGTGATGGTTTCCTTATTCTTCACACTTGACCTTAAATGTAATTTCCACAGGAAGCTTTCTCAGCCTGCTCCCAGTATAAGTAGCACCCCCTTCAACTTCTCTCATCTGACAATAAATTTTTATCCATGTTCTAAACACAATTTGAAATGTTAGTTTCAATATGGGTTATTTTTGATACCCATCTCTATCATTGGACTGTGAGCTCCTAAGAGCTAGATCATGTCTGTTTGTTCTCTACTGTGCTTTATACAGTACTTGGCACATAATCGATCCTCAGTAAGATATTTTGAATGAATGAATATATTATTAGATTAATCGTTTTTATCAATATTATTCCTTAACATGTAATTTCAGTGACTGAATTCCTTGTCAGTTGACATTCACTGAATGTCTACTCTGTGCTAGACAATGTTCTAAGGATTTTACAAATTGTTACCTCAATTATTTCTCTTAGCTTCATGAGGAAATAGCTACTAAGGTAACCCTCATTTTATAGATAAGGAAATTAAAGCGTAGAGGAGGTAAGTAACTTGCTCAAGTTTGCATAGTGGTAGGCAGCAGAGCTGGAATTTAATTAGGTGGTCTAATTGGAGAGTCAGTGCTCTTGGCTTAGATGCCAAGCTACTTTTCATGACTAAGTGAGTGAATCTAGTAATAAATAAATTATAAATAAAACTGTGTTCAGGAAGCTGCAGGAGCTTAGTATGACCGAAGTACGGGGTGGATGCTAGGGCAGGATGTATGTAATGGAGAAGGGGACTGGAGACAATGAGACTCAATGCATGGAGGGCCTTGGGTACTAAGGTATGGGATTCTCACCTTTGTTGGCAAATGCGCTGAACGATCTGCAGCAAGATTTCATATTTAAGAAAGCTCACTGGCTTTTCTTTTAAAATGATAACTCAACCTCAGACCTGAATCAAGAATGTTAACTTCAACCATTAAACTCTGTATCTCCATCCCATTTCCTTATACCAGCTGCCTTCTCCAAGCTGAGCCTATCAGATTATCCTTATCAGTTGACCGCCTACCTTTTGAGAACAGCCTTCCCACCTGCTAATGTTTCTCCATTCATCTTTGGCTCTTTGGTTTACAACCAATTGAGTGGCACTGTAATTAAACCACTTCCACAGCTCATGGGCCCAAATCCTCCTGAAACATCCTAAGTTCTTGGTATCATCTGCCATGTAATTGGCACAACAGCAGGAAAACCCTCCACCCTGTGGATTTCTCAGGACTTTTCCCATGATCAGTTTCAAACTTTCAGCCTCTGGTAGCACTGTCAGTTTCTACCTCATTGCCTTTTAACCTCACCCTCCCTTTTAAATTCATGTGAGTTAACGATCCTTCAGATTGTTTACCTGACTTCTGACTCAACATGTCTATAGGTTGCTACACACTGATGTGCTACACCCACATCAGACTGGACTCCAAGATACGTTATTTCATATGCAACCCAGTACCCTCCCCCTAACCTACCTCACATGATGGGCGAAGCTCAGGCAGATGTGGCTCAAGAGAGACAGGAAGAGAAGGTCCTAGATGAGTATTCCTGACTCTGCCCTGGACTTCAGGGAAGAAATGAAGCGGTCTTAGAGCTTCCAGGTTGTCTAGCCTAGCTTTCTTAAAGGGAAGTAAATTAACTGATTCATTCAAAGAGCACACATATGTACCAGAAACTTTGCAGACAGTGCAACACTGAAGAGCACTGATCCTGCCCGCAAGGAGCTCACAGTATAATGGGGAGATGGGTGCCTGTGCAAGTAATTACAGCACATTTGCAAGGCTGGAGGCCACAGTGGGTGATGAGGCAGACCAGACTCCCACTCTAGCTCAGGGGAGAAAAGTCTTGAGTGCAAAACACCAAAGAAAAAATGGAATCACCTCTGACATAATCTGAAATCTGTGGAGAAAAACGATGAGCAAACAAAACCATAACACACAAACAAATAGTGGCAAGTATCTCGGTAGCAATGCAGGAAGAAGAAATCCTAACAGCTAAAGAAAGGAAAGGCGTGCTGACTTCACATGGGAAATAGACCCTGTGGAAGATCTTTTTGAAGGAAAAAGGAAATTAAACATATATGTAAAGGCAATAACTCAGTAAATAGAGAGATGCTAAAGCTGCCACAGAGTATGGGGTCAAGAACAAGGGCCCAAATCTGCCAACTGGATCATCAGACAATTTCTCCCGGGGGAGTAATTGCCAGGAAGTGAGAGAAGTGGCAGCATAGACAGTAATCACAAAGACCAGAAGACGATGAATGTTCATAATCTTCACTATCACTCTGGTGAAATGGAAGAGGCATTATATTCAGAGTCAGCAGATCTGATTCTGCCCCAAGCACAGTCCAGGAATTTTGACAATTTTCTGAGTTTCTCTATCTTCTTTTGGAAAATGAGGGAATGGGAAGGAAGAATTCTATGGTTCATCTTTAGGGGCCAATATGCATGGCCCTTTCCCCTCTTTGAATGTTCCTGTACGATGCAGTTCTTCAATGAAAGCTCACATCTAGAAACAAGGGATTTTTGATAATCCATGGGACTCCAAATAACATATATGCATTTTAATCCAAGTGGCATGCCTAATCCAAAATCATCACATCAGGCATGCCACTCATCCACTTAGATTGGATCAAAGAAATCCTCGATTCCAAAATCCTATGGTCTATTAGAGAAACAAATTGGTTTTTGTTTATTCTATTGTAGTGATCATTTTCATCCTAATTTTTTAAAATTCCAACAGAGTTCTATAAAACTCTTGGTGCTCAAGGGACTGAATGAAATTGGCATTTTGTTCCTTTGGTTGTTGAAAGTGAAGTCTGTTGACTGGGAAAATGTTGACTTCTGTTGCTCTGAGTAAAGGTGTGTGTATCTGTGTGTGTGCTCCTAGTTCGGTAGGTAATAAAAAGATTAAATCTGAAAATGGCTCCATTCTACGAGATATGGTATTTCACATTGAGTTGTATTTTACAACATTTTCAGGTAGAATTTGATTACTGTGAACAATTGACTATTGATTCATGATTCTCAGAACTCAGCAGGGCATGGGGAGAAGTCTCAGCCAATTGAAAATACTTGGAAAGTGTTCTCAGGCAGTACGGCTTACAATCAAAAGTACTGGGAATTTAAGCAAAATCTTAAAAATTCTGCCCTAACTCCTATTGAGGAAATATTTTTCTCCAGATTGAGCTTCCCTGGGCCAAGTATAACTCATTCCTCCTACATTAAATGGCACAACCGTATAAAATCTGTTCAGTGTGACCCCAGAATCTTCAATAATAAAGTTCAGGTTGAAAAAATATATATATATACACATATTAGATATTCTCTTACATTCAAATTAAAACCACTTGAATACAGCCTTAGTCTTTTCTATCCCCCATCAGTTCTGATGATCATAAAAAATTAATATGTTTGAAAAATGTAGACAAAACACAAGAGGTACATTGACGTCTGATAGACCTGAGTTTAAATTCTAAATCAAGGGACTTAGAAAAGTCTCTTAACCAGTATGAACATCATAAATAAAGTAAGGATAACCTTATGGGTTTATTGTGAGGTTTAAATGGGATTACCTATGTGAACATGCAAAATCATTATTGATCATTCACCGTGTATTGGTTCACTGTGTTCTTACTGTGAGCATTTACCAAGTACATCATGAGTATTCACTTATGTAATGCTTAACAATAACCTTATGAGTTTGGGGCACGTGGGTGGCTCAGTCGGTTAAGCATCTGACTCTTGGTTATGGCTCAGGTCATGATCTCAGGGTCGTGAGACTGAGCCCTGTGTCAGGCTCCATGCTCAGTGGGGGTCTGCCTGAGATTCTCTCTCTCCCTCTGGCCCTCCCCCCTGTTCTCTCACTATCTCTAAAATAAATAAATAAATCTTTTTAAAAAAATAACCCTATGAGTTAGATACTATTATAATTCCCATTGATGATAGACAACTACTATCTATAAAATAACTGAATCCAAGAGAGGTTAGGGAATTTACCAAAATAAGTGATAATTCCAAGCTTTGAATAAGCCAGAGCCTATGTCCCATAATATCACATTATATACTGACATTTTATTATAATTGTGTGAACGTGATCCCAGAATACATTTATGATGTAAACCCTTCTCTGGTTCCTGTGCTACATTAGGTGAGTATCCTTTCTATTTACTCCAATTATATTTAGATATTTACTTCACTATTTTTAATGATATAACTAACTTATAAAACCCCAAAATGGAAAACCAAACTGGAACCTTGACAATATCTTACACCTCAGTGCAAGTTTTTCCCATCAGTTCAAATCTCTTCTTCTACTAACAAGATATAAATATCAGTGGGAATCCTATATTTATAATTCTCTTGCTCTCTTTTTTATATAGTGCCATCTACTTGGATCCCTAAATGTTATATGCAAAACACACATGTGCACATTTTAAAAAATTAAGTAGTAAGTAATTTTTGAAAGTTAGTTTTATTCTTTAGTATTATGGCACTAAATGTCCATGCAATTGCTATAGCATTGACCGTGCATAATATTACTGAGTGACTATTTCACAGATTATTCATCTACTCCCCTGATGACAGACTTTAGGCAGCTTCCAGGCTTTCATTATAGCATTCATCATAGTATTCATTACAACAATGCTATAAACATTTTCATAGATGTCTTCTGCTATGCATGAGTTCAGACTTTTGTTTTCAGTATTATCCCAGGAATAGGTTTTTTGGGTCAAAAGGTTTAACAATTTTAGGAAATAATATCAAGCAATTTTCCAGAGTGATTTTACCATCTTATGTACCCACCAAAAATATATAAGGCTGCTTTCCAACACTTTGCATTGCGATTTTATTTTAATTTTGCTAATCCAGTAGGTGTAAAATGATGTGCCATTGTAATATTGGTTTATTAATAAGGGTGTCCATCTCCCTTCCATTTTTCATATATTTACTAGTATGTTTTTCCTCACTTATGAAATATACCTTTGTGTCTCTTGCATGATTTTTCTTTGGGCTATTAGCATTCTTATTGTATAATCTTGATACAAATCCTTTGTTGTGGTTAAAAGTATTTCTACTGTCTCTCAGTGTATGACTGGGATTTTCACATTCTTCCAGGAGTCTTGATAAAAACTTTATTTTTCTGACTTTTAATAATGTTCAACTCACTGTGTGGTTTGCTTGCTCCTGATGGGACCCAAATTGATACATATGCACTTTAATGCTAAGAAAGACATAATGCCATAAATAATTAAATAAAGTCCAAATTGATTCACACATACAAAAAATTCAAACAAAAAAATTATACTAGGAAGAGAGGACTGGAAGAAGAGACATAGTATCAGTATTGTAAAGTTCTAATTAAAAGAGTGTTTAGTACTGATGCAGGTGGAGGATGGAAATTTGACCAATGAAATAGGGGATCCAGAAACAGATCTTTTTTTTATACATGGAAACTTAGTATATATGACAGACAATATGCCACATTAGTGATGAAAAATAAGACTGTTCATTACTTGGAGTTGGAAAGAACTATACCCATTTAAAAAAGCCCTGACTTATGCCATATCCTAAAGTCTCATTTATTCATGTACATGCCACATGTATTCATGTACATGTACACATTCATGTACATTTGCCTAGAATTTCTTGCCTATGGTCTTCCATCCTTCTTCCATCCAGTCTCCTATATCACTAGTCAAGTCATATGTCAATATTAAGAATCAATATAGATATGCAACATAATAATAACCCTCACTCTATGGGATAGAGAACCAATCTGAAGACTGTTGGCAGTTAAATGTACCGCTCCTACGTATATACTCAGAAACCAGGAATACAACCACAACTAGGTCTTCAGATTCATTAGATGCAATAAGAAATGGGCTCCATTTTTGCTCTGCCTCTAAAAGCTCCCAGTCTAACCAAAAGACCACGAGGACACTTCCAGGTTGGGTAAGCACAAATATACTAACTTTGTATTCTAAAATATATAGTATTATGTAGTCCTAAAAATCTGAATATTTTAAGTACGGTTTCCCTGGAAGTTAAAAGGGTTTTTGTGGGGTACCTGATTGGCTCAGTTGGTTAAGCATCATATTCTTGATTTTGGCTCAGGTCATGATCTCAGTGTCTTGAGATCAAGCCTGCATTGTGAATTCCACACTCAGCAGGGAATCTGTTTCTCTCCCTTTCTTTCTGCTCTTCCCCTGACTTGTGTTCTCTCTCTAAAATAAATGCATCTTTAAAAAGGCTTTTGTAAAATTATGAGATAAATATTTATTACATAATCGTGATGGCATTACAGGGTCTTTTCCTAAAGGGCTCTGGTTCTGCTTTCAATCAGTTGGCTCGGGGTCTATGAACCAACTTTAATCTGGAAACTAGAAGAGAAACTATAACTTTTCATTACCTTAGTTGATGTTAGCCTTTGTGACTATTAACTTCTGTTGGTCAAAGTCACACTCATAGAGTTTGAATTGTTCCGCACTTTCAAGGTGGGTATGCATTGAGTCATCTCTCACGTCTCAACAGGAACAGGGAAACCTCAGGTCAGGTGGTGAAAAGTGTACAGTGCCAGTATGAGGTGATATGCTTGCAGGTTGTGCCTATGTAATCATTTGTTATAGGGTCTGGAATAAAGTTAGGGTCCTGGAAATAGGTGTGACAAAGAGACTATGAGAAGACTCATAAGAAGCAAACAATACAAGTGGCAATATAGTTAATGATGAATGGAAATCTTCTTTATAGGCAAAATTATGAGCAACACATCTGTTTTCCCCCACTTTTTCATTTAAGAAAGATGATGTAATAACGAGTCTACACCACCTGACGGTAGTGGCCAATTGGTTGGTTTTCTATTTTTAGGTAATGTAAAAAACCCAAACTGCAAGATTAATGACAAGAAGATCTGAGAAAGAAGTATGTGCTTAGATTTTTTTGATTGGATATATATGGTATATATTCTTTACTACCTAAATACCCACAGGAGGTCATCCCCTGTGGAAGGGTTTTTAGTTAAGATAAGATCATCTATACTGTGGATGTCAGCCCCTTTTCCAAGACATACTGATGTTTTTCTGTGGCTCATTATATAGTCTTGGTAGGAAGAAGCCCATGCATGGGCACAAAGACATGAATTAAGCCCCATGAGAGCTGATCCAGGTACTGAAATGACTGAATGCCTATCTTGACAACAGTAGATGACAATATTAATACCAAATATAACAACATTTCCTGAGGTAACTAATGGCCAGTGCCTAGTTAATTACATTGGATCCCTTCCATCATGAGACGGTAGTAATTTGTATTCTTGGGAACAGATATTTGGGAATCCTATTTGGATAATGATGACTACCTCCCATGCTTTGTCAGCACAGCAGTTTGTGGACTTATAGAATGCCATAATCATCACCTCAGTGTCCTATATAGCATCTCTTCTGACTAAGAAACTATATGGCAAGTTAAACAAAGCAAAAGTTTTGCATATGTAATTTGTTTGTCCTACCATGTGATCCTTCAGCCATAAATATGTAGTTCAATAGCATTGTAGAATTCACACACAGCTTCATTCCCTGCAGCCAAGGCAACTACTTAAAGCTTACTTATAGCATTAGCTATAAGAAAACACCCTCAAGTATTGTCCTACATAAAGCAATACCTGATTTAAACCAATAAGCATCCCATGCTGTCATTTTCCCCAATGCCAGAATACATGGGTCTGGGAAAAAAAGAAGTGAAAGTAGAAGAGAACAATTTCATTGCTATATCCCATAATTCACTTAGAGAATTTCTGAATTCCAGTGACTGTATTTCTTAAGAAAATAATATTTCCCTTGGGGAAAATAGAAACATTTCTGATAACTTAGAAGACAAGAAAATATCCTGATCATTTGGGTCCCTCTGCTACCAAACTGACAGACAGAAAAGTGGTTACTACAAGGGGCTTGATTTCATTTTCTAAGGAGAAATTAAGTTGCTTCTACACAATGGAGAAAAGGGGGAATCTAATTGGCAACCAATGAAGTCATTAGGGTAACTTTAGTGCTCTCTTGACAATAGTCCTGGTCAATGGAAAACTATGACAATTCAATGAAGATAAAATATTCAGGAATAAATATTTAGGTCACCCTATGAGAAAGAAACTCTCCAAGGGGTTGGCAGAAAATAGAGAAAACACGGACTGTGGTTTGAAAAGGAAATTGTTATATAATTAGTTGTACATAACTTATGATATTATTTCTTCTCCCTCACCCATTATGATTCCTTTTTTAAACTACTGCTGATGATTTATGTACATTTATATTCCAGGTATCAGTGTAACAAAATTGGCATCACTGCCATCAGTGCTAGCATGAGGCTGAGACAAAAGTTTCCTAAGATACAAAATCAAAAAGTTACTCACTCTCAGGGTTGTACATGTGCAAGGTGCCATCTGTATTGAATTATAGTAACTGCTGTGTCTTTCCTGAAGCATGTCCTGTGCTTCTATAATAAATTGATAATATTCTCTATCTTCTCATATTTATTCAAGCTCTTAAAGATAAAGGAGCTCTATCTTGTTCAACACTATATTCTGAGAGTTTATCACAGTGCCTGACACAGTGTAGATATTAATTAAAAGTTTGTTTAAAGAAAGCATGTGGTCTCATGAGGTTAATTTTGTTTTGTTTTTTTAATTTTTGTGTTTTTACACAGATTTTATTACACAAATGTTCACAAACCAAGGCCAGTAGTATTCTTGCATTCTTGGCAGACAATGAGGGACACTGTTGATGATAAACTAATAAACAAAACATTTTAAGCTAAAATGTGGACAAAATATCACAGAAGGGCAATATAAAAAAAAAGGCATAGAGTGCGAAACATTGATAGTAAGACTTAGATTTCAGAACCAAATCTCTTATTTACTAGCTCTGAGAATGGAAACAAGTCATTTGATCTCACTGAGTGACTTTGTAGAGTATGGTATCTAAGATATAGATCTTACATAGCCATTATAAAGATTTAAAATTAGTTTTAAGAATAGATGAAAATAATCTGTAAGTTTTAACATGATATATAGTTGTAAAGGATTCATATTTAGCAACCTCACTGCTTTTCTAACTAATCTAAATGAGTCCTTTTCTAGCACCAATCACAGATTATCCAGTATGATAGATAATTTTACACATGTCAATCTTATCTTTATAATAAGATTTCTTTTTTTTAATTTTATTTTATTTTTGCAGTGTTCCAAGATTCATTGTTCATGCACCACACCCAGTGCTCCATGCAATATGTGCCCTCCTCAATACCCACCACCAGGCTCACCCAACCCCCCACTCCCCTCCCCTCCAAAACCCTCAGTTTGTTTCTCAGAGTAAACAGTCTCTCATGGTATAATAAGGTTTCTTGCTGTCAGGGGAGATTGAATCTTATTTCTCTTATCTCTCTCTTCCTCCATCCCTCATTAGCTCCCTCCCTCCCTGTTCTATCTCCTTCCTCCCTCCCTCCCTCCCTTCCTTCCTTCCTTCCTTCCTTCCTGTTTTTCTTCCTTCCTTCCTTCCTGTTTTTCTGTCTTTCTTTCGGTCTTCATTCCTTCCTTCCTTCCCTCCCTTCTCTCTCACCCTCCTTCCTCCTCCTCCTCCTCCCCCTCTTTTTCTTCTTCTTCCTCTTTCTCTTTTTCTCCCCCAGCCCACTTCCCTTAGTATTTTTCCTTAGAACTTACCAAAAGTTAAGGGCTCAATAATGTCAAATATTGAATTAAATAACATTTCTCCTTACACACTCATTTACTGTTTTTCTGCCAAGATTTGAACATTTTTTTATCTAACAAGTTATGATCCAGCAAACTTTTTGAAATTATAAAACATAAACAATAAAACCAAACATGTCCAATTAAGTTGATAAGACATGGCTTTAAACTTTTGTGTGTGTGTGTGTGTGTGGTCTCAATGAGGTAAGCTCGAGGGACTATACACTAAGCATTTCTGTGAGAGGAAAAATAGGATCAAGCAAAGAAGAGAAGAACGAGATGAGTGAGGTGAATTGGTCCAACATAACTAAATGTTAATTAAGGCGGTGATGTGGGCTGTGGTGCTGTCCGTGGTGCTGGCCATGTATTCAACTTGGGAAACAAGTAACTCCTGTCCAGTTTCTGCCAAAATTTCTCAGCCAGATAGAGAAGACATCATAAATGGGAGAAAAGAGGGATTAACCATAGAGAAAATGGGTAGAGGCTATCAGTGATGCAAGATATTGATTCCCTAGTTTATAAATGAGGGAAAGTTAAATAAAATAAAAAGAAAGATCATTATTTTCCATTGCTTTAGGAAATCCAAAGTTACTGAGAAAGAAACCACAAAATACAGTATTAGAACATGATAACATCTATAGAATAAGAAAAATGTGAGCCAAAAAGTAGCATCTGTACTTGTGTTAACAGCAACCAACTTGTCTGGATACCAAAACTGAAGTTATATCATCAATGATAATGGTTTTTCTTTGTTTTTATTTTCTATCTCGACATTTTGAGTTACATTTTCTATCTTATTGCAGAATGAATTAAATCATGACTTATATTTCATAATATTTGTCATTGATTTTGCATTAGTTTGATGGTTTTGTCATATCCTTGATTTCTATAATTCCTTATAAATCTGTAATTTGTTTATATTTGGGTGGAGTATATTAGAGACCCTGACTTTTCTTCCTCTACCTGCCTGATGCTTTGTGGGAGTTGTTATCAATAAATTGTCCCTTCTCTTCATGCGCTTCCAGCATCTATTATTATCAACCATCAGCAAGAAAGCTAAAGGTCATCCTTAACTTTTTCTGTTCAATTTGTTTCTTGCAACCATTTCAGGTACTTTTAACTACCTCTCCTATTGAATAAAAGCTACATTCTTTACAATTAAAAGAACATAACTTAATTTGGCATAGATATATATTTCACTTTTATCATTTACAACTCTGGTCAAACAACTCTAGACTACTCAGTGTTCCAAAAAGATGCCATACTTTTCATGCCTCCAGGTTTTTGCTGATGCTGTTTTCTATGATCTGCTTCTGGTTTCCTCCAATCAAAAAGCTGTTCCTTCTCCAAGACCCAGTCAAAATATCATCTCAAAATGTACCAATTAGAAGCACTCTTTCTTTGATAATTCCACTACATTGTGAAAACTTGGATAGCCTGAAGAATTATAGCATGTAATATGGACTGTTGTACACTAGGAGAAAGTATGGACCATAGAATTAAAAAAAATTGAGTTTCAAGTCAATATTCATTTATTTGGCAAATATTTAGGGAAGTCCTACTAGGTCTCAGCATTGAGAAGTGGAAAGAATAGAAAGTCTTGGCTTATATAGAACTAAATCTCTAGTCAGAGGTGGTAGACAATAATTGGGTAGATGAAAAAATACCTTTAATATTGTGAATATGAAATATTCATAATATTATGAATATAATAGGCAAGAATTATAGCCTAGAGAAAGGTAATTAGGGAGGGCTTCTTTGAGAAGAATCTCTCTCTCTCTCCCTACCTCCCTCCCTTCATCTCTTTGAGAACCTGAATATTATGAAGGAGCCAATGATGCAAAGATTACAAATGATGATGAGAAAGACAAGGAAGAGAAGGAGGATAGCAATTATGATAACCAGCATTGATTGAACCCTTATGTCTTCTAACCACTTATTTAAAATAATACAGTTATATGAACTGGGTACTAGTACTATCTCCATTTTGCAAATGAGAGAGAAAATAGGTTTACAATTATTGAAAATTCAACATCAGTTAAAAAGCACAATAGGGTTGTTTAAAAGCTATTTGGTCTCAGGATGCCCATAGGGCCAGAAAAAGGAGTTAATATCCTAGTTCTCCTATATTTCTCATTTATATCCAAGACCTTTATAAACAATCATTGACAGGTGATCTTAGCAGAAAGAGTAAAAAAGTGGGGAGGGGAATAAATACAAAGGTATCAATAAGCATTCAAGGTATAAAAAATTGTTATAAATTATTTAAAGGTAGATAGTACATGTAAATATCCTTTTTAAAGTGTGCCTCTGTGCATTTTATATACAAAAAGGGCTTAAGTGCACATACAGAAAAATAGAATTAAATAGGAAAACAAAAATAATTAAATAAAAGTTAGACTAAGGAATTTTATAATAATGGACCCAATATAGGAAGACATTTAAGTAATAAATAGAAATTTAAAACAAGGGATATAGCATACCAAAATAAAAAGCCAAGTCAGGAAAGATGTGTGTGTGTGTGTGTGTTTGTGTGTGTGTGTGTGTGCAGCTATTTTACATGTGGTTTTGCATTTTAAGGGATTCTTTATCTGAAATTAACTGCAAACAAGCGGTGCTGAACAGATAACCTTTGCAAAGAGAGGGTTTTTTGTTTGTTTGTTTGTTTGTTTGTTTGTTTGTTTAATTTTCTATCAGTCTTCATTATTACTGTCCTAGATCTAAGGAAAATTATTTTCAAATCCTAACGTTTGCCAAGGTTTCTTTTTAAAGAATTGCTTCTCCTGTGAGTCATTACCCTACGATTCCATTTCTCAGAAGGGCTTTTTTCACCTTAGTGGCTATTATTTTTTCACCTTAGTGGCTATTATTTTTGTTCACATTTAAGTGGTTGATGCATAGATATATATTTTTGAGATTTTCTTGCATAATCTGAGAAATTGTTGAAGACAAGGTTGTTTTCCCTCTGTCTCTTAGATGCGTGTGATAAGAATGCAGTGTTATCTTTTGCGTTTGTTGATTTTAAGTTGAACTGCTTGGAGATGTTTTTTGTTTTTGTAACTTTTCTTCTCAAATTTGAACTATTGGTTTAAAACACTGTAAAACCATCATTCATAGTCTACTTTCATATCAAAATGTGAATATAAGTTCAGTGCATCATGCTTTATTATGCTTCCCAGGATGAAAAAAATCTAATCTAAATGAAATTACACAACAATATTTGAAAGTCAGAATTACATAGTAATTCTGCTGGATGATGTGGTCTTTAGCCCATGTGATTCCATCAGAGTTAAAAATCTTCAATTGACCATATGTTAATTGATATCTTTGGCTAGCATGCTTTCCACATTTAGTGGGAATACAGACTTTATTTCCAGTTTATTCCCATCCAGAAAGCAAAATTAAATATTCACAAATAATGCCTTCATATTTATTACTCTATTTCTGACTCTATTATGTCAGAGATAGATATAAAGATGATTTTAAGAAAAAGAAAGAGGGGATATACTTTTGCTGCAATGGCTGATATTTTTGAGTTCAGGAAGCCCTCAAAATAATGCACAGAAAGGCTAACACTAAAGAGAATTGTAGGAAAGAACACCAACATTAGGACTGTGTATCCCATGACTTTGCCTAGCTCAGCCAGGCTAGATTGGGATCTGTTGGAAGAACAAATGACCTCCACATCTCAATTTTTAAAATAACAATATGTGGGGGCTCCTGGATGGCTCAGTGGGTTAAAGCCTCTGGCTTTGGCTCAGGTCATGATCTCAGGGTCCTGTGATCGAGCCCCACATCGGGCTCTCTGCTCAGCGGGGAGCCTGCTTCCCCCTCTCTCTCTCCCTGCCTCTCTGCCTGCTTGTGATCTCTCTGTCCGTCAATTAAATAAATAAAATCTTTTTAAAAATAAATAAATAAATAAATAAAATAACAACATATGGGCTCCAGGATGGCTCAGTTGTTAAGCGTCTGCCTTCGGCTTAGGTCATGATCCCAGGGTCCTGGAATTGAGCCCCGCATCAGGCTCCCTGCTCAGTGGGGAGCCTGCTTCTCCTTCTCGAATTCCCTCTGCTTGTGTTCCCTCTCTTGCTGTCTGTGTGTCTCCCACTCTGTCGAATAAATAAATAAAATCTTTAAAAAATAAAATAAAATAACAACATGTGTTTCTTAAGCACAATAAATACACTATAGAACAACCGGGGTGGGAAATGTGGGTGAGGACTTTACTCATTGAAATCACTCAAAATCCCGGGCCAATAAGCAGCAGCCATCTCAAACATTACCAGTAAACAAACTGGACAGAAAGAAGAACTGGAGGGCCTGGCCCTAATAATTTAATGATTGTCCCTCATCACCTCTGCTCATGATCCATTGGCCAAAGATATTTATTTAGTCCTACCTAACTTCAAAGGCATCAGAAGTTCTATTCTTTCATGTACCCAAAAAGAAGAGAGCCAAAAATATCCAGAAAATAGAACCAGACCCACAGCTTCCATGCTTTGCTTTTGTGATCACTCCATTTTTACCTATAAATAAACCTCTCCTTTGATTTGTATTAAAGCTTTTGTGTGGCAAGCACTGAGTCCCCAAATGAAAGGAAGTGGTTTTTCTTTGTTAACATTTATATTTAGCAATGAAATATAAGACATCTCCGCTAGCACACTTATCTTTATTTTCTGTTCTATCCAGAGTCTGATCCAATTATCAATGATATTAGCAGAACTAAAAAGAAAAAGACCAAAGCTTTTGTAATCATATAAAGCTAATCCCTTGATTTTCACTGCTGCCTGCCACCAATCTGCACAATGACATACATTTAGGAAGAAAAGAGGAATTTAGTCTTCGTCCTAAGAGCTGACACAGCAATATTCCCTGGTTCCCAGGAATAACCTCTTCTTCTGCTGTATGCCCTTCTCCAGGGCTGGCTGTGTTGGGAGTTGGGGTGGGGGTGAAAAGGGTCCAAATTTCATTCCTGACTGTATCACTTAGCTATGAAATCTTGAGCAAAATGGTTTACTTCTCTGTGCCTTCTCTTTCTCTCTGCAAAATTAGAACAAACAAAATGTCCCATCCAAAGAAGACTTGCAATAAAATTTTATATTGTATATTTTATATTTTACCCTCATCTCTTCCTTCCTTTCTTCCTTAACTTGCTTCCAACTACCATAGCACTTTACAACAAGTTTTCATTGTACTTTTAACTCTATGATGGTAATTTATAGGTATGTCACATGAAATTACATTGGACCAGAAGTAAGGTCTGCTACTTATGGTAGCATATAGGAATCCTGTATTAGATACTGTACCAAATGGGAATCTACTTTCCAAATGAGGGAACTGAGAAACTTCAAAGTAGGTAGAGAACACCTATTTTGTCTACCTCACAAGGTGACTGGAATGATGGAATTTGACAATATAAGCCATATTTTGGGCCATATTTTTGCATATATTTTTGGTCATATGACCTGTACATGGTAAAGTGTTATCTCCTTCTATATTATAAAGCCCTCGTAGGCAGGATCTGTGTCTGTTTGTTCTTTTCCTTCACAGTGGCGAGTCCAATGCCTGACAATGGTAGGAGCTCAAGGAAATGATTTTTACCACCCAAATTCTAACAGCTCTCTCCCATGTTCAAGAAGACCTATGAGATAAGAATCTATATAGCAATGTTTTAACTATCTCTACACTGATAAGGATTACAGTGAGCCAGTGTAACTAGAGGAAATAGAAATCCATGGTCACCTACACACTTGTGGTCAAATTTTAGCTCTGCCCCAAAAATCCAAATGTCCTTGAGTAACTTGATCTGATTTCAAGTTTAGAAGAGTAAATATAAGCATGCGTATAAAATTCTTTGGATATTCTCTTGCGCATAGTAGGACATCGGTAATGGTAGAATTCATCCTTTACACCATTATTTTAAAATTGCTTAATATATGTGAAAATTATTAATATGAGGCATTAAAACATGGCATTCATAAATGATGATACAGCCACAATTCTACATGGTATTAGAATTAGTGATTATACCCTGTCTTCCTGACCCAGAATATCTATATTCTTGCATTTGCTATGTAAGTATTCATAGTTTTTACACATTTAGCTCAGATAGTTGAGGAAGAAAATTTAAACAATTGTCATAACTGAAATGCATTCCTAGAGATTTAGGAAACTAGTTATAGAGCCCCATGAATTTCATCAACCAAGGAAACCTCAGACAGGAAGGAGTAAAAGCCTCACTTTTGGGGTGTCTGCTTAGTAGAGTAATGACCTGTGAAAATCCATTCTAGAGAGAGCAATCTGCATCAACTTGTTTCAGGCCTGTCTAAAAATCGTATTATCTATATCCATCCTTGAGTTTTTCCCACTTCAGTGAGTCCTCTCCCTTCTCAAAGAGAGACAGTACCCACGCAGGGTGGGACAGGAGTGCTAAAGGTACCTCAGGTCCTGCTCCTGCCTCGAGGCAGGCATTGCACTGAAATTCTCTATCCAAACTCCAAATCATACTTTTCTATACAAAACTATTTATTTCCAGTGAGCTCTACTTTTTCATTTGTTGATTTTGTTGGCTGACTACGGAAAGCATGAAGCATTGAGGTAGGCAGACACGAGCATGAGGTCAGAACTGATGAGTGGTGGACTCTGCCATGTCTTCGTGTGGGGACTGGAGCAGCAATGCAAATTTCCCTGGAGCAGCCCTTCCATTTGTGTCTAGAAGAGAGGAGGTTTTAATAAAGACCCAAGATTCAGGTGGGACAAGCACAGAGATTCTGGAGTCAGTGGGTCCCAGCTTCAATCCCAGTTTTGCCCATCACCACATTAATGACTTCGGAAAATTTATGTAACTTCCCTAAGTGATCAGGCTATAGCCCTCCTTAAGGGAAATGGCTTTGACTTGTTTATTACTGACTCTCCCTAAATTTTGCACCTTTCCTGGAATAGAACAATGTTTATTAGCTACTTTGTGACAAAGAACATGACTGATTGAACCTCATTTTTCCTCTCTGCGGTATAGGGCCATATGTATGCCTTCTGGACAGGGAACAAGAGAGGTGAAATGTGCTTTGTTAGGCACACTGAATGACAGAGGAGGAAGAAAACATGGCTATGTGCTATATGAGGAGAGTGGGACTTAAAGCTCATGTGTTTTGCCTAGGTGACAGCGACACTCTCCATGACAGCTGTTTGGTAAACGGTGCTCCAGGAAAAACTGTGGACTAGAAACTGTAGGCTTAGCGTTCTTCCACTTACTAACTAAACTTCAATGTCACCATCTTTACGGTGGGCCTAATAATAGCAGCTTTCTTATAATTTTATTATGGTAATTTAAAAAAAATAATTCTGGCAATGTTATTTGAACTCATGACTATACACATACATAGCGAGCTTTCAAGAAATACAACTTGTAAAAAAAAAAAAAAGAAAGAAAAGAAATACAACTTGTTATTATCATGCATGCTTCAGGGATTGTCCCAGCAGGCAGCCTCACCCACCAGCGCCCTAAAGGAATTGCCTCCACTACAGAGGGCACTCGCTCAAAGTCACCCCATCCTCCTGGGACTGTTTGCACTCACGACTCCTCAATGTGAGGGTATGAACTAGAATTGGACTTGAACCCCTCACTCTCAAGTTGGCACAACTCCAAAGGATCATTCCCGCCTCAGAAGGTTAGCTAAGTCTTTTGATGAAATTGTGCCACTAATCACCTTCTCCCTCTGCTGAATTCTGCTTCCTTCCCGTCCTTGCCACAGGTGTGGACCCTGGGAGCACTCCCTGATAAAATCTCCTGAACGCTAATCTCCATCTCGGTCGGCTTCTCGGCGGAACCAGTCTAGGGCATCATTACACTGCCCAGGTGTCCATCACTTTTATATAAGCTGCTAGCAGACATCAAATTCAGAAAAAGGAAAACTCATCCGAGGCCTGTGGAAGAAACCATTTACCCTCATGTTCTGCTTTTTGGCTGATTTCCTCTATCTTTGGACCTTGAGCACTCCCTTCCCTCCTGCCTCCAATCCACCCGCTGCTTTGATATTGAATTCCCAACTTGAAGAATACAATGCAAAGTAATTGCGTTGGAGCTACAAAATTTGCAAACAATTTCATTAAATTGATGAAAGTGATAACAGGGATCTTGGAGAGGGTCCAAATTCTCCTGTAAAACTAGATACGCAAGAAGGTGGCAATTAAATCAGTTAACAAAACAAAAACAAAAACAAAAACAAAACAAAACAAAACAAAAAACTCAAAAGATAACCTTATAGTATTTCAAGAAAGAATAATTTGATTATCAAAAGATCCAGAAAAACACCTGGAACAATGAACAAAATATTAAATCTTTTTAAAAGATTTTATTTATTTGTTTGTCAGAGAGAGAGAGAGCACAAGCAAGGGAAGCAGTAGGCAAAGGGAGAAACAGGCTCCCCGCGGAGCAGAGAGCCCAATGCGGGAGCTCAATCGCAGGACTCTGGGATAGTGACCTGAGCTAAAGGCAGACGTTTAACTAACTGAACCACTCAAGGGTCCCAAAAATATTAAATATTTTTTTAAACGGTGTTCTTTAAGGTCAGAATATGAAAGACAGTTGGAAAGTGAAGAATATATTATCCTAATACCATATGTTTATAACAGAAATCATGCACTACCTCCAAAACGAAGAAACCCCCTTGATCCATTTTTTGTTCATTCTAGGAATTAGGTCCTGATTACATTCACAGTGAATATTTTTAAATAGAAGATAAAATGAACTTATCTTCATATTGTTAGTTTCATCTGCCATGCATTATCCCCATCAAACTTGCTTTTAATCTTCTCTCCAAAATATGTGTCCCACTTTTGTGAATTCACTTTAGGTGATCTTATCTCAGTATGAAATTATCCTGAGCTAATGAGGCCTTCCCCAGCTGCTGCCCTGGGACTGACCTCTAACCTCCCCCACATGTCTGTATTCCTACTGCACCTCCCGCCCAGGCATTACATCTTTACGGCCTCCTTGCACCTTTCCATGCAGTTACACAGCAGCCCAGTGACCCCAGACCTTGACTATCGATGCTCCTCTCAGCATCTGAAACCGGACACCAGGATCTAGATCTTCTTTTTTTTTTAAATAAACAAAGGACATCATTATTTTCATAAATATAAGTAAGAAGTAATTGCAGAAGCATACGGTGAAATATACATACACATATAGGTACACCCACATATATACATACATCTGCATCTGTATGTGTAGACATGTGTGTATATATATTAAAAAAACAAGAATCATTGCTATTCTTAGCCATTTAAAAATGTGTTATAGAGATGCATTCCTATGGGTATGTGAAAATGTTATGGATTATGAATTCAATGAATATAATCAAAATGATTTTACTTCCCCCAAATCCTGGGTTCTACATAACAAGACTAAATGACTATAGTAACTGTGGGAATGTGGGAGTTACCGGAGTTGGCTAAAAAAATATTCTGCAAGCAAGATCTTGCCTGCATGACAAACAACCAGAACATCCATCAAATTAAAATCATGTTTGAAGCGAAATCCTATTTGCATGACAAACAGCAGAGCATTAGTCAGAACAAACACCCGTGTTTAGGACTTGGTACAGATTTTGCAGGAAGAAAAAGCAGCAAAGGGACATGGGTACCGAATCAGGAATGAAAAGTAGAAGCCAGAGGTGCAGGATTTTTGCATAGAATGAGCCCTGAGTTCAAGTTGCAGCAAAAGCATTCAAATGAGGGTTTTATTTTCATTCTTCTTCTTCTTCTTATTATTATTATTTGCAAGATGAGAACAAAGTCCAACCAAAAAGAAAGAGGGAAGGGAAGGAGAGAGGGAGAGAGAAAGAGAGGAAGTGGGAGGGAGAGAGAAAGTGCAAGAGGAAAGGTGGGAGAGAGAGAGAGAGAGAGAGAGGGAGGGAGGGGGAGAGAGAGAAGTGCTCTTTTTTCCATGGAAAGAGAATGCAGGCATGGGGTCTGAAGGGAGATAATCACGCAGCCCAGCAGCCAGCAGCTAAAGGGTTTGGCAGGCTGCAGAAGCAGGTGCACTTGGCTGTTGAACAGCATCGCCCGCCAGGCCCTGGCATCGTCCCAGACTCCTGTGTCCCACGCAGGCATATGGGGCTGCTGATAAATAGTGACATGCAGGGGATGCAAGGCTGGAATCAGGGCGGGACGCAGAACCCAGCCATCGTGCTCAGGCTCAGACTCTCTCGGACCATCTCCTCCTCCGGGTGCATTCCATCCACACCTCGGCCCGATTTTGGGGAGTCTGTCTTCTGTCCCTGTGAGAATGGGAACTATGCATTCAGGCAGAAGTGACCTGGTTATTTACCAGCTCTGTGGCATTGGTTGTACTGAATCTGGGTGCTTTCATCTAACAGTGAAGCCCAGGGTAGATTTCTGAGAGAATTAAAAGAAAGAACATGTGTGAGCATGCTCCGTCCGTCATAGGTGCTGAGTAAATGGCAGGCCGTGCCCCTCCCCTCGCTGATTGTCCGGCCACCTTCCTCCCTCTAGGGGAGGGAGGATCTAGGTAGGGTCATGGTGCCAAAGTGAGGTCCTATCTCAATTTGTGACAAAGTCCTCCGATCTGCGTTTCCTTCTTCTTTTACTGGGAAGTCCGTTTATTATTGGGAGGCAGCACGGAGGGAAGAATTCTACAGGAGGGGCCTGGAACGAGGGGCCAGGAGAGCAGGCAATTACCCTGTCTTCTCTCCTGGGTACTAACATAACCTTGGAGGGATGCCATTTCTCTATCTCGGCACCCTCAACTGTGTTGTCGGGGCTCTTCAGAGAAACAAAAGCAGTGTTATTATACACTGCATAGCTATACTATGTAATAGAACTGTATTATATGTTACCTAACCACAGCTGACCTTTAAACAGCACCTGTGCAAGCTGCACTGGTCCACCCGAATGTGGGTTTTTGTTTGTTTGTTTGTTTTGATAAACACGGTGCTATACTATCCATGTATTTTCTCTTCCCTTTGACTTTCATAAAACATTTTCTTTTCTCCACTTTGTTTTAAGAATACTGTATATAAAAAAAGAATACTGTATATAATACATATAACATACAAAATATGTTGTTTATGGTTTCTGTTATCGGTAGGGCTTCTGGTCAGCAGCTGACCAGTAGTAGTTAAGTTTTTCAGGAATCAAAGGTTATTATGTAACTATAGTAATATAATGATTAATTCATATTGATATATGATTAATGATTAATGTACAAATTGATTAATGATTAATATACAATTATATACTTTAACATAATTATTATAAAGTGCATATCATATAAGTATATATATACTATAAATTATATGTAGTTTTATTATGGTTACATTATACATTATATGTTAGTATATATAGTATCATTATATATGTAACTGTATAATATAATTATTCATATGTAATTATGATGGTATATTTAACATTTTGTGTTATATATAGATATATATTATAAGGAATGGGCTCATGCAACTCTGGTGGCTGAGAAGTCCCAAGCTTGGCAGTCAGCAAGCTGGAGATTGAAGGCTCAAGAGATCCAGAGTTCCAGTTAAAGTCTGAAGGCCTGAGAACCAGGAAAGCCAATGGTGTAAGTTCTAGTTCAAAGGCCAACAGAATCGAGAACCAAAAATGGATGCTTCATGTCAATTTCAAAAGCAGGAAAAAACTGATGTCCCAGCTCAAGGGTGTTACCTCCAACTCTCAGGAGAGTCAGTCTTTTCCTTCTGTTTAGGCCTTCACCTGATTAACTGTGGCCCACCCACGCTGGGGAGGGCAATTTTCTTCACTCAGTTAATGATTCAGATGTTAATCTTATTCAAAAACACCCCCATAGTCACACCCAGAATGATATTTGATCACGTCTGGGCAGCACGTGGCCCGATCAAGCTGACACACAGAAACGACCATCACATCAGCCATACTGTGTGGAAAGAAGGGAGGAGAAGGAGGAGGGTTTCCCCTGCAAACAGGGAACTGAAAACTCAAGAAATCCATTGATATTTAGCATCCTCCAGGAAACAAGGTGAAGCATCTAGATTCTGTGGAATACTTAGGAGACATGGAGGAAGATGACACCCTATCACATCATGAGGAAAACTGAACACAGGTTCTCTAAGGAGAATGAAGTCCTTAATGATGTATAGAAATAGCATTATATTATTTAAATGTGTGTCTAGCATGAGCCAGGTGTCTCAAATGCATTTTCTTATTTACCCCTCACATCGAACGTCAGAGCTGGGCTTCATTAAGTCCATATTAGATGAGGGGCAGAGGCCCAGAGGGGTTAAGTGACATGCAGAAGGTCACTTAGCTGGTCAGTGACAGTGCTGGGACTTGCTCACTTTCTAAATTACAGTTTTGTTTTCTGCTACAGGTACTGTGTCCCCATCTGCACATTTTTATTAAAGATTTTATTATTTATTTATTTATTTGAGAGACAGCACAAGTGGGGGTGGAGGGGCAGAGGGAGAGGGAGAAGCAGACTTTCCTCTGAGCAGGGAGCCTGACTCAGAGTTTGATCCCAGAACCCTGGATCATGACCTGAGCTGAAGTCAGATGCTTAACCGAATCTGCCTCCCAGACGCCCCTCCTCATCTGTAAATTTTGTATGTTCCCCCCACCCCCCCAAACATAGGGCTGCTGATTTAATGTGCTAATTCATGCAAAGTACTTAGCACAGTGCCTGGTGTATGGGTCAGGAGGATGAGGGATGGCCTATTTTGTATTATTTTTTGTCTAGTTTTATTCTACAAGAGATTGTCCCGCTGGAGAGAAATGCCCAGTGCTAATATTATTCAAAATGAGTTGTGTACAGTTTTTAGACTCTGCATTAGAATGGCTGCCCTTGCCAAGGCCTGTTTTGCTAGTTGAGTTGGTTCTCCTTACCTCATCCCCTCTTCTTGGCTCCTTACACTTACTGACACCACAAAATACTCAACGTCCTATGGCTCCCCCACTCCCACTGCCTTCATTGTCTGCCAGCCTTAGGAGCTGTCTTCTCCATATTTAAAGATGTGTCACTTTCCCTTTTAAAAAGTTCCCTTTTATTTGGATTAACAGCCCAGTTGTGCAGCTCACCACTTCCAAAGAGAGTCCAGTAAATAGAAACCAGAACATTTGGAAATTGCCTCCAGCCCTCTCTGTGCTCGTCTCACTTGGAAATCTCTGGCAGCTGCATGTTTTCCTAATGACCTTCAGTTGCTCAGAGAATGTATAATTCATTCCCCACCTATCTTCACTAATCCCACTTTCCTAAAATAAATATTAACTGAACTTATCTGCTAAAACAAGCCCAAATCAAGTCTCTTATCAAATGAACTCAGAGGCAGAACAGAAAGCTGAGAATCTGGTCAAGAGGTAATTGTCTTTATTGGGAAGGCAGATCTAAAACTCCCTCTGGCCTGCCATTCCATTCAATCCCTTTCAGCAAACCTTTATTGAACATTCTCAATGCAGGCGGCAACAGGGCTGGAGAAGACAGAAAATTGGATTCAGAGTTAGAAGGCCTGATATCAGAGGAATTGGATTCGAATTCCATCTTTACTCTTGACCAATTGTGAACATCAGGAAAATCGCTCTGAGGCTCATTTGCAGTAGAATAATAACATGATTCCTGTTACCAGAATCCCTTGACACCTCTCCCCACCTCCCTGACACAAACAACTTTCGGCAAAGTCTCCCTGGGTTTGTCAGGGATAAGACAGTGAGTGTCTTGTCAAATATTAGAAAACAAATATTGACTTCCTGATGCACAGATGGATCATGGGAGTAAAAGTTGCAATATTTCTAGCTCAATTCAAGGGAGAGAGTTGTTTTATTTCATGAAAATTTATAAAGCTCATTGCCCATGAAAATATCTTTCCCAATCCAATTCTATTCAAGCCCAGTACAGTTCTATTACCATAATAGTACATTTGCTTGCTGCTAGCCTGGGAGATTGAGGAGTAATCTAGAAAGGTGACTCGTACCTTAAATTCAGAGGCATTTTTTCCCAAAGGACTGATCTGATGATGTCACCTTTTTGAGCTTTCGGATGGGACTATGCTTGGAAACCTCCCTCTTTGCTAGTCTGCAAAGACCAGCACTGGATTAGGCCACGCGGCCATCACAGCACCAGGGATGCTGTGTTGGATCACAAATCTGACCCATCATCTGACATCAATAGGTAAGGGGAGCGCCACGATTGCATAGATGATACCAAGCAAGTAACTCCAGATTTGTGCTACTAAACCACAGCTACAAAAGGCCATTTTAAACTCTTCCACCAGAAAAGGGATTGTCTAAAGAGGTAATGGATTCTTTCCAATAAACAAAAGAGGAAAGAAAGGAAAGGAAAGCAAAGCACAGTGATGAGAATGGTTTAAGACAAATGCCAGGGCGCCTGGGTGGCTCAGTCAGTTAAGCATCTGCCTTCGGCTCAGGTCATGATCCCGGCGTCCTGGAATGGAGTTCCGCATGACTCTCCCTGCTCAGCAGAGAGTCTGCTTCTCCTTCTTCCTCTGCTCCTCCCCCCGTTCGTGCACACTCTCTCTCTCTAATAAACAAATAAATAAAATCTCTAAGACAAATGCCCACTGACTTTTACTTTCAAACTGGCTTCATGATAACAGTCCAAATAGTTGGGTTTCCCCTCTGTCCCCCTCCCCATTAAAACCCCTCCCAGGGGTGTGATGATAGACTGAGCAATGGTTTTGAAAGCACCAGGTAGTCTGTCAAATCCCGAACACGCCAGAGGTTGTCCCCATTCTTAGCCACTGGGACAGGTGCTGTGAGGGACAAGCAGGTGAAAATCTCATGACCCCCACCACTCCAGAGTGCAGAGCCCAGTGAGAAGTAGTAAGAGGCTCCCCAGCAAGAAAGTTCACTGAGGGTTGAAAGTTCGCTGGGCCAAACACGCACACATTTAGGAAAGCCCTTTGCTGGTAAAAAAGTGTCAAAGCCGAATGGGGCAATTACAAAGAAGAGGTTACAATTGCCCAAGAAATCTTCAAGGAAAACAATTCCTTGTCCTCTGCAGGGACCTCCCAGTGCACGCTCAGCAAGGCGTCATTAAACCTGCATGGGCCTAATGAGGTAGCTCAACATCAGCCAGCTATTAAACAAACAAAAAAGCTCTGCTCTTATTTCTCAGAGAGCTCTCCAACCCACACACCTTCCTAGAGTTCAAATTAAGGAATTAAATATTCTGGCTTTTTGCATCAGCTTGTATTCCTATCTTTAATTTACAGAGCCAGGGACAGAAAAGGGAAGAAGAGGGGTATGCTAACGAGGTTATTTCTCTCATTGGCATTTACCTATTAATATCTCTTTGCAAAAGGAGGATATAAACTAGAAACACAGCTCATTGTTCTAAACACCCTGAGAGTAAGATAACGTAGTAGAAAGATAAAAGGAAAAAAAGGCTGGAAAGAAAAACACAGAATTACATATGTACCTCTCAGATTATAGTTTTTTTTTTCTTCCATCATTTGTTGCTAATTTTCTTTTTTTTTTTTTACAAATTTTGATAATATGAAAATGTGTTATCATAAAAAATACCTCTCAACAGAGTTTTCTGTGGGCAACTGGACCAGACATGTGTGGCCGCTTGGATTCTAAGCTGAGCACACTAATGCATGAAGGTTTATTTCTGGCATCCCTGTAATGAAGAAGAACCAAAAGACAAGGTCATGGGAAGGTGTTGTCCGAGTTCATTTTCCTTAAGTCGGAAGTCTCCACAGTGTGTCTCAGTCTCATGTTGGAACTTCAGTGGAAGGACACGGGAGAGCCAGATACAGCGAATTCAGCCACACGCCGTGACCTCTCTCCCTCCCCTGCTCCTTTCTCAGGGGCTAGAAATTCGGCCACTGTCAGGATTGCGAATTGCTGAGGGCTGGAAATGTCTCGGTCGATCACCCTGAGACTCCTCGAGCCCGACAGACACCAGACACCATAGCTGCTACTCTGTCGGTCCAAGTGCATGAAACCAAAGTCTTCCCCAAAGAACCGAACAGCAAAAGCTCCTGATTTACATCCTCACCACAGGAGCCATTTGTCTTTTTGTCCCCCTTTCCCCTCTTAGTTTATTTTGCTGTTGTTGTCCTAAAAATCTTGGGTGGGTCACATTTGTCCTAGGCTTCCTGTTGGCTTTCTGTTGCCTGCATGTAACATTCCTGTGCATTCTAAGTGGAGCTATGGATACAAAGTCACAAAAGGTGGAAACTACTACCTTGAGACAAGTGGGCACTCGAAAAGCTCTTAACTTGAAAGTTCTCATTCTGCCCAAACCTTTCGGCAAGGCATGGGGGCTGGGAAGGCGGCATTCCAGACGGCGTGACTTCACGGAGACCGGGCTCGAAAACGGCCGCACACGCTAGCGCGAGCCCGCTTAACACACCTCTTCCCAGTCCCCTGTTCAGCGGCTTCTGGATGGTAGCCGAAAATTAGCCACGTGGGAGTAGTCACACCACGGAACTCGGAGAACGCTACAAATCGGACTGCTGTGTTTTGCTTTGTTTTGTTTTGTCCCAGAGAGGCAGTTACTAAAGTTCTTTCTAGCACAGCACTAACCACAGGCCTGTGAAAGGCCGATGCTTTAAAGGGCCATCTGGCTCGCAAAGGCCTCAGCAGAAAGACTTCTCATGTCTGTGATTCCTCAAGGAAGCGCCAGCAAGAAAGGGGGACCCATCCCTGTGACTTGTTCCCTCAGCGCTTTACAGCCACCAGAACCAGAGCTGCCCTCCACCCTCTGTGTCGTGTGTAACGAGGAAGTCCTTCCATTACTCGGGCCACACAGCTTTTTGCACCTTCACTGTGTTCTGTAAGCCAGCCCGTCTCGCTCTGGAACCATCCTGTAAACATGCCAGCTTCAATTTTCCTTTTCTTCTGCTTCGCCCTCGGGCTGTAGCTTTCATTCCTTTCCAAACAAATCTTTCCCTCAGTGGTTTTCCCTCCTGCCTCCGCTCGCTCATCTTCCAACACTTCTCCCAGCCTGCCACGGGCCTGCGGCCCCTCCACTCACAGCATGCCAGCGTCTGCCCGCCAGCAGCGGTGTCTCTCCTGCAGGCTCACGGCGGCTCACGTCCCTTCTCCCGTGCTCCCACGGACCCCTGTCAGCGGAGCCCTGTCCCTAAAACACCTTCCTTGGCTGCTGCAGCTATCCCGAATCATGGTTCTCAGGCTTCATTTCTGACTAGCCTTCTGTCTCTTCTTGGCTACCCCAGTCCCTCCAGGCAGGGCTTCTCCAGGAGTCTGGGATGGGCACCAGCCCTGGGTCCACACAGCCCTTGGAACCTCCTTTCCAGCCAGTGACATTTTATTTTCTTACTAAACCTGTAAATGTGGTATTTCCTCCAATAGACTATAGAGGATTAAGAACGAAGAATGGGCCTTATTGAACTCTTGACTTTTTACGCATCTTGTTCACGGAAGAAGTGTTAGGGAGAAAATGGACTTCCATAGCCGGACCTCACCGATGTCCTAAATTACCTGATGGAACATAGGACAGTGGTTCTCAAGCAAGAGTGATTAGTCCCTTGGACATTTGACAAAGTCTGCAGTTTTGTTTTGTTTTGTTTTCATTTTTACAACTAGTGAGGGCATGCTACTGGTGGTTAGAGATCATGAATCTGCCTCAATGTTCCACAATGCACAGAACAATCCCCTCAAAAAAGAATGATCAGACCCAAAATGTCTATAGTGCTGAGGATGAGAAATCCTGACTTCTAGCGACCATCCTATTGCTCTCCACCATTGCCATTCACCACTAACGGGGGTAAGAGTTGGGTTGTGGCTCTAGTCATACTTGCTTAACCACCCAATAACTGTTGTAAGGTTTGCTGCACCCATCTGCTTACCTCAACCTGGCAACAGGATGGCCCCCTGTTGTCTCCCTATAACGTCTTCGTTCTGACCCTCAGTCTTCACTGAATGCACGACAGAGCTCTTCACTCTCAATCTTCGGATGTGTGTCTAATATACAATAAACAAGCCATCGTATCAGGACAACCTGTGGGTGAGTCTCAGAAATCTGCATCTTTAACAAACATGTCAAATATTCAAAAGCTTACTCACATTTGACAATCACGAGTTTGGGGAAAGTATCAGTTACTGTCTAGAAGCTAAGAGACCCAAGGTTGAAAGACGGTTATGCTCCTGCCAACTTGAGTGATTCTGAGTGATTATTGCTAGTCTTTACTCCATTTTCTGGTCTATAAAATGAGGATATCTAACAGTAAGACAGTCTTCATGGAGTTGTGAAGACTGCATGTGTTAAGGCAAGCACAGCGTTGAGCAAAACGCTAGCAGCTGGTAACCACTTGGCAAACAAGAGGTGGTGTTAGTAAAACAACTTTAGATTCTTTATGGTTAGGAAAAAGAGAGAGGCCAGGAGACTCTTAATATTAGGGCAATTATGGATTATCATCCAACTAATAACCTACTTTCTATAAGTACTCCTTCAATCTTTCTTGTGTTGAATTGAAATGAACTAATTTCACTAGAGTATATATGTATCCCTTCATTCGTAACCAAGCAACAATTCAAATAGAATAGAGTGTTTGAAAGGAATAATTCATGGAGCTTGAAAACAGTGAGGAAAGGGAAAAGGAGAATACAGTACATAGAACATAAGATGCATTGCTGTGAACCAAGTTTTGACTATCCTCTATTTCTACATTAGTTTGTGTCTCAAGGGTCCCGAGTGTCTTGCTAGTGTCTGAAGACTCTCCACAACATCCTGGTATTATCATTCCAATTTTTTAAAACCTGAGTAAACTGAACTGCAGAAAAATTGAGTGCGTTGCTCAAGGTCACACAGAAGTCAAGCCCAGAATAGAACTGTGTCTGCTGGTTTCCCGTTCAGCCGTGATTCTTCCCAATACACCATATTTGAAGGAGTCTGGTGCGAGTGGCTAATGGCTTTGATATTCTTGAACCACCAATATATTTTTTTTTTAACTGAGTAATACTCTTGGCAAACTTGCTTATTTTCTAGAGTGAGAGATATTTCTGAAAATAGAGTCTCTGAACAAAGTTGATTGTCAGTCTAAAAGAATAGTCAGCCTAAAAGCAGTGAATTAATTTTAGCCTAAAAATGGGGGTTTGGGGACTGTAATCAAAGGGGAAGATCTTATACTAATATCAAGAATCTGGAAAGATGGAGAGATTGAATGAAAAAATATTGAATATCAAAGTAAGAGTTTTACAAAGGCTAGAAAACCTGAATTCAGAATAAGAGCAGGCCTTTAGCAATGAGTTTGAATTTCTGCCAAGAAATGTGGTGCACCTTGGCACCCTTCCCTGACCTCACAATCCTGAGCATTGGTTTATATCTCATGCTGCAGCCAACTCATTTCCTCCAGCCCAATCGATGGCTTTCTAATAGCTGAGCATCCTGCTCTGAATCACTTGCAAACCACTAAGATATACTTTCACTGTTTATTTTCTGACTTGAGATAGAGAAGAGCAAGGTCAGTTGATTCTTTCAATGATTGCTCTTCAAATAAAAACTTTCACTGCCGTCTTCTGAACTTTTGAAAACCAATGTCTATTAATACAGCCATTTTAACAAATTCAGTTGTTCATGACCATAGTTTTTCTATAACTTTATTATCTCTACCTACATCATATATATTAATGCATTGGCATTATTAATGGGTATGTGTTTTTTTTTACATTTGTCAAATACAGTGTTTGTGCTTCCTATGCACTCAACTAACATTGGAAAAGAAAAAAAGAAAAAACACAAAGATAATAAATGGTCCTTTTAAATTAGGGTCTTATTATTAATGTGAGATAGAGCCCTCCTAGTATAAGAGTAAGCATGTGTGGATCATGTGATGGTGCAGAGAAAAGGCTCACTGGTGGGGAAGGGGTATGTCCAGGAGCTGAAGAAAATAAAATTGTATGGATGTGTCATTTAAGCAGAGAACTGAGTCTTGATGTTGGGCATAATAGCACAGATGGGGTGTGAGCAAAAGAATGGAGGGATTCCAACCACAAGATGAAAGTTGTAGTGTGAGATTAGTGGACGTAATAAGTTTGCTACCCACATTCCTCTTGGTAGCCAACAGGTCCCTAAGCAGCTGCATCACGGCTATCGGCATCATCAGCATCATCTTACAACTGCAAGTCAGAGAAAGGAATTCATCAAAGTCTGGAAACAAGCATAAATATTAGTATTAATCATTATTGTGAGAACACCCACGCTCTTCTAGTGTTGACTTGAGACCACTGTACACTTTCACACCAACTGACCCAGGATTGCTTACTTTCTCAGGATTTGAGAAATCATCAACTATGTGGTAGAGAATTCACTTCTGTTGGTCCACATTCAGATTTATATACTTATCCCATACCTTATGTGAATATAATGAATCAACAGAGGCCGGAGGCTGGGTGAAATTTGCTAGCCGACTATCATGATCGTGGATAAGTATGTGGCAAAAGTATTTCTGTCTTGTAAAACTATGTTGTCTTCACCTTCATTCTGTCTGAAATGGAAGTTGCTTCTTCTAGATGCTGGCCACTTTGGAAAAGTAACTTGAATAATCCCAGATTTTTTTCCCCAAACTCCAAATTCTATTTCAGATGTTAGTTGCTAGTTGCTAAGGGAATCATGGCAGGGCAATTATCATTAAAACAGGCTCTGAAACTAGGTATCTGTTAGAGGGGGAATTGTTCTCTGGTCTTTTAAGAGCAACAGTTGGGCAAACATTTTCTCCCATTAGTAAAGCCCATTCACATTCAGGCTACTTTTCCTTTTTACCCCACTGACCGGGAAAACAGTGAAGGACAGAAATTGTATTAAAGGCCTGGAGAGGAGAAGACTCATGTATGGATGAATCTTGAAATCAGATTGAACCCATAAACTCATGATGGCTGTGATATAAAGAAATTGTATTTAAACTTTGGAAAACAGCCTTTTTTCTTCTACCCTTTTTATGAATAGGAGTATAAGTTACATACAATAAAATGCAGACTTTAAGTACATTTTGATGAGTTTTGACATACATAAACATTTGTGCAAACACCACCCCAGAAACGACATAGAATGCTTCCAGCATTCCACAAAGTTCCCTCCTAACACCACAGTCCAGGCATTTCTTACCCATCTCGACACAACTATTGCCTGATACCAGTCACCGTAATTTAGTTTCTCCTATTCTGAAACTTCATATAAATGGAATAATATAATACTTAATCTTATTTCTTGGCTTCTATTGCCCAAGTATAAGGCTTAGGAGATTAATTGATGTTATTATATTTATCCCTTTTTGTTGCTGAGTAGTATTCCTCTGAACGAATATGCCACTCTTTTGTAGCCATTCACCTGTTAGTAAATATTTAGTTTGTTTTTTGTACCACAAATAAAGCTATTAAGAATGTTCTTTTAAATATCCGTCAGTGGACATGTATTTTCATTTCCATTTTAGGATTGCTAGTCACAGATTTGACTTGATGACTCCTTTTATTTTTTTATTTTTATTTTTTAAAGATTTATTTGTTTGTTTGAGAGCTCTCTCTCACACACGCAGGAGGGAGGAGTAGCAGGATGGGAGAGAGACTCAAACAGACACACACTGAGTTCGGAGCCTGATCTCACCACCCTGAGATCATGACCTGAGCTGAAATCAAGAGTCAGCTGCTCAAACCACTGTGCCACCCAGGCACCCCTTGATGACTCCTTTTAGAAAAAGCTACAATAGGAGCAGATTGTTCTGAATAGAAGGGCTTTCTTTCCACCTTTAGCCCCTAGGTGATCTCAGCTCAGAGTTTTGGACCCCCCCCCTTCTACCACCACCACCCACCCCCAACCTTCAATGTCCATATTTCCTGGGATATCATAGCCAAACACTGTAATAAAATCAAGGCCCCTTCCTCATTCCCATTTAAATAACCGGGACCTCCTTTTAACATTGCAACACTTTGTAGCTAGTGAGGAGGTACACAGTAGCCATGTCTCTTTTTAGATTGAAAAGCTGTCTGGCATTTTCAGAGTAATTGCTTCAGAAACTCACCTGCCCAACCCCCAAGTCCCCTTGGGTAGTGGTTTTAAATCCATGGGTGACCACTTTGCATATATTTTCCACTCATGATGAAAACACATCCAGGTTTTGACGTTCCACATTCCGGGAGGATTCTGAGTGCCTCCTCTGTTTTCTGAGCTCTAGGAAGGGATATGTTAATAAGACCATACTTAAAATGCACACCAGTGGTACTTCAACATCCTTGCTGAGAAAGACGTACTGAGATGTTTGCTGTAATCCACACTAAGACCCTTCTAAAGATTTAAGGACTTTGTTACAGTGGAGAATGCTTTATTGGAGGACAAGGTCTGGCTGTGGGATCACCAGAGCATCTCTTTTAGCCCACGGGGTAGTGAGCCTGTGGTCAGTGCTTTGATGTTGGCACACACAGGTTATGCCTGAAGCTCTCACACAGTTCTGATGCTTCTGGGGATGCCCCATCTCTAGCTGATTTAATCCCATCATCTGATTTTTTTTTCTCTTTTCTCTCCGAGATGAGCTGATGTGCAAGTGACACCATTTAAACATGACTGTTTCATCTCCTGATTTAAAAAAAAAAAATTTTTATTTTTATTTTTTGGTTTTGGTCCCAACGTTATTTGATTCCCCAACCACTTTCTGGACTTTTTTAACCAAATAGGCATGGAGTACCATGCCCATTTTACAGATGGTAAGAATGAAACAGATCAAGTGGCTTCACCCCTTGCATTATAAATCAGGCCACTTTCCTCTTCCTGTCTGTGTCAGGGCAGTGCGGGGTGCATGCTGACTGACTGTGACCCCCCCCCAGCTGTGTCCTCAGGATGACCGAGTGGGTGACGGCTGCACCTGCAGTCACGGAGACCCCTGACATCAAGCTCTTTGGGAAGTGGAGCATTGATGATGTGCAGATCAATGACATTTCTTGCAGGATTACGTAGCGGTGAAGGAGAAGTATGCGGTGAAGGAGAAGTAGGTCCTGGTCCATGCCATTGTTAACAGCTGTTCTGGGAGGACTCGATCTGCATTGGGTGATCCCGAACAGGGACGGGTCAGGGCATTGACGTGTCCTCACTATGCTGTGTGTGAATCGGGCTGTTTGGCTGCTGTGCACAGGTGCAGGGGGGGGGGTTCCCCTTCTGGAACATCAAGACCACAGCCAAGCATCTAGCACATGAGCTTATCATGCAGCCAAAGGCTCTTCCAATTCCTGTGCTATTAAGAATGAGCTGGGAAGTGTAGCCAAGTTCAAGCTTTGATCGCCTAGACTGTGGCCCCAGTAAACCTGTCTGCCTTTGGGGGCAGCCTCACACATACACATAATATATTTGTGTATATATGTGTGTGTGTATATATGCATATATAGCTGCTTTAAGCATTTCCAGCTTCACCCCAGTACCCCAGTCTGGATGCAAGCAGCAACTTGTCTCTGTTCTGAGAGAAATCTCTAGAATAATCCTCAATTTTTTCAGTGAAAGACAAGTGAATGCTTACTGTAGGGGAGAGGTTTGACAAGATAGCCCCTCCAAATTCCCCAAGATATGCCCAGCTGGCACTGAGGCAGGGGGCAGTAAATTTGCACAGGAGTTAAGAAATCTAAGAGGAAAAGGATGTATTCTGAACTCTTTCTCTTTTAGGGGCCAGGATCTGAAAGTGTGTCTGATAAATTAGGATGGTTGCAAGAAGACTACTAGGCGTAAAGAACATCAAAGGCCACCAAAGGGGGAAGTCATCATGCAGGAAGAAATGGTGTGCCAAGTAAGCCAAAAATACCAAAAACTAAACCAGCAAAATCCAATAGAGATAGAATGGAACTCATAAACATAATTTTAATTTTCTTGTTACCACATTTAAAAAAGTAAAAAGAAACATGCATAATTTTCATAAAATTTATTTAACCTAATGTATCTAAAATATTGCCATCTCAAGAAATAATTAATATAAAAACAATGAGATGCTTCATATTCTTTTTTTATGTATTAAGTCTTGAAATCAAGGGTGTGTTTTCCACTTACGGTGCACCTCAATTTGGACAAGCCACATTTCAAGGGCTCTTGCCTTTAAGCAGCCGCCATCTTGGATGGTGCAGGTCTGGATGTCCGTGGCAGAAAGACAAACATCCTCTTCGCATGACTCTCACAAGGTGGCTTTGCTTTAGAGCCAGGGTGAGAGTATCAGCCAGAGTGAGTTATAACGATAAAGTGCTGGGAGCCATAACCTCAGAGACACAAAGGGTAGAGAGGATGACAGCCTGGAGCAGCAAAAGAACCACAACCCCACACTGTGGGCCGCTAGTGGACTGAGCACTTTACTTTACTCTCTCCCTACTGTTTGGAAAAAGACTTGATCCCTAATTCTTGGCCCGTTGGTCTAAGGAAAAGAAGAACTCAGGAGCAAATTTGGTCTTATGCAAATTGAAGCAAAGGAGATTTCAGCCAAGAATCTGAAAAATAAGAGAAGCCTGGGACATGGGTCTGACCAGTAACAATTATTTAGTTGTGTGTCAGCCTTTCCTGTACCCCTCCCCTAATATAGCGTGAGGGCCTTGAGGGGAGGAATTAGGACTTACTCTTTTAAAATAGTTCCTGAACCTTATGCAGCACCACAATTGTGGTAAACTGGGTAGGTCTGGTCTTCTTCAACCTCTTCCCAGCACCTAGAATAAGACTCGTCATGAATTCTTATACACTCAGAAAATGTTGAAGGGCTGACCAGAGACAGTTGAGCTCCCTCTCTCTCTAATTACAGTTCTCTCCTTCCAAAATGGACATAACCAGAAGGGTCCCCCTGCTCATGTCTCAAGTAAATTACTGTAGGTGTTACTCTCTCTACCTACCTACCTAAGTCGATGGGAAGAAAAAAATACAAGAAAAATGATAGGAATAAAAGGTGTTGTGTTTATATGGTTTTAGATCATATAGAAGTCTCTCGTGTGCAAATCTCATTTAAGCTTTCACATGTTACACATTCAGAAAAGATTCAGTCAAGTGACTAAATAAGTCATTCAGCTGGAAACTGACCCTAAGATGTCTAATTCCAAATCTAAATAATTTTCAGTCTTCCTTTCCCTGCATCATGGCTGCCTACAAATGCAGGACCACCTGTGCTGAAAATAAAATGCTCTGGACAGATGCATGGTATTTTTATCATGTTGTTATGGGGGGGCTCAGTTAGCCCTGACTAAGAAAATGTTATTATTTGAAACTGCCTTTGACCTATCTTTACATATATTAAACACAACTATTGACCCATTGGAAAACCCAGAGTGGTTCTAAATAAAGATTTTCATTTTCTAGGTTGTACCGTGATAGTTTGTTTCCAGAATAAAATGACTTCTTTGGAAGCAGGGGAGAATTGATTTCTTAAATCTGACCCAACGTCAGATTGGTGTGCTTTATTGTATGAGTCTAACTGAATGTTTTCTTAGCAGGATCTCCTGTTACTGGGACAAGGAGGTTTTGCACAATTTATTCAGCGAAGCAATGGGGGAAAATAGGCCAGATCGCACAGCTGGCTTAGAAAACAATGTAAATGCATTTTTGTTCAGTAAACAATTGAAGAGGGAAAATAATTTCCTCCCAAGCCAACAGAAAGTGGGAAAGGACAAACATTTGCTCTTGCCAAATTTAGTCTGAATTATTTATTACCTTCTACAGAACGGGGTATGTGAATAATATTGTAAGAAGCAGCAAAGTTCTGACACCTTCTCAAGAAATAGTTTGTAAATAGTTCGTAAATAGTTTGTAAATAGTCAGTAAATTACCATAGATCAGTCATTGCAAGGGGGTAGGTCATGGGCAGTTGTGACAATCATTATACTCTCCTAGATTCTGCATTTTGTGGTGGCAGGGAAGAGGGGAATCTTAACACTTCTCAACATGCTATTAAGAAATGAGTGGACTTGAAACCCAAAGACTTGGCTTCATTCTGTAGCTGCGTCATCTTTTTCAAGTCACTGAAAATTTCTAAGCTTCCCCTCTCCCATTATCAAGCAGGCTGGAAATACCTACTTTGTAGTGCTGTACTGAGAATTAAGTGAGCTAACAAAAGTGAAATCTTGTGCAATACCTGATCCACAGTATTAATACCCACAGATCATTGATCCCTGATGGCAACATACATTCAGAGATATTTTTCTGATTTAAATATGGCTTAGAAATAGGTGTTTCATGTATAGGAAACTGATATCATAGCTGTTCCTACAGAGGACCTGAAATGATGTAACAGTAATGCATCAGTCATTCATTTAGTCTTTCACTCCATCATCATTAAAAAAGATTTAATTTATTGCCTACTGTGTGTATGGCACAGTACCCGACCCTAAGATATATTAGTTAACAAGGCAGACAATCAATCTACCCCCCCATAGTCTACAACCTATAGGCTACTGTTGAGGGGCAGTAGGGGGGTTGTTGTTGTTATACAAGAAGGGCCTTGGCTTCCTAATGTGAGAAGGATGGTTTCAATGGCCACTGAGAACAGCAAAGGACATTTTGAAAAGGATGTTTAAGACATCTATCCCATCATTCCAGCTTGCAGACACAGAGTACCAGGCTGAGACAAAGAAACATCCCAGGATCTGACAGCCTTCCCTTCTGATGAGCACCATGGTAAGCTGCCATGTTAAGGAGAAGCAAGCATTCACTGGCAATCAGATTACAAAGGTTCCATACTTAAAAACAGTGTTCTTCAAGCAAAAACAAAAGGAAAGCATAAGATCTCACTTCTATTAATAATAAAGACCTGTAGCAGAAAGTAGATCTGGGAACACAGTGATCAAGACAAAGTCCAGACAAAGATGGAGTTTTAAACACATGGTGCGGGGGGATTGGATAATGATATGGGGGGAAAAAGTTTTAACTACATTCATATCACACCATACACAAGAATAAACTCTGAATGGATTAAGAACCTAAATGTAAAAAATGGAACCATACATGTACTATATGGGTGAATTCCTTTTTAACTTCAGACTAGGGAAGGGCTTTCTACTTATGACTCAAAATCTAGAGTCAATAAAGAAAAGATTGATAAAACTGACTACAGAAAAATTCATAAAAATGCATAACACAAAATATCATAATCAAAATCAAGAGATGAAAAAGAATAAATATTTGTAACATGTACCATATCTAAAGGTTTAAGATGCCTAATTATAAAGAATTCTTAAAAATTTAAGGACAAAAGACAAAAATAATAGAAAAATAGGGAAAAAATATGGACAGATAATTCACAGGAACATATAAACATTGCTCTAAATATGTAAAAATTTTCAAATTAGCTAGTAGTCAAAAAATGCAAGTTATAACAATGCTGAGTTATCATTTTCCACCTCTTGGATTGACAAAAGACTTAAAAGTAGGAAAACAAATGGTATTGGAATGACTGGACATCCACATGCAGAGACTGAATCTCGATACATACCTCTACCCTTCACAGAAATGAAATCAAAGTAGATCATAACACAAAATAAAAAATACAAAGCCGTAAAGCTCCTAGAGGATAACACAGGAGAAATTCCACCTAACTTTGGACATGGTGATGACTTTGTTGATACAACACTAAAGGCATGACCCATAAAAGAAACAACTGATAAGCTGGACTTCATGAAAATTCAAAATGTCTGCTCTGTGAAAGATACTGTAAAGAGAATGAAAAAACAAGCCACCAACTGGGAGGAAATATTTGCAAAAGACATATCTGACAAAGGACTGTTATTCAAACTATACAGAGAACTCTGAAGTGAGAAAAAGAATGGCACAATTTAAAAGTGGATGAAAGACTGGAACAGACACCCCACCAAAGAAGAAAGAAGATAAAGGCATGGCAAATAAGCATATGAATAGATGCTCAACAGCATATGTTCTTGGGGAATTACAAGTTAAAGCAACAAAATACCACTACTCACCTATTAAAATAGCCAAAATCCAAAACACTGAGAACATCAAATACCAGTCAATGAGGATGAGGAGCAATAGGAACTCCCATTAATTGTTGGTGAGAATGCAAAATGGTGCCACCACTTTGGAAGACATTTTGGTAGTTTTGTTTTTTTTACAAAACTAAACTTACTCGTACCAGATGATTCAGCAGTCATGCTCCTTGGTATTTATCCAAAGGAATTGAAAACTTGCTCCCATATAGCAACCTAAGCACAGACATTTATAGCAATTTCGTTTGTAATTGCCAAAACTCAAAAACAGCCAAGATAGCCTTCAGTAGGTGAATGGATTAAAAAAAAACTACATCCAGACAAGGGAATATTCTTCAACGCTAAAAAGAAGTGAGCTATCAAGCCATGAAAAGACCTGGAGGAACATTAAATGCATATTACTAAATGAAAGAAGCAAATCTGAAGAGGCTACATAGTATGATTTCAACTATATGATGTCCTGGAAAAGACAAAACTATGGAGACAGCGAAGGGATCAGTGGTCATCCGGGGCTAGGGAAGAAAAAGGGATGAATAGGCAGATCATGGTGAATTTCTAGGGCAGTGAAACTATTCTATATAGTACTATAATGACAAATACATGTCATTATATATTTGTCAAAGCCCATACAATGTACAACACCAAGGGTGAGCCTGAATGGAAACTATGGACTTCGGTTATGATGGATCAGAGTAGGTTCATCAATAGTAGCAAGTGTAGCACTCTGATCAGGGATATTGCTAGTGGGGAAGGCCACCCACGTGTGGGGCCCGGAGTATATGAACTCTCCATTCAATTTTACTGTGAACCTAAAACTACTCTAATAAATAAAACTGATTTAAAAAATAGAATAATACATCCTGTTAGTAAAACTGTGAGACAACGTTCTTTTCAAACATTACTGGCAGACATGCAAACCAGTACAACCCTTCTTGTGGGGACTTTGGCAAGACCCAACAAAACTACCTACACACTTATATTCGGAGCCCATAATTTCATTCTTAGGAATCTACGGCATGGAATACACATGGATATGCACAAGATTACTTATTACATCATTGTTTGTTATGACAAAATATTAGAAATGGCCTAAATACTCATTCAATGAAGAATTGTTGAAAACACAATGGAATATGTAACTATAACAAAAAACAAAGGAAGATCTTTTTTGATTTTCAAAAGTTACTGTGAAATGAAAAAAGCAAAGGGCAGAGATGCATTTATAGTAAGCGACCCTTCACATAAGAAAGAAGAGGATCTAAGAAAACACGCACACATACTTTTTGCAAAAGTTAAACAGGGAGGATAAACCAAAACCTAAAGAGGTTGGTTACACGCAAAGGATAGCTAAGAACAGGCTGGATAGGAGCTTAGGGTAGGAACAAGTGGTGGTATAAGGAGAGAGGGCCACTTCTTTGGGTGGACCTCTTTGTATAGCCCTTACTCTTAGGAGCACAAGAATATTTCACAGACCCCCAAAATAAATCATTAAAATCAACCAGAATGAAGGGGGGATCCAAAGTGGAGTAGAAACAACACCAAATGAAGTTAACCACATTACAACAAATAACAAAACCACACTGAAGGGGCTGGGGAAGCAAAGAACTGACCTGAGCAACTTCAAAAAATTGGAATTTGAACAAAATGTTTGATAAAGCACAAGATAATAGGAATAGCACACAAATGTTGTAATGCAGCAAAATTGTTTCTCATAGAGATATGGGTTAGCAGTTCTACAACTACTTTACACGTGCAACAAGATTGTGCGAGGATTATATATTGTGCATGATGAGAATCAGATTTCTCGCAGCCATAGAACTGGGGGAGGGGTGGCCACATGGTACCTCTCTGCACTATTGTTGCAATTTCCTATGAATTTGCAATTATTTCCAAAAAATGAAATAGAAAAGAATGTCAAAGACAGCAAGCAGCTTTAAGGACAGGGTTGAAATGTTTATTCTGATTAGTCCGAGGGGCTCTAAGACATTTATAACCAATCACATTTGCTTTCGTAAGGGAATGTGTGTGAGTGGGAGTGTGAGTGTGTGTGTGTGGGCACATACATATACACTTTTGCATATGCATAGATATATATAAATAGATGATAATTTCACATGAGTTTTTTTCTCCTGAAGTTTCTTATTTTTCTACCATGAACATATGTTATCTTTAATAGGAGAAAAGAGAGGGAGGCATTTACAATAATGTTAGAGAAAAAATGAGGAATCACTTGTCCAACTTACACAGTTTACCAGTGGGGAAACCAAGGTCCAGAGTAATCAAATGTCAGGGTCAACTTCCCCAGTGACCTCATGGAAGTGTCAGGGCCACTGCCATTTGTCCAAAACTTTATCCCTGGGGCTTGTGACATCCTGCCCTCAGGTGGAATCAATACTTTTCTTCTCCCAGAATCCAAGTGTCTATAGGAAATGTGAATCGCAGGGCCAAAGGAATTTCACAAAGTGAACAATAGAGATATAGTTAATATTGCAGAAAGAAATTTGATTGTTGAGGAAAAAACAAAGTTGGCAGCCAGAAGTATGCAAACAGGGTATCTCTGCCAATAATATTCCAGCAGAATGGTTTAAAATTCTCTACTGATGAACATTCCTTCCACATAAGGCAACTAGTAATTGTAAAAACACAGAAACACAAGTCTTTTAAAAGTCTCTGGTGCATTTTCATTTACATAGGACTGTTTTTCACCCTAAAACTAAAATTATCTCAATTATCAATTTCTATAATTAAATACAAAAATAAAAGGCCACTCTTTCATTGAAATTCTTTATGTTAGAGATCTTGGTTATTCCTTGAATTCAGGAACAAAGGGAATTTTGGGAATAAAGAAAAGAATTTTAGGCAGCTTCAAGACCCCAGTTTTCTTCAGAAATGGCTGAGAGCATTACCGTGATAGGATAAAAATCATACAAAAGTATGAGTGGAAAACAGCTATTTTTAATGTGTGAAGAAAATTCTCTTTTATAAAAACTAATGAGCAAAGAATATTCTGAAAAAATTATTTTGCTTTCAGATTCCATTTATCAATAGGTGTTTTCAACAAAAATCCATTAAGCACCTGCTTGAGACTGGCCCCACTCCCATTCTGGTTCTGAACATACATCAGTGAATGAGACCAACAGAGCTTAAACTGTAAGAAATTCTTACAACTCCAGCCCCAGGAATTTGGAAAGAAGCCACGTTTCTCCCGTAGTGAAAGAGGGATTGTGATGAACGTGAGAAGAGCTGACACCCTACTTTATCCTGCACACAGAGAAAAGGGTACTCATACTGGCTAAAGATTCAAGCCCTTCACAGATAGCACTCTGTCATAATAACGACCACCCAATATGGTAGGTAATTTCTCTGTTTCACAGCCCTGGACATTATGATTCAAAAAGCTTAAGTAACTCAACAGCAAGGGGGGTAGTGATTGTAATAGAGATGGAGACATTTAAAGAATGACAAGCTTGAGCAGGTATGGAAAAGATTCTTCACTTCCATTATGTTGAAGAATTTTTAAAAATAAATGAATGAATGAATGAATGAATGAGACATAGGGATTCTCATTTGATAGCTCTCTCTCACCTACACATGGGTAAGTTTCATGTTCTACTTTAGAGAGTCAATGGTGGCCTTTTTAGTTCTGGGAAGGGCTTTCTATGGAGGTACTGAGCATAAGGAATTAGGAAGAAAGGATAAGATTGTGGCACAGCTCTAGCGGAGTGGCAAGGAGGCAGAGAACCCTTCTTATTTCCAATTACTACCTCTGTCACCTTGGTTGACAAGTTAACATCTTGGACTTCAAAACCTCATCCTGTCAAACAAAAATAATGAAACGTTTCTCATTGTACAGTTGTGAAAAGAAAGGGAAAAAGCATATTGAATACAATCGCCTGGCAGATACTCAGATCTTGTTAACAGAACCTCCTTGCACGAGTCCCCATCTGAGGCCAGAAACAGACTTGACTGTGGGCTGCCTGGCCTGAAACACGTGCCCGGGGTGAGTGGGCTGTGGAGAGACTAAGCAGAAGGAGTGGGATCTGGGTAGGCAGAGGCCACACAATCAAGGTTTTCGAACAGTGCCACAGATGTCGTGATCGAATTTTGAAGTCGTCCTCTGAAGGTCTTCAAAAGTCAAGCTGAATTTAATCCAGTGAGTCTTCCCCTAGAAAGAGCGGATGGTCTTGCAGGTTTTGCAAGACCCCTTTTAGCCCTCAAGTTCTGTGACGGAATTATCTTTTAAATAGCCAGCCTTTAATTTTTTCCAGTACCTTCTTTTTTAAAGTCAGAGAGTGCAACTGATTGCTTACCTTCCATTGCCTCTCAGCGGGGTTTATTTATAGAATAATCACGTGACAGCCAGAAATACCTTCAGACCAGGAGGGACACCGGGCATCTGTTCCTCTGATAACATGCTTCGAATGATTTCTCCGAGATTCTGGTACTTAACAAAATGTTGCCACGGCATCATCCAATCTGTGTATTTATAGGAAGGAGAATGTGTGTACGTTACATATTTGGACTTGTTTCTTTCAGCAGGAGAAATATAGCCTCTGCCATATGTTTGCCACACACATAATTACCTCAGCACTCCATACATCTAATTTTAAATATTTCACCATTCACAGAGCAGCAGGTTAGAATCTTCCCCTTGAGTCCAGATACACTTAAACCCATCATCCTGGAACAGAAGCCCTTGGTGGGAGGGTCATTAATCAGATAATTACTAACTTTCAAGCTGATCCTCTAAATAAATACTACGTACTTTGCGATATCTTCTGGAGCTAGGAGAGAAGGCCAAGGCTCCCATCTGAGTCCCGAGGCATGCGTCTTCACTCCCTCTGGTGTCCCCCAACCCCGACCGCTCCTCTTGTGTACATAAAGGGCTTGCTGATGAGAATGAAAATTGTAGCTTCGTTAAGTAAGCTCGTGTCTTATGCCCTGCTGTGTGCCACATCTTATGTGTGTTATGTGATTTTACTCCTCACGACAGCTTTGAAGGGTGGGACTCTTATTATTCCTGCCTCACCAATGAGCACACGAAGGCTTAGAGGAGTTAAGTATCTCGTGAAGGACAGAGCTGGCTCTCAAGCCCAGATCTGTCTCTCTATAAAGGGGATGCCATTTTGTTAAGTAATTTCAACACGCAGGGATTCAAACAAGATTATGGAAAGTCCTCCCAGCACCTGCTTTGATTCTGGGAATACAGTGTTCCACAGAGAAGGCAGAGTCTCCTCTCTACTGGGTCTAGTAATTCTGGTAGAAGAGGACAGACAAGAAGCAAACAAGAAAATGGCAGAACTCATAAAGGCTGTGATGGAAGCAATGCCCGGCAACACACAGGGAGAGCTCTGAGGCCATTTTGACTTTGGATTTGTGCAATGAGCTGAGACCAGAATGAGAAGAGGCCTGGCAAGTGAAGCTCCTGGGGCAGAACATTCTGGGCAGAGGGAAGAGCCCATGACTGAGGTGGGAACAAGTTCATCTCCCTACAAGTCCAGATGGAAGACTAGTGGGCCAGAACCTCCGTGCAGGAGGGGATCCAAGTGTAGAGAGGAGTCCCAGAGGTACTTCCAGACCAGGGTAGGGAGATCGGCTTCTGGGGAGGTGTTTGAGTGGCTGCTTGTGGAGCCGGAGGTGTTTAAGGGGAGATTTTCATCATCTGATTTACACTTTTCAGAATTCAGAATGGTGCGTGGAGTGGGATGGGGTTGGTGGGAGTGGAAGCCAGAAGAACCAGCAAGTCGCCACCGCCACCACACCCAGCCCGGCAGATGGAGGGAGTGTTATTTCCACCCGCGTGAGAAGTGGCCAGGCAGGGGACAGAGTATGCGTCTCATCCGAGTTCCAGCTAGAAAATAAACACGATCTCATGAGGCCCGGAAGAGAAGAATACTTCAGCTAGAGGGAACAGTGATTACACATGCATGGAAGTTTCTAAGTCCACGGTATGTTAGGGAAACAGTAAATGTTTGTCTCCAGCTATGGTAGGACCAAAACTGTTGGGAACCGGTGATGAGGGGCCTTGAGCATATATGAGGCCTCTCCACAATGAGAATGACAGGTGGACAGAGTGCGCACCAGAGCTCATGGGAAGGAGAAGTGGGAACAACAATCACTTCTGCTCCTCCTTCCTGATGATGCCCTGAGCTGCATCTAGAAGAGAGTGCAGAAATGTCTGATCTCCCCTCCCTACTCCCTCGCCCCACTCCTGCCACCCTCTCCTAGGGTCTAGTCGGGAAGCTTGTTCAACTTGCTGCTGCCCCATGCTGAGGCATGCCTGCCTGTGGAAATAGTATGTGCCCCACATAGGAAATGGTGGTCCAGACCCAGGACTAGTGCCAAGATTTTCACCCTGGATGGCTCTGTGCTAGATGTTTGTCATAGATCCTTGCTTCTCAAAGTGGAACAGCAGTATCAGTGTTACCTGGGAGTACGTTCGAAATGCAGACTCTCAAGCTTTACCCTAGAGTCTCTGAATCCGACTCTGCATTTTAGCAAGATTCCCAGGTGAGTTGCACTCACTTTTGAATCTGAGGAACACTAGTCCAGATAAACATGTTACTGCCAAAGATAAGTCACGGCTGAGAAAGCCAGAAAGGGTGGAGAACTGTGCAGAAACCCACAGCTTGATGCCGGCTGGAGCCTGGGATTGGCAACATTGTGTCGAGGGCATGGGTGGGCACTGAATCTTTTGATTCCCACTTCCAGCTTTGCCTCTAATACAGAGTTGTAGGCAGAGGAGTGTTCTCAGGACCATGATTTCCCTTTGCTGCCTGTGTCTACCTGTGAAGATACTTCTTTTAATGGATACAAAGACAAATTTGTAAGGTTCTACTAATAAACAAATTAATTTCCCTGAAGAAAAAAATCTGAATTACCCTTGATTGTCATCAGAAGAACTTCCAAGTGCAATACAAAAAAGAAGAGATTTATAAAGAAAGCAAGAAACTGTCTAAATCACTTTATGACTGCAAGAAATGTCCAGTGAATTATCTGTTCATAGGGAACGTTAGTCACTCTTGTGCATTTGGGGAATCTACTCTTTTACTATGCTATATTATTGATATACAAGTAGACATCCTCTTTTCTTGCATTACTTTTTTTATAACCTTACCATCTTTTGACACACTATGTAATTTCTTACTTTTAATGTTTGGGTCTGAATATTTAGTGTGATTTCAGTGTGAAGTAGACTCGGGTTTGAGGTGTTGGGTCAGAAGGAGAAAGATAAAAAAAACCCTAAAGTATTAAATTACCACTCGCTATATGTGAAATGTGTCTGTGAAGCTCATGCAACTTTTTTTATTTTAATGCTGGATGGCATGTCACTCTGTCTTAAATCTCTCTGAGAAAGAAATCAATTAGCATCGTAGAGCTGGTAATTCTACGCTATATTCTGCAACAAGGGGAATGACAGAGAAAGAGCAATTTAGGCTGATAGGTACATCAACCACAGTACAGTTGATTAAAAATTTAACAGTTTTTTCTGATGAATGTCCTAGCTCGGATTTGGAAAACACTGACGGATTTAATTTTCCACTGACTAAATAATCATTTTATAAGCCATGTATAATTCATGTAATGCCAGCGTTATGGGCTTGTTAAAAATGACTGCTACTAAACAGTTAACACTCTCTAGCAAGCAGAGACTTGTAAAGGATTATTATTGGAATTCGTTGGCACCCTTTAACTGAGAACGGGTTTTTGCCTTCTGAATCTTGAACATTAAAAATAGGTTCGACCTATTAGCACAAGGAACACCCTGCCCCACCCCACCTCACCACTCACCCCACTCCCACTCCAGCCCCCAAAATTCACAAAATGTATTGGGGAAAGCATGGGATCTGTTTGATTATAACTCTGCTTCTCAGTGAAGTAACACTGAACAAGATCTTCATCTTTCCCTAGTTCAGTTTCCTTACTCAGAAATGGTGGCAGTGGTGTCTATTAGACAGGATTAGTGGGGGAAGTAAGTAAAGATTAAATGCTTTTCTTTTAAAACCAGTCAATGGCATTTTTTTACAGAAATAGAGAAGCCATTCTAAATAAAATTCATATGGAATCACAAATGAAGAGCCAAAGGAACGTTGAGCAAAAAACAAAACGAAACAAAACAAAACAAAAAAACCCAAGTGGAAGGTCTTGCAATTCCTAATCCCAAAATACATTTCAAAGCTACAGTAATATAAGCAGCATGGAACAGCATAGAGCCCAGAAATAAATGCAAACATATACAGTCAACTGATCTTCCAGTGGAGAATTCCAATGGAGATTTTCCAACGGAAAATCAGTTAGCTTAGAGATCTCTTATTTCTCTTCCATACCCTGAGGTAGAAAGAGAAACACACTTAGGCAACTCATAGTGTGTCAGATAATAAAACTAAATTGCTCAATTGGAATTTTCATCTACAGCGTATAGAGAAACCACAGAGGAGAAAGACAATCCATCTTTCTTTCATTCAAGGAAGGCTTCCCAGAGGAAGGGACCTTTTTTGTTGGGCATTACAAGATACATGAGGATCCTGCAAATATGAAGAAGGGAGACAGAATGCTATCTTGTGCAGAGAGCGATGTGCAGTGGCAATGAAAAGCTCCATGCTGCCCCAATATCATGCGAATGCTCGCTGAAATTTTCCTCATTATCACACACTGAAGGAGCACTACCACATATCAGGAACTAGTCCTGAGAAACAAAAGGACAAAGGCAGTTTTAATCCGTGCCCTGGAGTTCACGGTTGAGATAGATAGAAAGTCACACATGCACACGGGGTGTGGAATAGAAAGTGTGATCCCAGCAGTGGGCATGCGTTGCCATGGAAACACAGAGACACTGAGTGACTTACTCTGCCTGAAGAAGGGAGAGAAAAGTTGTTCAGAGAATGACCCATGAGCTATGACGAGTTCACCAGCAAGGGGAGAAGCAGGCAGTGACATTCTAAGCAGATGGGGCATCATGTGGCCTCAAGCCCGGAGGTGGGGCAATCCACAGCTTCATAAGCCTTAGAAGATTGTTTAAAAATGATTAAGACTTACAAAATGATGACAAAAGAGCGTTAAACCAAGGACAGGGCTCTTCTAAGTGTGACCTTTGTGACGGCTCAGCCTGCACATTCACAAGGTCACCCTGCCTTATGGAGGAATATGCATGAAATTTACCCTGCTGTTTCATGTCAGGGTCCTTTGTCCAAATCCACCCTGAGGTCACTGGAAGTGACTACAAGGTTGTTACTTTCCCTCCTAATGAGATTCTGATGTTGGAAAACCTTCACTCAAATGACTCCTTGTTGCTACAAAACCAGGCTAGGTAAACGCCATTGAAACTGACCGTGATAAACAATAGAGAAACACAAAGGAAATGAAAACCACCACAGAGAATTCAAAAGAAACCAAGGCGGTAAAAACCCAGCCCGAGTAACTCCTGTCATGCAGAGAGATTGTCTAAGATCAGAGGAGCTAAATGACTCTGAGTCCCAGAATTCACTCCCGATAATTGAAAAACATTTTAGACTCTCCTGAAATCATTGCATTTTCTTCCCCCAAACATAGCTTGAAAGTAGATTGCAGGATAAACAGAAATACCATGAAAAATTGTCTAGGGATTAGAAACATAAAACCTTTTATGTTTCAGAAATAAAGGCCATAAAAACAAAGTATCTATATTTAACTATTCCTGTGGATGGTAATGAGATATTTTTAGAAGAGAAAAAAGCTTATATGGCATATGTGCACCGCCTTGTTTAGATCAGGTTAGATTACAATGTAATGGCTAACCAACTTCAGACTTTATGGTTAAACAAAGCTTCATCTTATTTATACATGCGTTCTCTTTATTGCTCTGCAGAATTTCTGTGTCTTTGCATTGAATATGGACCGAGCACTTGTTGACTGAAGATTCAGGAAAGTAGGGTCAGTTTTTTTTAAGGGATGTAGTATATCAGTTAAAATAAATTGGCATGGCAAAGTAGTCTTGAGGGTGTTAGAAGAGGTCCCAGTCTTCTCATTCCGCTACTGGAAAATGTATTCATTAGCTAAGCCACAGAACATCTTCTGCCCAGGCCTCAGTTTCTCTTTGATTATGTGTGATGCCCTCTCCTCATGTCCCAGGCTCCCCTCAGCATGTCTACTGGTGGGCAATACCGGCACAGCCCTGCACCTACCCCAACTGAGCCCTCTGGTTCAGTGGTGCTTAGAATAAGAAGTTCAAGTTGGCAAAGTGGTAGTTATGTTATTATAGCAATGATTAATAATCATCACCATTTACTGAACATTCGCAGGTATCTGATACAGGTTTAGCATTTTACATGGATTCCATGTTTCATATTTCATTTAACCATATAGCAACCCTATGATGTAGGTACTATCATTAACCCCATTTTTGACTGAGGAAATTGAAGTCCAGACAGCTGTTTCCCAAAGTCACTCAACTGGTTGGTGTCTGAACCAAAATTAAACCCAGCCAAGGAAACTATATACGGTTTATATTATTAGCCACTGGGTCAATAGTTCCCAAACTTTGATCAGTTGTGTACCACTGTTAAAGCTGGTGGTCTTTAAACTTAAAATTACATCTCTCCTCAAACATTTAACATCAATATATTAAATATCAATTGTTCGTCCACATTCCCCGTACGATCATCTTGCCCACTACCTGGGTGCATTTGATAAATATTTATCAGGTCTATGCCAGCGTGCCAGGCAGGATACATAGCAGGGAAACTGGGAAAGCAACAACCTTTGGAAAAGACAGAACAAAAGATTCTGCTGACAGCCCGTGGGCCCCAAGGAGACCATCACTCTAGGACATAAGCTCTATGAGGACAAGCAAGTGTCATCTCAGTTGTGTTATAACTGGTTGGATGCTTTCAGGACAGGACACCAGAAACTCAGAGCGAGATTCACTCAGTGCCAGTAGAAATGGTGCCCAGCTAGGACAAGGCAGGGTCCCAAGCTCAGCTCACTGGTGGACCTAGGGATCTGGACTCCCGTTCAAGTCTCCCTTCTGGCAGCTGGATGGTTAGCAGGTACCAGGAAGAAGCTCAACTTCACCTGTTTTGCTATCAAAAAAAAAAATATCCAAAGGCAGTAAGCATGTGAAAAGGCTTAAAGTCCTCACCACTCAGAGAGAAAATGAAACCCATTTTCCATTCTCCAGCAATTCCGCTATAGCTAAGAAACATAGAGATGAACATTAACAAGTACTTAAGTAAATTCCACTATAATGGAAGCTCCCTGAGGGTAGAGAATTCTGTTTACCCTATCTCAATGCTTGTAACAGTCCATGGTAGTGGAGAGATGCTCAATAACTATTTGTTGAATAAAAGATAAATTGCAACAGGTGCCTGCCTTCCCCTGGGACAGTAAGTTGGTGACTGAACAAGCAATCTGGGTAGCAGGTTCACTAATGTATTTCAGTCTTAATGTCATCTGAACAAGTCCAGACATTTCCTATAGACCCCAAAGATAGGCACGTCTTTGTCTTAAGAAGGTGACATCCAATCTAGTTTTCTGCTGGTGGAAGTTACTATATTTTCCCAGAATGTCTTCTCCATTGAAATGCCTCTCCTATAATAACAAAGGAATATTGGGGGGTTGCTGGTTTGAATGAATCACATATATTACATAATTATTTTAAATTAAAATTAGGACTTTTTTAAAGTTTAAAAAGTTCTCCTTTAAACTAGGACTTTTTTTTTTTT
>CM052899.1:168645565-168675720 GCA_028534135.1 Potos flavus
CCTGTTAACTTTTGTTCATTTCAGCCCTTAGTATATTTTATCAGCCTCCAGGATTTGTCCAGAAATTGTCCTACCAACTTATGTTTATTTCCAGAGACATATGCCACTTATCAAAGCATACATTTTTCTGGGTCATGATTTCCCAGAATCACTTCCAAGTATCAGCAGATGAGTAGGAATAAAATGGATCATTTTTTAGATGAACACTTTCTATCCCTTTTTCTTCTTCCTGTCCTGAGCACTGCATCGTTAAGATAGAAACAGCACATATGGAATAAACTAGGACTTTTCAGTTACACCCAGTCACCTGGGAGCAAAGTCATGTCCGCCAGATCCTGTCTTGACCTCTTCCTCTCGTTCTCCTTCATGATGGTCTCTCATTTCCAACTTGATACTCAGCTCTGACCTGGTCCATCTTGAGGCTGGGTTGTATCCTAGCAGTCTTTTTATTTCTCTTGGTTTGTCAACCAAGAAAATGGCTCTCCTTTCTGGCTCAGGTCTCTGGTCTTGGCACCTGTTTAGTTGAACAGTTTGGCTTGAAGCCTTCGGTCTCCGCAGGAGCTGATGCATCAAGGCCTCACTATGTAGTTCCCCTCCTGAGTCAACCAGCTTTCCAAGGTTATGACTAATTAGCTGGGCTCACATCTGGTGCCTTCCCCCTTTTTTAGGATGCCTCGTTCTATCCATCAACAGACACCTATTGAAAGGCTACTGATTTGTCCCTTCATTATCTGGATCATCAGAAGTGGCAATGAGTCAATGAAAAGGTCACTGAGATTGAAATCAAAAGACTAAATTTGAATTTCCACTTTATTACATTAAGTTCCTTAGCCTCAGTCATGTAATCTATGTACATGATAATAAAAACTAATTTGTTAATATTTTAAGGCTTCAGTAAGATAATGTGCATGGAAGTAAGTGTTAATTATTATAAGCTTTAAAAATGTCAAATCTGTTTTTACTACTTTCAGCTCCATCCTATGCTAATAACATTTACCAAGAAACATTTGAGCTAAAAAAAAAAAAAAAAGAGGATTTATTCAAATTGACGCACATTTCTTGGTCATCTGTGTCTATGCAGGCACTGGGTTTGGTGCTGGGTACAGAGGTAATCTGACACATCAAAAATTCCCAGTTTGTTCAGCACCACAGGGATGGCAAATGACCCGCCTTAAGATTTGGAACATATCAGACTATGTCTGAAGATCAGTGAAGATGCATTTGCCATTTGGAGAAGTAAGGCAGACAAAAGTCTCCCCAAATGAAAAGATTTTTAATCTGTGCAAACCACCTTTAGGAAGAAGTCTGAGATCACTCCATGAATAAGATCTGGTTTGTAGGTAGCCCTCTAGAGGTCAATTGATGTTATCACTTGCATTTTCTGGTGGGAGCCCTCCGTCTTGCTTTAATACTGAATTTCCAGATGTGGATTCCTGAGTCTCAGATAATTTAGCAGTAACTGTCAGCTTTTAAAGAAAGTCATTATTTTTATTAAAATTGTGAAAATATTAATTAACTTATGATATTTACATTGATATTTTCAGGAAAAAAAATCCTGAAGCAAATTTAAGGTACAATTCTTATATCCTCTGGTATTTTCATCCCCAGTTTGCAGCTGTTTTCAATCTTTGCCTAACTAAACTTTTATTTACCCCACTACTACTTAGGAAAGATATGTTTTTATGGACTTTGAAGTCTGTGGGAGAACACTCTTTGATAGACATTTGTAGATGATCTTGAGAGACTCATATATAAATGTTCTTTCACTGTTCAGGAATAATCTTTAATTAATTATTTAGAGTTTAGCAAATACTGGGGACTTTTATGCTTCTTTTAATACCTCATAAATTCCAATCCTCCTGTTTGTACTTATTTTGCAACAGGTAAAATTTTGCACAAGGAAGGTTTTGTTTTGTTTCGTTTTTTGTTTTTGTTTTTGCTTTTGTTTTCTCCTCTATCCTGATATATCGGTCATATAACTCATCTGGCAGTTGAGCCTGGGCTATCTTGTAATGATCTTATTTTGTGCTCTTAAATATCTTTTTGAAAATATATGTACGAATCCAAATTAACTTTACACTATTTGAGATAAATCATGCTTTATATATAGTAGAAAGACAATGAATATCTGTTGACCGAGTTGACATAATTCTAGTTTCCTAACTACTCTCCTGGTTGTAAACATCGGAAAAGAGAAAAAGGTTTTAGTGATTCTCATATCGATGGCAGGGATTGCCAGTGATAATCACAGATTTCCTCTCATCCAAATGGTTTTGAAACTATTTAGTAATTGTAGCTATGTGAGGATAATGGCTGTTTGAAATGGCAGTGATAGGTAAGCTTGATATCCTTGCCAGTTTCTGCTTTAACTTTAAATGTCACTTGTCCCAGAAAGAGAGCAATGGTATTAAGACACTGGGACACTGAAAAAAATTAAATTAAAAAAAAAAAAAAAAAAAAAAGACACCGAGATAGAAATCTAAAGCCAAGATAGGAAAGAGACCATTTACCAAAACAGGGCGGAGAATGAGGTTTGCTATTGACACAACTACCTCAAAGGAGTAGCCAGATCAGAGCTTGGTTTTACCTTTCTCTGGCAGATTTTTTTGTTTGTTTGTTTCCTTCCTCCCTTCCTCCATTTCTTTCTTTATACCTGTTAGGGAAGATTTTCCACTCCTCGTAAACTTTGATTTCCATGTGGAGAGATGTGTAACAGACAAAGAGTGTTGATCTCTCTTCTGACTCTCACTGTTTCCATGAAGAAAAGGAGTGATAGACCTGAATAATGAACAGGTGAGAAGAAATTGAGAAGGCTGTGCTTGGCCCCTTCCAGTAGATGCTTGTGGTTTCTCATCTGTAAGAATGACTAGGTTGATAAGTCTATGAAATTCTGAGGTATTCTGAAGTATAAGCAAGTCTATTTGGCTGCAAACCTAAAGTCATATTCTACCTTAGACTTTCTCCTGCATCTTAGACTCAATGACTCTAAATTCAAAATGGAAAGGGAAGTATTCTTATTTATGGCCCATTGAAATCCTAACAGTCCCTTTTCTTGTCCTTTTGAATTGAGGTGGATTTCAAAATTATATACAAAACAACAAGATAAAGTACTAGTAAGTAAGGAAACAGAAGAATAAAATAGTAGGAAAACTAGAATAAAGCCAGATGTTAACCTGTTTATTCATTCAATATATGTTTATTGAGGCTCCACAATGCCAGGTTCTAATCTAGGTGGGGATGTGTAATGACGAACAAGACAGGCAGGGTTCCTGCTTCATGAACTTTACAGAGCACACAAATTTTGCACCACGTAGTCTTACTTTTTCCTCTATAGGTAGGAAGCAAAGTGTGCACTAATCTTAATAACAGTCAAAAAGAGAGGAATTCATCTTCAATTACATGATGAACTGGAGTGTTTGCCCACCCAGAGGATTGCCTCCCACCCCAGCTTGCTGTGAGATGCTCTAATTCACCACATGGTTACTGCAAAGAGAAACAGACATTCTCTTTATCAGGATACCTAACTTTTAGCTCCAATGATTCAACCAGGAGTACATATCTAATCCATACCAGATCATTCAGAGCCCTGACCCAGTATTTTTACCTATTTGATGCAGGGAATCCAGCTAATGTCTTAAAAGTGAACGAAACTCAAGAGCTGTCAACAACCGTGATTGGCAGCTGGATCTAGATCCAGCATGATTCTGGATCTGCAGCAAAGAGAGAAAAGTAAATAAGAGAAAGTAATTCCACCTTGTTCCAGCTGTGCCCAATGCTGTGCCCAGTACTGTACCCATGGCTTGGCAGTTGAACAACTCTGACTTATGTCTGCATTCCTCCAGTGAGACACAGAGTGTTAAATAAAATAGTTGAACTCCAGTCATAGAGAAAGAGAACATAGTTATTCACAAGCTCTCTGCTCTTGAGTTCCACATGACATTTTCTACGCATCCACCTGTCTCATGCAGCTCCTCCACTTTTTAAAAAATCTTCTATCTGTACTTAAATCTATGACAATTTTGACACAATGAGAAGCAAAACCCTAAAGTAAATACTGAATCCTCCTTCTGGCTTATTTTCAATATTCATTAGAATACATCCCTTGATTTTCTTTTCTTGTCCTGTCTTGCGTTAATTTAAAAAATGATTTCCATTTATTTATTCCTCAATCATCCATCCCAGACCCTCTGATGCAAGGCAGTTATTTAACTTTTCAGAACACACCGGGGGCTTAGAATTTCATCTTCCTGTGTCTAATTTCTGACTGTCATCAATGCTGATTCTGAATGATCACTCTTTGTCCCCAACAATCTTCAGCATTTGGAATAATAACTATTTCTGGCTTGTGTAATTTAAACCTCACTGGAGTCCAAGGATGAAATGCGGTCAGCAGCTCCCACAATTTGGAGGACAAAAAGAAATTTATTTACATTAGATGAGATGTTATAGTTCACCCTGCTGGTGTCATTGTAGTTGAAACAACATTCTTAATAAAAGAATGAAGCAGGCTATGAAATCCAGATTAGTCTCTCACTCTGAGAGGCTAATTCCCATGGCAACACAGGGACTATTTCACAGTGACTCTCTAAAATGCTGATGGTGGCCTCCGAATGGTTTTTACTTTGAACTTTCCAAGTTTATTAGGAAATCAAGTAAACTTTCATCAGGTCTATGATTAAGGAAACTATAACTAAGCTAAATAAGGAATAGATATCTTCCTCAGATTAGAAGCAAACAACAGAAAGAAAAAAACAAAACCAACAGATTCTGAACTCAGAAGAAATGGTGAAGCCTAGCACACAGCACTGCTGAAGGATCTAGGAAGCCCAGAAGCTCTCAATAGGTGGCAATATGAGAAAGTTCAAGTACAGAACAGTCAGCATTGCAAATTCTTCAACAGTGATGGTCATAGGTCTTGGCAATTCAACAAAATCATAGGCATTTACCACAAATGTACATTCTTTTCTCAAAGGTAGCTCCCTTGTTCAAAAATCCTCTTGAAATTTTGATCAATAGCAATGGGAAGTAGGAGGCTATTAGCTGTTGAAACAGACAGATTTCATAGCAGTAAACCAAAAGCAGTCTTAATAAACCTTGTCAATCTTATTCTTAAAAGAGTGTGCTTGTTCTGTAGACCTAATGATTGTCTTTGACCAATTTTGATCAAGTCCATCAGAATATAATTATTGAAAATGACATATTCTGTGAGGCACCATCACCATGCTAATTCCAAGACTGTATCATTGAAGGTGGCTCAAAGTCCCCATGTCAGTCATTTCATGAAAGGGAATACATTCTCACAAAGCCCAATAGACCCAACATTTCAGAATCTGGCCACATAATTGCAAATTGTTGGATATTTCTGGGACTTTTGTCCCCATCTCCAAATTCTTGCACTATGCCATCTTCTTGGCAACCATATTTCACTTCTGGTCCAGTGAGATTTTCTGGAAGCTCAACCTCAAAGATGAAGCCAGTGCTGAATGACCAATACATCTTGAGAGTTGGAGTCTAAACATAACACATAATTCATGTCCATCAGACCTACAAGTTGTTTCTGAAATCTTTGACTGCTGTGACTCCACTGACTTCAGGGTAAGTTAGCAATGCGTATTAGGTGCAGTTTCAAGTCTCCCTGGTGCTCAACCCACATGTCCAGTTTGTTCCTGAGCACCTGTACTTCCTCAAAAAAAAAAAGCAGCAGAGGTGAAATATATATTCTACCTTTATAGCCTCCAGCTGGTGAATTCATATCTCTGCCACAACAATGTAAATACGCAGTTGAGGGTTTGGAGACTTGGGCTGTTCAGAGTCATCTGATTCCCTAAACTCTTTAATCTGAAAAAGCAGATCAATAAAGCTCTTCCAAGTTTTTTTCCTGACTTAGTCATTCATCTACATTAAACAAACAAAATTTTTTTCACTTTGTTTCTAAATAAATAGTTCCAAACATGCATAAAATTCAGTCTAAATCACTTCCTCCATTAAAACCTGCAGTGAAGTAGACATAAAATTTAGAGCTGTAACTGTTCTGATGTTTGGGATAATAGAGACTAACTCCACCAGTGCATGTCTGGGATCCACATTCATTTCAGACATCTTCTTCTCTCTCACTGTGGATTCCCCTATCATAACTGGGTTCAGCTTGTTGTTTCTCAGACCCCAAAGCTCTGATTACTTATAAGGAGGTAAGTTCACATATTCTATTCTAGATCTCTAGGTATTATGTATGTTTTGTAGCATCCTCAAAGTGAATGCATTTGACCTCATGTTGACCATCCCTCCAAGCAATCAGACCAGTGAAAAGGGAAGAACTATCTATTGAACTGGAATTCCCATATACTTTGGTCCACAGTATATTATGTGAGATATTGAGACCTGCTCCTTTATGAGCTGCTTCTTTATGAGAGAGACTGTCGGGGGACATACAATGAAGCCAGAGGTCATTCACAAATGGCCGCTCCAAGAACCTTTCCTTCTTTCTGTAGACTCTTCATCAATACTTGCTAGCCTGGATTTCTGACTTCCATTTTTGAGTTTAGATATCTGTTATCTATTGCCCATGTCCATGTCTGGCAACTCACTTAATCACATGATTCTCCACCCTACTTTCCATACTTGCTTTTGGTCACTGAATGTATATTGTGCTTTGGTGAATTGCTTAAAATCCTCCTCTGACTGGAACTGAACAGTACCCCAGTTGGAACTTTGCTATTTCTAGGTGCGTATGGTTGCCCAGTGGTCCATTCTTCCACCCAAGAGAAGCTATGATAGTCACAGCTGCACCATGGAGAAGAGCATGAGCTGGAGTGGAAGTCAAATGTATGTGACATCCACGCTCTGTCCATTGTCTGCCAAGGAAACTCAATTTTGTTGTTTATTTGCTTATTTACTTTACTACTGTTTGAAGGGTCGCATTGAAATAAACACTCTAAAGTTGGATCCACTTTTCCCATCTGATGTTAAGTTAAAACATATTGTCTTGTATTATCCAAAATAATACAACATATTAAACAGGATGAGGAGATGACCAACAAGGCTTTGGAGTCAGACAGTCCTGGCCTGAACCTACCCTTGTCCCTTTCCTACTCTTCTGAAGCCATGAGTGCTTGAGATAGCTTTTAAACCGCCCATGTCTGTTTTCTCAGCTGTAAAATGGGGATAAAAAGTCACACTTACCTCATAAAATGTTACGAGCATTAAATGTAAAACCACCTACAAATCCTCAAGCCTGAAATAATTTTGACCACAGAAACCTACCAGCATTCCTTGTGTTACTGTTTACCAGGCTGTGTTTTCTAACATTTTACATAAATATGCTCACTTCATCTTCACAAGAGCTATTTTTATCTGTGTTTAATAGATGAAGAGACTGATGTTTAGGGGGTTAATTTAAGTTTCCCAAGATCATGAAGCCAGTGAATGTAGGGGTTGGTCTTTGAAACAAGCTCTTTCGGTTTCATACCTTATGCTCTAAAGACAATGCTTCAGAACAGAAAAATTAAGTGTCTGGAAGACTTTTCTTTTAGGTGATAGTGGTGGACCACTAGCGAGAACTGTGTTTGGAAACCAATGTCCAAGATGAGTGTGCTTTAGAGTGTACTAAGAAGGGAGTTTAAAAATTAATGGTAAAATACTGATTTTTCAAAATAATCCTTGTTATTCAGTAGCCTTGAGGCTCTGTGCAACTTCATGCAATTGTAGAACAGGTATTGAGTGTGTACTTGGTCCCAGGTGATGTACGTTACCAAGGATACAAACAGGAATAATCGTGGCCCCTACCCTTATTTTCATGAGTCCATTCTCTGAAACATATATCATAGCCTTTCAGTGAAGCCCATCAGTATTAGTGAGAAAGTAATTTCCCAAGATGATAGAGTTGGAAGAAATTTATTTGTATCTGGGCCTGGCATCAGATCGTGTCAGTGAAATCTGGTGTCGAAAATCATAAAGCTTGGTTCTTAGTTAGAAAGTCTAGAAAACTGCCATATGGGAAAGCAGTGATCATCACATCCGCTAACGGTGCTGTTAGGACTTGAAGTATGTTCCCCAAAAAAAGATATGTTGAAGTCCTAACACTCAGTAAGTATCTGCATGGTAACCTTATTTGAAAATAGGGTCTTTCAGATTTAAGCACATTAATAAGATCTCCTTAATGAAATATGACCGGTGACCTTATACAGTGAGGGAAATCCAGACACAGACATAAAGAATACCATGTGAAGACACAGGGACGCACAGAGGGGAGCCAACCACATGAAGATGGGGGCAGTCACTGGAGTGACGTGTCTGTGAAGCACAGCATCCCGAGGCGAAGAGAGTCCTGGAACAGATTCTCCCTGACAGCCTCCAGAACACTCCAACCTCACCAACACCTCCATTTGGGGCTGCTAGCTGACACAAGTGTGAGACAGTGTTTCTGTTGTTGTAAGCCACAAGGTTTGTGGTTTTGTCACAGCAGCCCTAGGAAAGAAATTCATCTGCCAAATGACAAAGTTGGGGAATAATTCTCTAGGGAGTCTAACATTCCAGAAGCAGGTGGAGAGAACCAACATCAAGTAGTAGAAGCTAAGTCACAGTCCACTGAAGTCCAGGACCGAGTGGGGATATTAGGTCATGCCTCATCATATAATCCATAGCTCATGAGAGGAACATAACCCCACACCCACCAGCCCACTTCTCCCAGCTTTTTCAATATGTATAGATGCCTTTGCCCACCTACCTTTTTTTCTTAGAGTTGTCTTTTTGCCTTTTGAAACTACTTTTCTTTTCTTTTTATTCTTTTTATTTTTTAATTTAATTTTATTTTTTCAGTGCTCCAAGATTCATTGTTGAAACTACTTTTAAGTTCACCTGTACCCTCAATCAAACCTTGTCTACTTTATACTATCCCTTGTCATTTTAATTTGAGCACAAATGTGCTACTACTGTAGTCAAAAATTCATTTTATTCTTTTCTATTTGTACTTCCAAATGGCATGCCCAGGGTCACACCATCTCTCATATTTTACTCCCTCCTAGAAATGCCTATTTTAACACTTTTCTACAGTGTTAGAAGTTTAACAGTTTTCTACAGTGTACAGAAGCACGTGACTTATTTTGATATCTAATGTGTTTTAAACAATTCCTGGATGCTCTGTCCTTGTTGCGGAAAGAAGCTAAGAGAAGGGGGACATGTAAACTTCTTCTTCATGTTAGGTAAAGACTGAGCTTTGATGAGCCCAAGACTTAATGCAAAGAACAATAAAAGAACTCCAGCAAACTGGCTTTGAATTCCTGTTCTGCACTGACTAGCTCAGTATCCTTGGATGGATTACATAACTTTCACATGTCCTGACTGCCTATAAGATGGGGTCAAGGTTCCGTTTAACTTAAAGAACTGTTGTGAAGGTAAATAAATTAATAATGCATATGTACCTCATGGCTGGTACTTAATAAGGACCTAGTAAGCATTCTTATTCATTGCCTCGATTTGAGGTAAATAATTCATTTTTACAATGACATATTCACAGATTTGTGTCTATCCCTTGTTTAACTGAGACCTTTGCATAAAGACTTATTTTTATGCAATCTCTTAATAAGAAACTGAAGTGGGGAAATTGAAGTATAAATCTAATGAAAAACAAAATAAATAAAATAAAATCAATGCCAATAAATCTTGGTGGAGTGCTTTTTTAAAAAACTTGGCTTGCTGCAATTGATTTTACACCTGCATTTTATGAAGCATATTTCATGTTTTAAGTATTCGATTACACTGAATAGTTGTACTGCTACAGGCTGATAGCTATGTCATAACTAGAAATAACAGTATATCTACATTTAAGAAAGCTTTCAAAGCAACTGTTGAAGCATTTCCTTCTTGACTGGGATTCTGCATCTTAGCAAGAAAAGGAATTAAAACTTTGAGGAGTATATTGGAGGCCAACTGTACTCATTGGCATGCAATATAGGACATAAGAATGCAAGAAAAACAACCCAATATGCCAAGGTAATTCTAGTTGTGGTCACTATACAAATTCAACATATATTATGGATAGAAATTTGCTAAGTGAGTAGCTAGCACTTACTAAGATGAAGAAAACATAAATGGAAGCAATATACTTCAAGAAAATAATTCCTTGTCTTAATTTGAATATATTAAGCCCAGGGGGGTCTTACTTATTTTGTTTGCTGAGGGGTTTTTTTCTCCTTTTTTATCTTTCTTTGAAGGGGGCCCGATTACATATGATGTAGCACTTAAATGACTTAAACTAATTGATGATTGGATGAGTGGATGCATGAATGGTTGATTGGATGGGGGTGGGTGGGTGGATGGACGTACATATTCATGAAAGTCTGATTTTTCCAAATAGTCTCAAAGGCAATTTACCAGATGCCTGGCACATAGTAGGCCCTCAATAAAATATTTTGGCTAACTGAAACTTATAGGTCATTTTATCTTCCCAGATGCATAGTAAATTCTGCATCAAAGAGACAAAGTTGGCTGCTTGTTGACTGTCATCTGGCATATATCTATCTTCTGTGAAGACACAATGACATGAACTGGTGTCAGTGTGGACGGATTGTGTTCATCAAGGTCACTCCCCAGAATAAGTGAAAATAAGAAGGAGAAAGTACCAAAAGAAAGAGAAAACTCTCCCTCTATGCCAAAGGTACTTGAATGGAATAAGACAAGTATGAGATTTGAAGTGAAAAGACATGAGCTGAGCATCTATGTCTATCACCTGACTTGCTCTATGATGTTAGATAATTTCCTTAGCTACCCTGAGACTCATTTTTCTGACTTGTAAACTGGGAAATATACCTTCTCAGAGATGTTTCATCAGGGCTCAATAAGAAAAATGCTTGTGTGTTAAACCTTAAAATGCTCCACAGATTCAGTCAACCTCCATATTAGATGCGATCGGAAAGGTCAACTTGGTAAATTGTAAAAGTATAAATGGAAGACCTTGCATAGACAGCTGAGGTCTAGAGACACGACTCTCCAGGACAATGGTTTTGCTGAACAAATTTTCAATCTTTTGTTCTCAAAGCAGTTTGTATAAAGCAAAATTAAGCAGCAAAGCTTCAGAGCAAAAGTAAAAACAAAGGTATATGTCAACGTATCTAACATCTTGCAAAGTCATTCCTACAAACCAAAATTGTAAATGGGGAAGGTGATCTTTTCCTGGGAAAAAACCATCAGCCCCAGTGCGGACTGTGCCTGCAATCTTGATGCTTACATCAGATGCTGTGTAAGACATAAATACATTATAAAACATGAGCTTTCCTCCCCTCAGTGCAGCTTTATTTGCATATTTATGCCTGTGGCTCCAGTGTCCTTCTGAGACAGGAGATATGCTTGTTTGCCATTTGGACTGGTTCCATTGCCACTCACCTGCACTGTGCTTAATCTGGCAGCCCCCTTCTGAGCCCAGAAAGCATTTTTTTTTTTCCTAAGCCAGAAGGAGGCTGGGGAGTCTGCATAAATTCAAAGACTCCACATCAGGCTTTGGCAGGATGAACGTGCTGAGCTCTGAGGCCTTTTCAGAGCTTGCAGGATCAAAAACACGAGGGTGATATTGCAGGTGCATAATGTCACAAAAGACAGGCGCCAAATCACACATGCTAATCAAAATGCCTGGAGGTTGGCAGAATTCGGGCAGCAATTTCTCTTCCACAGATCTCCACTCGACTTTTCTTGGGAACCAACAGGGAGATGTTGGATCTGACTATTAATGAATCAGGACACACTTTATTGGTCCTAAAGCACATTTGTCATGGCAATTTACATGAGTTAGCACCATGTTTCCAAAGCTTGCTACAGAATCTAGCAAGCATTCATTTTAATGAGCTAACACACTCAGAACGACTTATACTTTTTTATGGTATTTATTACATATTGTCATAAACACTATTAAATTAAATTATGGGACCATTTGCAAACTGAAAAAAATAAATTGTTCATTAAAGCAAGAAAGAATCTTAAGAGACACCCACTCGACCAGTTCTCATTCTGTGGGATATAGAAGAAATTCGGGCAATATTCTTTGTCTCGTCCTAGTTAAATGAAAGTTCAGAGCTTGCACCTCAGTCAGGGTACTGGAAGTCTGGGATGGGGAGGAGGGTAGAGCCCCAGAGAAAAACCGGCTTTGGTAAACTGGTCACATACGCTATTAATCCTTAGGAGCTGGGAAGGAGAACCAAAGTCATGGGCAGAATTGGGGATAATGCACCGGAACAGAAGGATTCCACATGAAGAGTGGGTAGAAGATTCTGGAGTGCACCATTGAGTAGGTAAAACACAGCACTGGGCACAATTTAGATTGGACGCTTGAATATGCGGCAAGAGGCCACAGATGTGGACTTTTGCTTTAGTTAATAATCATTAATAATTATTAATAATTATAATAATGCCCACTGTATCTCAGTGTACTGGAATAAACAGGTTTTACAGCCCTTTCTTCCACGTGAGGCGTAATCTCTCTAGGACTTTCTGGAATGCTAAAATTTACCCTGCTCCAGCTTTTCACTAATCTCCCATACTTTGAGCTCCTTCCTGGTGCTGCTGCCTCTCTCAGAATTAGCATAGATGATGATTTAAGAACATGGACTTTTGGTTCAAATCACAGATCTACATTTACCTGCTATCTTCCTTGGGAGACCGACTTCACCTCTGTGATGCGTACGATTACAAGATGGGAACAACGATAATAAGTATCTTTAGAGTTAGTATGAGGATTGAGTACAGATATGCCAGGTCCTTAAAACAGTGCCTGGTAACTAATGAATGCTATTTAAGTGTCTCTAATACTTACCATTTTTCATTATGTATCTTCCCTTCCCCTCCTCTGGTGTCCAGGGCTAGCCACATAAGGGAAGGCAAGAATAACAGACTGAGATTTTTTTTTAAGCTAATATAATTTCCAACTGAATATTGTTTTTTTTTTAAATATGTGGCACTCTGAAATAAGGGATAATGAGGCACACTGGTATTAATAAGCAGATTCCTTTTCAATGGAGACTGATTCAATGGAGACAGGTGCATTAGAGACAAATCTATGAACAATATCGCCATCATTAATGTGATTTTTCAAAATGTGATCAGATCCACTACTCAGAGTAAAGTCCAGAGAAAAAGAAAAGTACAGTTACTTTTCAATTTGCACATTCATTGCATTCCTGGGAATCCAAAGTATACCAAAAACGAACAAAAAAATCCTTTGGGATTTTATGAAGAGCAGGCATATGTTCTGGGTCTACACAATTACAATCAGGTTTTTTACTTACATGAATGTCCAAATGGACATTCAAATCATGCAGAACATAGATGATCTTTTATTATGTGGGAGGGACCATCTAATGTGTTGCAGGCTATCTAACCTCCCTGGGCCCTGCCTTCTAAATACCAGTAGCTCTCTTCTCTCCATCATGAAAATCAAAAATAGCCTTACCCATGTGTTTCAAAATGTCTCATAGGGTAAATCACTGACCTAGAGAGTGACCAGGACTGGGAGGAATTTATTGGTGGAGTGAAAGCCATACGCATTTCCCCAGGGAGTTTATATAGAATAGTAAGGGAATAGGGACAAAATCCAGAGAAATAGATTAGTGTTAATGGACAGGAAAGGGTGAGAAGCAACCCATCAGGACTGGGACCAGATAGAAGGAGGACCAGGACCACAGGCAAAAAAAGGAGAGTGAAAGAAGAGAGAAAATACAGTTTGCTGAAGAAAAGAACACTCAACAGTATCAAACAGAGTAGGCAAATTAGCCAAATGAGGGGTTGATGTAAGTCAACTGAATTAGAAAATTAAGAGGTCATTTCTCAACTGTCCCAAGGCTGTCAGGGCTGCCTTTGTGGGTAGAGAATATATTGCTGCCAATTTAAAAACTGGACACAGAGAACTGGAGAAGGTGTGTTGTCAACTCTTTCTGCTGGCCTAAATGAGAAGGGAGGGAGATGAGGACGAACTGGCATGGCCCATGGGTGGAAGCACCTGAATTTTAACTCCCACTCCTTCACATTTCCTTCCAGAAGTACTTTACCCTTCCATGTTTGGATTAAATGCACGAGCAATGTCTGGCCACAAGCAAAACCTGAAGATCCATTTTGGTTTGTCTTGTTTTTAAAAACCGGTGACATTTTAGATTTTAAACAAGGGAGATTTTTCTTGAACAAGTTCCATAATGGGAAAGCAAACATCGATAGACCTTATTCTCTTAAAATCCCAACCATTACCTTTAAGCATGTTCCATGTATAACTGAAGATCATTCCTATTTCTCTATTGTTTGACAATCTAGCACTTTTTCTGCTTCTTTCCGGGAGGAAAATGTCAATATTGCTGTGTCTAAAACCAGCAGGACTCCTCCCAATAACTGTACTTCCCCTGAAAATTGTCAACAATTTCTGGGTTGTGGATTATCTGGTTGCCATAATTTGTCCCCAGTCTTGCAGTTGAAATGATAAAGAAGAGCATCTTTAGGATTTCATATTTAGGATGGGAAAAGTCGGAGCATGCTTTTACCCTGAAGAGGGCGAGGTAAAGAAAGAAAGGCTGATAGAAAGAGAGGAAATGCTAATTGACAGAATAAGAACTTTAAGAAGGTTCTAGAAGGAAGGGATCTAAGATACCCATCTTAGACAGAGGGAGGGACTCTCATTTAATAGGAGGAAAGAAAAAAAAAAGTGTAGTTGTGGTTGTGATCAGTGTGGAATCGAGGGTGAAATGGAACTTTCCAGAAGATCCAGAAGATCCAGAAGATCCGGAAGAAGGCCTGTATCACTTAGGATACTTTAACAGTTGGCCCAGGTAAATTTGAGTTAAGCAATGGAGATACATACAATCTCATTAAAGAAGTTAAAAATATCCAGATTTACATAATAATAGTGTGAAACAATGAATAGAATTATATGAAGATGACTCTCAACACTCACTCTGAGTTGCTAGGCAAACCAGCCAGCTGGGATGAGGAAATGGGAAGTGGTTGCTACCTTCTCCAAGTGGGAGAAGCAGCATCCAAGCTAAGCATTCTACGGGTTTGCTACTGGTCCACAGACCATGGATCATCTATTGAAAACCACTGGTTTATAGAAATTGGCCCCCTTCTCCTAGCATTCCCGGTCAATTTCTATAAACCAGTGGTTTCCAATAGATGATCCGTGGTCCATGGACCAGTAGCGTAAGCATCACCTGGGAACGTGTTAGACAAACCAATTCTCAGATCTCCATCTTAGTGTAGTGAATTAGAAACCATGGGAGTTGGGTAAATTGTATTCTAAAGAACACTACAGACCCATGCCAATACTTGAGAACCACTGTTGTAAATAGCTGATACCCCAAATCTAGATGAAGGGACCAGATCATGGAACATTTCAAAGGCTATTATAAAGACTTTATAGAGATACGCAAGAGGATGGCTCTGTGTGATGCCCACATCATGTTGCTGGTAGCCTCTCTCCTGGAGCCATTTCAAATTAATCCTCAAATTTAATTAGGAAAGTAGAAGTTTGTGGTTTTCAGCAAATGTAGCACAAATCCGATCAACCACAAGGACATTCACAAGAATATTGCAGAGACAATGTTCTAAAGGTCATGCTGATTCAGGTTAACCTGATTATTTGCTCCAACATTCAAAGCTCAGATATTTGCTATAGTAAGAGAATATGAGACGGACTGAGGCTGGCCTCCCAGCTCTGCCCTTGACAAGCTGTGGGACCTGTTGTATCTCAACCACTCTGAACATCACTCTCCTCATAAAGTTCTGAAAGTTACTGTGAGAAAAACAGGACAACGTACACTGCACTTAACATGTGTTTGGGGTGTCCTAACAACTCAGATAACAATACCCTAATAACTCACTGCCCTGTGGTTTTTGTTGAGATTCTTGCAGTTGTTGATGCTTACTCTGGATGTTGATACTAAACATCAGGTAGTGATGGCAACAGTTGAATATGGAGCACAGAGAATTGGTAAGAGGTGCAGTGTGGGAGGGAAGGATCACCAAAAGTCTTGAAGAACGTGATACTTGAGGTCAATCTTGCCAGATGAGTGCGAGAGAGAGAGAAGGATGAGGAAAGCGGTCTCAGAGCTGAGGGCACAGAATGGATCTAGCCATAAAGACTGAAGGCAACTCTGCCTTTTCGGGAATATTCAAGAAGTGCAGCTCAGAGTCATGCAAAAAAGAGGCATGAGATGAAGCTGCCAACAAAGCCAGAGACCCCGTCATAGAGTCCCTATTTGACCTACCTGAAAAATTGGACATATGTGAAGAAAATGGGAAGAGATTGGTGGGTTTTCAATAGGGCAATGAGACCTACTTTAAAAACCTTACCCAGACTACAGGGGGGAGAATATATTGAATTGGAAAAGAATTTGTGAGGTGCCTGAGTGACTCAGTCAGTTAAGCATCTGACTCTTAGTTTCAGTTCAGGTCATGATCTCACGGTTGTGGGATCGAGCCTCATGCCAGGCTCTCTGCTCAGCATGGAGTCTGCTTCAGATACTCTCTCTCTCCCTCTCTCTCTCTAACAAATAAATAAAATCTTAACCAAAAAAAGCAAAACAAAACAAAAAAATAATTTGGACTCAAGGGACTTGTTTGGAGCTTGTTACCATAAATCACAGGAGCAGAGAAGAGGGCCTGGGTGAAGCCACGCAAGGAGAGAGAGAGATCAGTTTATGAGATTGTAATTAAAAAAAAAAATGTTTTCTGGTAGATAATGGGAACCTTATGAACAGTACTTACCATGCACACATGTTATGTGACTAAGGGTGTGCCAGGAATTTGACACCTTATGGCATCACAAGGAGAATGTCCCATGGGTAGGACGTCGCTGGAGCACACTGATGCAGCAGTACTAGCTGCTGGAAGGTAAGGGACACTCAAGTAAAGCAAGGTCTTGAGGAAACCACTCCTGACCCCCGACCCGGAGCTTCGAAACCACTCTATGACAAAAACGATATTCAAAGTGATTCAGATACATTACCTTAAAGGGTGGTGATCTTGAGAAAATCACTGCCCCTTTCTGGCCTTAGTGTCCTCCTCTGTATAAATGATGAGATGGGAATTGTAGATATCAGGAAATGACCCAAGGTCATGAGCCTCCAACCAAAGATTATGCCTGCAACCTGGCATCCTGAAAGTTGTAGGGTAAACAAGGTGCATATTCCTAGGAAAGCCTTTTTTTCTGATAATAAATAATTCAAAAACATTACCCTTCTGATATATATAAGAATAGGTGTAATTTAGCATAAACTGCAAATATGGATACATTTTAAAGATAAAACACAGAGCTTCAAAAACACATCTGGCTTGCAATGTGTCATTGGCTGATTTCTGAGATGGTTCCAAACGATCCCCACCTCCTGGTGTTTACAACACTGTGTGATCTCCCTTCTAGACCTAGTGACTTTCCTTGAAAGAACAGAATGCATTGGAGTGATAGGATACAATTTCTAAGGTTAGATTATAAGACACTAGGACTTTCTTTCTCTCTCTCTTCACATAATCACTCTGATGAAACCAGTTGTCATGTTGTTGGCTGCCTACTGAGATGTCCACAGAGCAAGGAGCAGCCCGCAGGGAGCTGAAGCACTCAGTCATACCACCCACAAGGAATGAAACCCTGGTAAGAAGCACATGAATGAGTGTAGAAGCACACCCCTCCGCATTCAAGTCTTGACAGGATTGAAACCCTGGCTGGCCCATTAATTATGAGAGACCAGATGACCCTAGCTAAGATGTACAGAAACTATTAGATATAAAAGTTTGTTATTGATGTAATTGGTAATGCAGCAATGGATCACTAGTATATAAAGGATCACCTGCTGAAGTAGACTGATTCTCTTACCTCTGCCTTTACCAGTGCCTGGTGGGAATGTGTACCAAGCACCCTTAAGAAGATCTACCTATAGTGAGGTGGAAGCCAGTGGAGGGCTGTTCCACTCTATGAGTAAAACTTTAGATTTCAGATCTCTGGAATGCAAAGTTCTCTGGGTCAGAGGAATGTAAAGGATGCTAAACTATTTGCCCAAGTTTTCCCAGCTGGCGAATGCTCAGCTGGAACTAACTCCAGGTCTTCCAATACCCAAGCAGCATCCTACCAAATGACTCTGAGCTCGAATATATTTGCAAATCCATTACAACACTATTTATATTTTATGTGATGTAGACACAACTGTAGTCATTAGCCTTACTGGGCCTACAAAATTACTTTCTAAACATTTGCTTGCCTACTTGTTAGTTCGAGGCATCTGAATGCAAGGTTGTTTCATTTTTATTTTTTTTTTCTTTCTGTTTGTATTCAGTGACTCCTAAAGGACACTATCAAGAATCTTTGGACAATGATCACAGAATGTTGAATTGAAAACATTTCCCAAAGCCCCAAGACATATTTCAACACTCACCTCCAGATACCATTGTTGCATGGCTGCCCAAGATAAGGCTGGCCCTATTTTATAATTCAACTTCACTTCAGGGCAGAGGGAGTGAGGCAGAGCATCATAAACCCAGCCAATGGAATGTGTTAATAAAAGCCCTTGTTCTTCCACCCTAAGGACAGCTTGCAGAGAAATGATATAGTAAATGTGGGTAGACAGACCCTGCTTTTAGAGAACAGTGAGTCAGAAAAGCCAATGCAACCCTTGCAGTGACTGTAATTGCCACAGATGCCCAGAGAGCAGGGAGAGTAGAGCTTCCTCTGTTTTTGTTGCTGCTACGCTTATTGCTGTGTTGCTGTTATTGTTGCTGTTCTTTTAATGTCCCTATGCACTTGACATGGTGTCCTTCCTCCAATCTGGAAATGTTTCGATAATGGGGAGACCGATGCTCTTTATTGTGTGTTGCATCTGCCAGGATGATCTAGATGATGCTGCAGTAACAAACAATTCCCAAACCCCAACAAGTTAAAACAACAAAAATGTATTTCTTGCTCATACTAAATTCGCACTGTGGATTACCCGGAGATGGCTCTGGGTCATTCTCCCTCCAGAGCCCAGGCTATCAGAGCAGCCTGCTCGAAACCATTGTAGATTACGATGGCAGAGGGAAAGGTGACATAGCAATTGTGAACTGCTTCTAAAGTGTTTTCCCAGAAGCGATACACTAATTTTTCATTGGCCAAACCAAGTCACACAGCCACGTCTGACTGCTAAGGGAGAGAGAAGGGCAATCATAGCATATGCCCAGGAGGAAGAGAGCTATAACACTTAGAGCAGTCTGAATAAACATCAGGCACATATCCTCAAGTCGAGGTCATATTAGAGGCTAATAAGTGGGAAGCATATGAACATACACATCAACATTAAAACTGCAGATTTCATATCAAGGCTAGGTAGCTTGCAAATTCCCATTCTTTCTGATTAAATGAGTTTCTCTCCAGTCTCAACCATACTTAGAGGAGAGAATGCAAACAAAGCAGGAAGCCTTCAGTTCAAGAGTGATCTCTTCTGTACTCTTGGCCCACCTTCTCAACCTCCTTTCCCAACCCCATCAGGGTTTGGGTTTCATCAAGTTCCCTCTGCCTTCAGTGTCTCTAAGTACATCCCAAATCTGGCACCTCTCCCAGGCATCACTGTCTTCTCTCCATCTTTTCACAACCAGGAATCTTAAGAGTGGTCAGTGTCCACTCCACCAACTCTCTAACCCTACATTCATCCTGTGTATAGGTTCTGCCCACACTGGAAAGGGAGGAGACTAACAAGGGTGAGGGTCATTGGGGTCATCTTACAATTCTGCCTGCTACAGCTAACAAAGAGCCAAAGATCAAGAATGGTCAACTATAGATGGAAACCATATCTTACTTGCTTAACACCTCTAACCCCATAGAATAATGCCTGTCAAATGAAAAAGTGAGTGAATCCCAGAGACCTCTGGATCATCTTCTACACAGCTACTCTACCCCTAAGAGGTACTACCATCATGGAGATCTTGATTATCGGAAGCATCCCCAAACAACACTTCTCCCTTCCTTGCCTTCAGAATAGTGTAATACATGGCAACAAAAACTGGCCCAGGTAAACCAGTTGGCCCAAGTTCTAGTCCCACCTTTTCCTTTACTGCTTTGTCTGATTACCCATGCATCAGTCAAGCTAAGCCTCCTCTATAAGGAGAATACAATGGCTGCCTCACAAGGTTCTCACAAGGATTAACCACAATGTGTGAAGCACACACCCAGGCACATACCATGTCAGTTATTGTTGCCATCGCTTCCACCTGCTGCTTTAAGTCATCACCATCTTTCTCTCCTCTTTCTCTTTTTCCTCTCTCTAGTGTTCTCCTTTCATAGAAGCAGCCAGAAGCCTGTTTCATTTGCCAAAGTACTGATATCAACAAAACAAAAAAAAATTCTTAGCAAGGTGCTGGTGGCTCAGTCGTTTGACCCTCCAACTTGTAATTTCAACTATGCTGTGATCCTGGGGTCATTGGATCCAGTCCTGTGTTGGCTCCATGCCCAGCAGGGAGTCTCCTTCTATCCCTCTCCCTCAGCCCCTCCGCTCATGCACTTGCTCATACTCTTTCTCTCTCTAAAAATAAATAAACAAATATTTTTAAAAAATCCTTAGCTAATACCCTCCCCCAAGAGGTGATATGGATTAGTCAATGCTCCCTCCCACCTCCTGCCTAGACCTGAACATGGACCGCAGGGCAGAAAGTTGAGAGTTTAAAACTAGGGGTCTGAGTATCCTTTTTCTCCCCTCTGTTTGAATACAGTGATGTGAACAGAAAAGTCCTAAAGAGAGGCTAAAGGTCTGGAAAAGAAAAACACAAATGGCTTATTAGAAATGGCTTTTCCATTAACCATCTGCATGACCTTGGGCACGTTGCATTTCACCACTGCAAACCTGCGTGCCCTCCTTGCAAAAAGAGTAGCTCAGCCCGTGAGATCTGACTTCCCACACTGACATTCTGACATTTCTAATCTGAGAACAGCACTGCAGTCAGCCGGAGCCTCCCGTGTAGGAATCGAGGACACACCGGGATGAAGGCTGAAGCAGTCTCAGCTCATTCATTTGACCGGCCTGTGGTTGCCGACAGAGGAATATGGAGCCTCAGTGAGATAAGGCTGGACGTCAGGAGGCAGAAAGGCAGCAGAAATGGCAACTCATATCAATACTCCATAGATCTGCGGATTATACTGAATTTTGCAGTTTCCAGGTTCATTGTCAATATAGATTTTACAAACAATGACATGGGTAGGCAGGGTGGTTATTTTTCCCTACATTTGTGAAAGGGCCTTAGGCACAGGTTTTGTCTGAGAGGAGAAAACAAGGCCTAAAACCAGGTGTAGCTTGGTAAACAAATTAAAAAGATTTCATGCCTACAGTTCTAGATTTAGGTCTATTGTCTTTCTGGCCTTGGGACACAGTCATTAACAGATTCTCCTCTCTGAACCTCACACTTTCCTGAAACATAAAAAGGAAATAACGGTAATAATAATGACTCAAATGTCAGAGAGTAGTTTGCAAGGCCACATCGGATCACGTGTATGGTTTCAGTTAAAAAACTACAAGATGTGTGTTTGTCGGTTGTGTCGAGTTGCTCCGGCACCTGGGCCAACCACACTACCCACTCTTCTGTGCATGATCACTGGGAGACAGACAACATAATCTACATAATCTGTGGAACAGAGGTGTGTTCCTGAGGCTGTCCCTCCATCTAGCATTTCTGTGTGTCACAGCACCCGCTTTGCATGCCCTTGTCACCCTTCATCCCAAACCTATGTCCATTTCTTAAAAGCTATCAAAAACTTCGACCTCACCAAGACCCTTCTGGCGATTATACCTCTTAATTCAGCCACCGACCCCTGCTCTGAGCTCAAAGCTGGCTGGCTCCCTCAGTCTGGCCAGTTGGGCGCCTCCTTGTCCTTGGCAGGTCACAAGTAGCAGGAAGAACAGAGTTGGTGCGGATAACGTTGTCACGTGACATTGCAGCTCAGCGGGGAGACTGAAGAAGTCATTGAATTCGCATTTCCTTACCTGCACAGGAGAGAAAACAGTCCTTGACCTTCAACGCCACAGATTCCCAAACATCAAGAAAGGAGAGGTTGGAAATCTCCCTGTTATCTGTGTATTGCTGGAGAGAGTCCTTGTCACTTAGATACTACAATTTTATTTAGCTCTTTATTAAAATCATCTCTAAAAACTCCCATCTGAAAATGATCTGTGACGCAATGAATTTTCATGTTACTTTTTGAAGACCGATGAAAGAAAGAAGTAGCTTCTCAAGACCTAATGGAAGCCAGTGCCACATTCATTGTATCTGTGGGCTGCCTGCTTTTTCTTCCCACCACAGCCCTCTGAGGAGAACACTCTTGTCCCCTTACAGGAGGTGAGCAGCTCCCCTGGGTTTCTGGCAGGGGTGTCGGTATGTACAGTCCTGCCAGGGACAGACGTACGGGGAAGGAGGACAGGTAGGATCTCCGAGCGGAGGCTGGTGGAGATTTCTGCCAACATGCGGGTGGCACTGCCCAGACAGAGGTGGAGCTTCAGGTCTGCACGCACAAGGGGTCTCGGCTGCGTCTGGACACTTGTGGCTCATCTATGAGGAGGCAGTTGAGGTCGAATGTCTGCATGTGATCAACCAGGGAAAATGAACAGGCTGAAATGCGGAAACCATGATGGAAAACATTTGAAACAGGGGCCGATGAAGAAAGCAGGATGGGGATGGCTGGGGAGAGGCCAGGAGGCAGGGGACTCATGATGACATGCTGTGGCAGAATTCAGAAGAGGAGAGAATTTCCAACCCGAGCAAATGTTCAACAAAGCTTCCAGTTGTTTCATTTTTGTAACACAAGGATTGAGAAGGGCCCCGTGATTTTGGCAGGCCGTTCTTTGTTAACCACGGGGAGGCCATTTTCGGTGGCATGGTGGAGGCCGGGGAAGGATGCCCCGCCAACTCGGGGTGATGGGGAGGACGCAGACAGAGTGAGCGCTGACAGCTCAATGTGAAAGTGAAGACAGATGAGTGACAACGGGGGAGGACTGCAGCTCCAGGGAGAGATTCAGGCACATGAAATGGCTGATAAACTGGCAGAAACCTAGTGGTTGTTCACCGAGGAGCCAGTGATTTGTTCATTAACTCAGGGCTCCTGCCATCTTCTGTGCTGCTCAGAAAGATCTGCAGAAATGTGGTCCCAAGAGGCGCCCGAAGCTGCGGAGACGCGCAGGTAAGCCCGAGCACTTCCAGCACAGGTGGGTAACATGAGAAAGGGACCCCACGTTCCCGATCTCACACACACACACACACACACACACTACAACAAACATGCACCACATGCCACACACATAAACACTTACATAGCACGCATCACCTGCACGTCATACACACAAAACATACAATATGTGTCATGCACATGACACTCACCACACAACACACACTGCAGGCAACATGCATGTGTGGCACACATGCGTGCACACATGTATGACATGTGTATGTGCAACACACTTAAAACACACAAAACATATAGACAGCACATCAAATATACATCACATGCTTCATGCAAATAACAAAGCACACATCACATACACAACACGCACAACACATGTAAATGCTCGCCGCAAATACCCGCATACGATACACACGTACACAGCACATGCATTATGCGCGCGGCACAGCATGTATTTACACATGCCACATGTATAACACACTCCTGTAACACATATACTCCGCAGCTGAGTTGCCTAGCAACCCAAGGCTGTATACAGCACAGGCCCGTGACTGGCATGGGATCGGAGGAAGAGAAGCAGGTGTGCTAGTCCTCAAAAGGCTACAAGATCAAATATTTAACCAAGAAGAGAGGAGAAGAAAAAGAAACGAAGGGAAAAGGGCAGAAGAACAAGACGTGGCTTCCTCCACCCCACGGATGCAAACCACACGCCTCCTTTGGGAGCAGCAACTGTGAGCCCCTGACCGACCCTCAGATGTCCAGCCCCTGAGGCAGAGCAGGCCGAGGCTGCTTTGAAGGACACAACCCACAACCTTCCCCTCCTCCTCCTTTTTTTTTCCTCTTTTTTTTTTTGCCTGGCAGCGAATGAGTGGCCTCTTTCTTTGAAACTCACGCACACCCACCTCAGAGAGGCTCTTTGAAATGCTGAAGGCACAGAAAGTGCAGCAGGGGGACCGCTGCTGATGGGAAAGAGAGCCTCAGAGAACCAGGCCCAACCTGAGCCGGAGGTTTTCTATCGCAACAGGCACCTTCATTCCGCATTAAGTCGATCCCACCATGACCAGGCTGAAAAAGTGTTTTTGTTTCTTCTGACCGATTCCTTTAGGTAAGAAGAATCCCAGCCAAATGGGACTATTCACTCCTTTTTTTTCTGCCTCCAGCGACAATGAATGGGAGTCCTAAAGAAAGCTACCTTTCTTCAACATTTTTCTCTTTTCTCCCATTTATCTCTAAGGTAGAAAATTCCAGAAAGTTTCTCCAAACTCTCAGCAGTGATATTCTGGTTCCACTTCTTAACTGCTCCCCCCCCTCTCCCAGGTCTCCTCTGACAGTGCCAAGCTGCATGCTGAGCTGTCATAGAATGTTCTCAAGCCGTGCAAAAGGAACAGGCAAAAAAAATATTTCTCTTAGCCTGCTTAAATTAGTCATTGTTTCCAGCAGGGATATTCATTCCCTCTCACTTTTCTTGTCTGGCTTCTTTTTCTTCTTCTTTTTTTTCTCTGCTGTTATTCTGATGTGAGCTCAGTATACACGTCCGCCCCAGAAAGGCTGTGGGATGCCAAGAAAGATCCCACCAACTCACGCTCTTCCCATGCTCCTCCGGAGATGGAGGCCTGCCATTGTCTGGATGGCCGCAGAATGCCTTACACACGTCTGTCTCCCTCTGGGTGTCTGTGTGGTCACAACCCAATAACACACAATGATAAGGTGTCCCAACTGACACAAAATTAGAGTCACAATGCCCTCGGCTGTCAAGTGCTAGCAGGCTGGCTCAGTGACTGTCTCAGGGTCTGCCTTGAGCTCAAAGCATTGCCCCAAAGTTCATCCACTTTGTGAACCTTTACTGAGCAATGCTTCTTCAAGTCACGGGCCCGGGGTTGGGCTGATGGTCCAGGTGCAAATATTAACCACGCCGGTTTCACGCGCAAGGTTGCATCAGTTTGCAGGTAAGTGTGCCGGCCATTCTGCTGCAACGAGACAGAACGAGGCACTGCAGACACCATACAAAGAACAGGGTCCTCGCCTTGGAGGAAGTCGGCCTCCTGAAAGGCAGGCACATAGACAATTATAATAAGACGTAAGATAAAGGCATGCGTAGAGTCACGTGTCTGTGTCCCCATTTCCAACACTGAGCCTGGAACAATGAGATATGAGACACATCTTGTTGCTTTTTTGTTTCAACCAACAACAGTGTTCTATAGATAGCACCGTCTACTCTTTCTTCCTTTTCTTATCTCTGTCCTTGCTGTGTCTCCTGGACACATACGCTTAGGGAGATGGTCAAGGGAGTGGGTGACGGTCAAAAGTAACGATCATACATTCCGCTGTGTTCCTCCTCAACGCTTGCAGCAAAATCACCGGGATTGGTGTTGCCACCCCTCCCCACACATTCTCTGTCTCTATTCTGAGCTCCTGGATGCTCTTTGGAAAGTTCTTTTGGCTGGATCTAATTGGTTTCCTGCTATGGCCCCGAGTGCCATGGGACAGCCTCTCCTGATGGTCCTTTTCCTACCATTTCTGCTCCTGCAGGTTTGACTGTGTTAATAGAGGCAGGTCTTACTAACAAGTGCTCAGGACCAATACTGCTGGTTTATCCCAACAGGGTCAAACCTAGTGCTAGGATTTTACCTAATGGGTCCTGTTACCCCTGGGAGGGCTGATTCCTGCTGATGTTACTGACTATGGCCTCGGCCTTCAGTGGTCACTCATGGGGCCCTTGCTGAGGTGAAGGGGGCAGGATCTCCCCCACCTCAGCTACAGCCCTTCTTATTCCCTGAAGAGCATGATTTTGCCCACCATTTTCTCATAAGATTTTTCTCTCTGGCACCTCTCTCTGACTCCCACAAATGAATCACACAATCTGGGAGTTTCCATGTGAGTAAAACCGCAGCCTCCAACCACAAATGTTCGGTGTCCCTGGGCTTATTGTATATGTTTGATTTTTGTCAACCTTTTAATTAAAATGTCACCACAAATTTAAGAGAGAAAGAAAGGGCAGAGGAGAGGCCAGGATGAGAGAGGCATCTCAGGACGTATCAAACTCTATGAGCAATTCCTCCATTTCTTTCTCCTCCAAGCATTCTGAATTTCTGACATTTCTGTATTTTTAGTAGCTTCAAATCCCGAAGTTTATGGGTTGCAAAGCATGAGGCACTGCCTTGCCAAGTGGCAAGGATATAAAAACAAATGATAAACAGAAAAGTTAACTGAACAAGCACAATGCTGTATGATGAAGGCTGAGAGGACAGAATGAGTGTGTGTCTGAGAACCCCAGGGACAGGGACACGCTGAACAGGGATGGAGGCAGGGAAGAATGTGGGATATAATCATCTCTCTTAGTTTTTCTGTACTTTTCTCCCGAGACATCGTGTCTCCGAAGAGCCCAGCTTCTTCCACGGGAAGGCCAATCTTTTATTTTATTTTATTTTATTTTTTTTTCTGAAAAATAGCAGAAAGATAAAGAAAGAAAGCAGAAAAATAAAAAAAAAATTTATTTTTCTGCTATATTCACCCACGTTCCACATCAAGGTGCTTAGTGCTCTGTGAAAGGAAATGGGATCATCTGGAAAGGTCCAAAACCAGCAGACTCTTGCCCCCAAACCTGCAGGTACATTTCCGTGTGACCTTGAAGAATCATTTACCTCCCATTTTCTTCAGCTGTAAAATAGGCGTGACTGGATGGATCATCACCAAGCTGCAGACTGGCTTTAAAACTTTGTGAGTCCATAATTGTGACCATTGGATCAAGTTAGGGGAGAAACTCTAAGGCTTGATCATGTGTGTGCAGAAGTTGTTTCGAAGGGTAGACTTGGATCTCAGTTGCTCTCTCTACAAATCAAGGACATTAGAATAGATGATCGTTTTCATTCTGTTTTTCTCTAAAATGCAAGAAGTATATCAGTCAAAATTCTGAGCCTTCATCCTCAAAGATCAAGCCCCAAATGGCACTTTATCAGGGCTCAATATAAAGAGGAGGGATAGACCTTATCCACATATAATTCACTGGCCCATTGATAGGAACCTGTATTTTCAATGGGTTCATTTTTATCTCAGCCATAAAATCTCAATCCTGTCTCAAACATGCTATTTTCCCTTTCAACATAAGAGGCAATTTATTTTATTGTTACTGGAAACTAAAGGAATCCAATAAACTGGTTTGGAGCCAAAGAAGACCATAATGACAAAATAATTGATCTTTTTATAATGCATTGCATTGCTATCCTCAAATTGGAGAAACGCAATATAGAAGATATTCATTTATACCACCGGCTGGTATTTATTTCTGTAATAGAATGCAACACTCCTTTGTATTTATTAAAGACCTGTCACCACTCGAAGTACAAAGTAAAAGGACTTCACTGTGAATTCTTAGGCATGGCCAGACACTGTTTGTTATTCCCCACTGACGTCAAAGATCTATATGGGAGCTTGAGGTAGAAATATCCACTCTATACATAGTGAGAAAAATATAAGTGTTGCATGCAGGATCCATTGTTAGAAGCAGAATTTAAGTAAACAGATAGTATTCAACAGGCCAAAGAAACAAATATTTTAAAACAACTGGAACTCTTCACCAATGGGAGCTGATAAAAAGGCATTAGCCCCAGAGGTCAGGTTCTGGGCTGGATGCATTACATACTACTGCCCTGAACCCTCAAAGCACCCTCTGAGACATAGCTTACTGCTTCACCACATAGATGAAAAGGCAGGGGTTCAAGAAAGATAAATCTCCTTGGGCCTTTGAGGGGTTACATATCCGAGCCAAGACTTGAAATGCATTTTGGTTAATTCCAAAGCCCATGTGTTTTCACTCTATCACAGTGCATCTTCAGGACATCATTATGTTCTCATAATTTGTCCCATGGCCAAAGAAAGGCCTGCTGATAACAACATATTGAATAGTAAAAATTTGTTGAGTTCTTCAATGTCTGCCATCTTTTGTCAACAATAGTCTTGGATGAAGTTGTACTTAAAGTATGCGAGGTCTTAAGGAACACATCCCTCCTGAGTATTCTATACTAACTGGAGGAGGGGGTGGTGTGACCATTGAGAACTGTCACAGGGTTTTATGAATCCTGAGGGTGTACAGGCTTATCATGGAAGATTTCCAAAGGAATAGGAAGGCAGAGGAAGGTCTAGTCCCTGTACACTGTGTTGGCCACTATTCCAAATCTCTTCTCAGATTCAGTAAGACTCTATGACTCTCAAACTCCTCCCTGTCACCTACACAGCCAATGCTGGGGAAACTTCTGACTTTCCCACAAGTAGTCATGCTTTTCTTGAATCCTTACAGTGAGAGAGGACTCACCACATCTCCACATTCACTCACTAAATTTTGAGCCATGATATGATGACCCATTCCTTCTTGGTACAGCTCTAACCCTCAAAAACTCTTTCCATATATTCAGCTCAATGGTCTCTTTTATAACATCCACATTTTGGTTCTCTCATTTTAAGTCAAACAAACAAACAAACAAAAAAATGCAGTCCTGTAAAGTGCTTTAGAAAAAAGCATTTCTCCTTCAGCATGTGACAGTGAAGATGGTGACAGTGTCAACGGAAGTCACAAGTCCACTCTTAGTTTTGTTTCTCACTTGTGCTTTGAGCATTTGATCATGAGTAGGTTATTTCACTTCCTAAACCCTCCACTCTAAACTTCACATTTCCCCTCTGAAAAATGAATAAATTGTATGTGATGAGTTGCTAAAACTTCACCCACCTTGGATTCTAAGTGGTTTTCTGATCCCTCAGAATAAACTCTTTAGTGATTTCATGTCCTTCTCCTGCTGGTCTCCGAGAATTTCACTCAGAGGACGAGTTCAGTTTTGGTATATTTTCCCCATGTAACCTAAAGATCTTTCTAGAAACCCCTTCCCATCTGCCTCTCACTATCTGATCTCCAGAATCTGAGGCAATGAAATATCCTCTCCTCCCATAAAGATATAACATTTCCATCAATGTAAACCCTAAAAACACATCATCACTGCCTACATCACCATCACCACCACCATCACCGTCACCACCACTGGCCTGGGCCTGCAGCTCTCACTAATAGTTCCAAGTACTTTCCTATCAGAGTCTCTTTCAGTCTCTTTTCAGTGAGCTTTATATTTAAAAATATTTTGCTTATCACACAAAATGAATACACATTTTAGGTAATATATTTAATTCTTGATTACTATTCATATTAATCAATGGCCTACGTCACTGGTCTTTGGAAATTCCAATCTGCCAGAAGATTGTACATACCTGGAAGTTGTTGCAATTCCAACCAGAAGCTGAGGCAGCCATTATGTGCATTAACCATTTTTACTTTCGATGGCTAATATCTGATTGCTGTAGGACTTTTTGATGCTTTTAGGGGTTAGCAAGCCTTGACATATTCATTTACTGATGATTGGGGGGATGAGGACCCCAGATGGAGAATTCCGTTCAAAGCTCTCCATACCCCATTTTGAGTTCCAATTGTACAATAACTTTTTCTTATGAAGACTTGGATTTAAACCACTAAAGCAAATCGCAGGTGGGCTTGGGAGAGGGTGGGGAGGGGTTACTATGTGAGGCAATTACTTATCCTTGATAGAGACTGAGAAGGATAAACCATTCAGTACAGTTTTTACCCCATGGAGTGGATGACTCTTGGACACCAAATCAGGCAAAGAATGAATTTTTCCTGATTGCCCACAAATGCAGAAAATTGGTTTCATTCCCAAGAAACATCAAGATTTCTTGGTGGAAGAGTGTATAGTTTGCATAGGGAACCGGTTGTCCCCTCTCCTATACTGACCAACTTCTGGAGACAGTTGCAGAAGCCTGATTCTCCTTGTTTGAGGTTCAGCTTAGTTTTCTCAAAACCCAAACTCTCAGGTGCTGCATTGCCCAGAGAGACTTGCTCCTTAAAATTGTTGATGTCTTATACTCTCCTTGTCTTTCATGTTCGTTTGAAACAGAATTCAACCTCCATTCACAATTGTGTTGATTTTTTTTAATTTGCTTTTCTTTTGTG
>CM052899.1:168676220-168710662 GCA_028534135.1 Potos flavus
TCCCAGGGCTGGCCAGTTCCTAGAAACAGTAGAGGGCTTTCCTGGGAGCATGCTTTTGATATGCAAGCCAATCAATCCAGAGTGTGTGCATCCAACTTCCTCCTCACTCAAAGTCTCACACTCCAGGCCCCTATGTCCTGCTCTATTCACCCCAAGGCCAACTACCAGATGACTAGGAATAACTTCAATGCCCTAAAGTGCACTGAATTATTCAAACTAGCCAATCCTAAATCTGCTTTCCCAGCCTTGCTTGTTCTTTCCCAAGGAGACCGCAATAAAGGCTCCTGCTCACATTTTCCCCAGTCCCTCTGCTTCCTGACCACCCCCAATGCTGTCATGCATAGGTCTCCGTGGCGTGATGCCCCTTCCTCTTGGGAACCATGAGTAACAAACTATCTTTCCAAGGGCTATCATCTCCTGGTCTGTGGGCCTCACCATAACTGAATAATAATAAAGTCTATATTTTAAAACACTACCTCCAAGGTTGGTTGGTGAGATAAGGTAACTCATGTTAGTGCTAGGCATGATGAGCTTGGACCATTTGGCTGTTCATTAAATGTTAGAAAAGACTCACTTACTGACAATTAAGATCTGAGGGCATCGTGAAGGTGCTGAAGCTGCCTCACTTTGAATCCCAATGGTTGATAAGCAGTCTTTGCTTGCAGACCTCCAGAAAAGTAGATTCTGTGACAAATGGGTACCATTATTTTTTATCTCACTCATTCCATGGACATCTATGAAAGACCTACTCTCTGCTAGAATGTGAGCAAATCATATACCATTTCTGCCCTCATGGAGCTTAATTTTATAGATGAAAGATACTGAACAAGAACAAACAACCGTGATATATACTGTGGACACTAAGTAAACATTGTATATGACCATGAAACCTCCTTTCAGCCTGCTATTAGAGAGAAAAGAAAAAAAAATTGTTTAAGATGGATTCTTCCACTTTAGATAGCCTATTCTCCTATTTATCTTCTATTTTTCTTATTTAGATAATCATGATAGTACTACAAATAATATCATAATCCTCTACATAATAATAAACCAGATATATTCTAAATAATAATGCCTCAAATGTGTAGAGTGCTTTACAGTTTACAACCCACTCACATATCTTAATAATTATGCATGTGGAATATTCATTTCTAAGGTGCTTTTATCTGGTCCTCCCCTAAAAGCTTGGTGCTCAGATTAGAGGGAATCAACCCAGAGCAGGTTAGAGCCAAGGCTCTGAGGGCCTCTGACTCCAAATACTGGATGTCTGGAGTTTGGGGGGATTGTGCTGTTGCTGCTGTTGTGTTAGTAGATGACAGATCATCACATCCTGCTTTGGATGCCTCTCAAGATGAGACCGATAAGGCCTATGGCCACACGACGTTCCCCTTCTTCCTCACATGCTATGATCTTGGGGATGTTACATGTCACTCTCGGCCCCCCCACAAGGTGAGTCCCCAGGATGGATGTGGAGCACCGCCGAGTTGAGAGTCCCTCCGGCCATGATGGAGGACAATGGGAATGGGGGTCACACAGACATCCAGGTCACACAGTCCAGAACCAGCTTTGCTCCAGGGAGGGGAACTGGCAAAATCTGGGTGTTGCAGCTACTGTCTTGTGAAAATCAGGATCCTGGAAATGAGAACTTCTCACTTGCAAAATCAGGTTCCTTTATAGGTTAAAGACTCATGGTGAAAGCATGGAACTTTCTGCTTGAAGCAGCATCCTTTTGAATAGCCAGTCAGAGTGGCAACCAGCAAGGAAATACCACCTATATGCCAGCTCAGACTTTTCAGACTGCTCAGTCTGAAAGCTGTGCAGAATTCCACCATCGACTTGCATGTAAGGAGCCCTGAATACTAGGAACCAAATACCTGGGGCCACCCTCAACCTGTGTCCCTGGCATTGAGTCTGACTGCTTCCATCTTGAGTCATAAGAGTGTATATACTGCTAAAAGATGGAGTTGACCTGCTCTGCCTCCAGAGCAGGGCCCAAGGGATCACAGCTGGAGGAAATGCCTGCTGTTGCTCAGAACAGGAAAATCAGGGCTTTGGAAAATCTTGATAACCAACATATTTTCACACAAGGAAACTTCATGCACATTGAGCTCAAGTTATTTGAAAAAAAAAAAAAAGTGCTGATATCGAACCACTTAAGCAATACTTGACAGCACCATGCTTGATTGAAAAATAAAATATGGTGTCTCCTGTGGGCACGCTGTACTGACTTCACAAAATTGCTGCAGCTGGAAGCCCAGGGAGCCTTGCAGCTCAGTGATGGGCGAATCTCCAGAGGTTTAGAGTTCAAGTTCAGTTCGGGTAATAGCTTAGCTGCTTTTATGTTTCCAGAAGCCTAATAGAGTCTGGGGGAGGAGGAAAGGGGTGAGGAAAAGGGAATTGCTTTGAGAATCTGATCACAAATGCACAGATCAGAAGAACAGGAAGGACAGCTGGGAGGCATGATCTCAGCCCAGACATGGCATGTGGGGGGTACCAGGAGGACAAGTCCTCAGCTGCATCAAGTGACAGTGGGAGAGAAAAGGTGTCTGCTCTCTCGTTTCTTATTCTGAGGTCTTGAGTTAACTTAGAAAGATGAAGGTCGTGTGTGTCATTTTCTTTGATCCACCCACATCAGCTATAAATGGGTTCATCATTTCTGCTTGCACAGTACTGAGTTGATTTGTCTAGAATAGTATTGGCTTATGATGCTGAATCATTCATCAACTCAACAAGCATATGTTTAAGACCCATCATGGTGGGTCCAAATGCATTGTTGGGAAGTAAGTGAGGGGGGGGTCAGAATTTGAGCCTCAAATAGTCCGGTTCTAGAGCCAGCACCTGGAATAGCAACAATGCATATGGACAGTGATGTTTCCCAGGGACATGGAGCAGGTTATCTCAGGTCCCCATTGGTAAAATGGAGGTCATAATAACACCTACTTCATAGGGTTGTCAAGAGGATGAAAATGAGGTAATATATGTAAAGTGCTTAGAATTGTGCCAGGCACGTAATCAGGGCTACATTAGTGGGGAAAACAGACACTAATCAAATAATCACCAAGAAAACGGATAATTATAGAAACTGTGATGTGTGTTATGAAAGAATGGTATACGGGTCAATGAGACCTGGATGAATCTGTGAGAGGGAGAATCAAAGTTTATTCAAACATGGTGATACTGGAAGGGAGAGATCCAGTTGAGTGAGGTCTCACGGGAAGGAAAAGAAATATTTGGAGAGCATTCCAAGCTATTCCACAATGATCTACCATCCACTAGATCAGCGATTGGCAACCTTTTTTCTGTGACGGGCTAGACCACATGATCATGAAGTCCCTGTTGCAACTCCTCAACTCTGCTGTGGTAGTGCGGAAGGGATTGTCAACCCCTTCACTGAACGGTCCGCTTGCCCAGGGCACAGACTTTGTCTTAACCGCCTTCGTAACCACAGTCCCTGAAACTTACAAGGTGCTCGATAGATGCTTGTTGCAGAAATAGCAGTAAACAAGTAATGCAGTAATATCTACTCAGGAGAGCACCTTCACTCTAGGATTCTGTTAAGTATCTAGAAAGATCAAGATACAATATAACTGACAGTTAAGTGTCTGATCTTGGTTTCAGCTCAGATCACGATCTCAGTGAGATTGAGCCCCATCCTTGGGTTCCTCCTAGGGCTCCTCACTCAGCACAAGCCTGCTTAAGACTCTTTCCCTTTCCCTCTGCCCCTCCTCCCCTCAAAAAATAAAGACATCTTTTTAAAAAGATACAATAGGACTCAAATCTCACCTATTAGAGGCTGCTTTCCCTGGTAAATCCACCTTGCAACGTCCATCTTAGGTACATCTTCTCTTTAAGTGTCCCATCTCCAAATACATTCACATTCTGAGGTCCTTGGGGTAAAGTCTTCAACATATGAACTTGGTGGGAACACCTTTCAGCCCATAACAGACAAAGAAAGCAATTGGAGTTATAGATAAAGTATGTGTCACAGCTTCGCTTTGAACCCAGGACTCTGAGAAAAGTCATGCTCTTTGGCAGGACAGCAACTTGTCCAGTCCATAGGTGCTCCCAAGAGGGACTTCATCCCTCCGTCCTTGGCACCCTGCACCACCTCCATGCAATTTTTCTTGAGAAGCAGCCCCAGGCTCCAGTTGCTGGATCTCGCCAGGACTCAGCACAGAAGCTCCTGCTGGACTAATTGCCCAGAGTGTTCTGCAGCAGGAGGGTCTTTGGGTACGCTTTTTCTGTGCTTATGCTCTCCTTCTGGGGAAAAAAAATAAAATCAGGTCGTCCGGGGACAGCCAGTTCATCTAGCTGTCTCAGCAACATCACGCCTAGAGCCTTTGGAGCCTTTCAAACAGCTCACACAGAAGGTCTCCTCATTGCATTAGGGAGCCAGGGTCTTCATTTTTTTCATCAGTCACTTCTGAGTCATGGGTCTGCTGCTGCACTCAGTTCTGTCTTCCCATGTCTTGGAGCAGGAAACAGCTCCTCCAGGTGTCCCTTAGCTCAAGATGAGCTGGGACTACTCCAGAAATATGTCAGTGTGTTCCTTTCTTCCCTATGCCGGTGACCTCTGACCTCATTAGACCTTCAGCTCTCAGTGACTTCCAGCTGCCCTCTCCTATGATCTCCCGTCCAAGACGTCCTCCACTCAGGTCGTCGGAATAATTGGTTAGCAACTCAAATCTCTCCATGGGTTTCCCACATCGGAGAGTGCTCACATTTGTTGAGGAGGAAGGATTATTTCCTCCCCACATGGACTCAAGCCCTCCACTCCCCTGCCTCACAGCCCATTCACACACCCATAGTGGGGACCTTCTCGCCTCCACTGGTCCACCCTAGGGTTACTTACCTCCACAGCTTGCTTACCTTGCTTCCTCTGCCTGTGATGCTTTTGTTTATATCCTTATCAGTCTCTAGACCCAGTTTGGCATCATCTCTCAAGGAAGCCTTCCCTGTTCCCTCCCATACTAGGTTAGGTCCTGTCTCCCACCGTGATTCCCTAGCCATACTGCTGTCATTTAGTTGTTAGATTGGATTGTATATCCCCGTTGTGTATCCAACTTCCTGACAAGACCATGAGCTTCTCACGAACAGAAGTTGAGGTTACCGTTAAGGCCCTCAGGAGAATTCCTTTAAACAAAGAAGATCCTCAGCCAATGCTAAACTGAGCTCCTGGTTTTCAAGCCCTCGCCCTATGTCCCCAGACTGTAAACATGGGGAATATCAGGGTGAAAACCACCACGCCTTCTCAGCAGTCTTTAAACCAAGATTTGCAGGGAACTTGGCAATGGTCCCTAATCCCTCTTCATTTGTCATATCTGTTGGCCCAGGGGCACAAATGCAAATCAAATCTTAAGAACAACTCAAGGTAGTTCATCATTCCCCAAAGAAAGCATGCAAATTAAGCTCAGCTAATGTCTCTGGATTTTGCCAACCATGGAATTATGTTGAAAAGACAGAGAAAGATACACAACTCTCTCTGCCTGGATCTTGTCTCCACTGACCGTTAGTGAGGATTCTAGAGAAGCCCCATACCTCAGTCTACCTTTCACCCAGATGGCATCTCTATTTCCTGATCTTTGGCTTAGACTCACCTGAGAAATAAAATGGAAATTTGTTGCCCAAATGTAGCTTGGGCGAAGGCCTTGTTCTCTCCTTCTCTGAGCTATAAGAAGGGAACACTCTCTTAGAAAGAAATGTACTATGAAAATTCACCTTTGCTGAATGTGTCCAAATTATGACCACAAAAAAGTAAGACATCCCTCTTTCAGCCAGGGCAACCCAGTTAGCATCATATTCCAGCTTCCCCTTGCATCCCTGGGAAGGTGATTTTCTTTTTACACAGGAAATATGGGCTTTGAAAGTAGAGAGAGAATGTATGTTGCTTCTCAAGCACCTGTGCGAATGAGATTTGTTTCTCTAGAAGACAGAAAAGTCCCCAAATACCTGCATCAAAGGTGTCTCCAAAGAAGATTCTCACTATAGACTGGATGTTTGTGTCTCCCCAAAATTCATATGTTGACATCCTAACCCCCAATGTGATGGTATTTGGGGGCAGGGTTCTTAGTAGATGAGCAGGTCCTGAGGGCAGAGATCTCGTGAATAAGCTTAGTACTTTACAAAGAGACCCCAGAGAGCTCTGTCTGCTCTCCACCATGTGAGGGTACATTGTGAAGCCAGCAGTCTGCAGCCCCAAAAATGACTCTCACCAGAGGAACATGCTGATGCCCTGCTCTTGGATTTGCAGCCTCCCGAACTATGAGAAATCCATTTCTGTTCATAAGCCACCCATTGTGTTGTACTTTTGTTCCCGTACGAGCTGCCCTAAGATGGTTGTGCATGCCAGAGCTTCTCCGAGCTGTCTAGGAAGTGCCTAATCACCCCAAATGTCTGCGTGCACGTGGAGTAGCAAAATCACCTCAACACAGAAGGCACCAGCTCTCCAACCCACAATCCATTTTATACTCTTTTTTTTTTTAAGATTTTATTTATTTATTAGAGAGAGAGACAGTGAGAGAGGGAGTACAAGCAGGGGGAGTGGGAAAGGGAGAAGCAAGATTCCCACTGAGCAGGAGCCCAATGCGGGGCTCAATCCCAGGACCCTGGGATCATGACCCAAGCCAAAGGTAGATGCTTACCGACTGAGCTACCCAGGCACCCTGCAGTCTTGTACTCTTATAGCAACAATCTTCTAGTCTCGGAGCTGGGAGATGAGTCTGCCTTCAGGGCACAGCTATGACATCAACCTGACCCTGGGAAAGTCACTTTCTTCCTTAAGCTTCAACTTCCTCACTTCTAAATGGTAAGGTTTATACTCAATGCCGGTCAACATTTTTATCAGAGGGAGGTTTGGGGGCGTGCGATATCATAGATTTGTTTGCAAACCAGTGAAAACTGTACATTCAAGAAAAATGTCCATTCTGAATGCAATATCACTGGGGAAAAATCTCCTAAACCCATACATCAATCCCATGTTTACCCCTGGAATCTAGGTACAGAATCCCCATCTGGCAGTAAAATTCTATGACTCGGGGGTTGGGGGCAGATATTGCAGAATTAAGCAATAACAACAATGAACAAAACCCCAGGAAGCCTGCAACACGATCTCAATTTTCAAAAGTCTCTGATTTCTGAGCGGAATGACTGGGCTTCATTTGCATGCAATTTCCAAATATGTTTCATGGTGTGAATTCCGAGTGATTTAATGGGTAGTAATCTTTCCAGTGTCTGCCTGTCCTTCTCCTTAGCTCATTGCAACGTTCTGCATGTTCTCCAGGAGCCCCTCCCTGCTCTGGGGTGAGGTAGGGGCAGGGGGTGGCTGTGGGAGGCACAGGACAGGCAGATCTGTCCCATTTCTCCCTGAAAGCTCTCCAGACCTCAACGTCATCCACCTTCCCTTTTCCCCATCCCCATTACTATTCAATGTCTGCTAAGCCGATATAGTCCTGCTTTTATTCATTTTACTTATTTCTTACTTCATTCTGAAACATATTGGAAGTGACTTTAAAGATTTGAGAAGACTAAATATATTCTAAACATTGAAAAGCAAACTCAGGATTAGGAAAGATGGAGAAGGAAACATTTGAACCGCAAGTGTCAATAATGTTGCTTTAATTACGCGTCAGATTTGGCTTTGCAATTCCTTGCAGCCAGGACACAAAAGAAAATCTAACGTAGTCCTCTTTATAAGAAAAATAGAAATGAACAAATTTCTCCTGGGACAAAATTACATTTTTTATCCTGCTACTAAATTCTAAAAGAGATTTCTCATGTGAGTCCTTTTGAAAATAACAGCATAGCATAATAGGCATCCTTGTTGGAATATTAACAATTATATGCACATGCATTTCCTGGACTTGTATCGAGAGCCTGACAAGCTGCTGGTTTCTGGGGATCCAAAATGAAAAGGGGTTCTAGACTTCCATGAGATTCCTGAATGAGTATTATAAACTGATCAATTTCAGGACACGTGGAGAGGAGGGAGGGGGAGATTCCACAGAGGATGGTACCTTCATTCAGTCATTCATGCATTCACAAAGTATATGTATATCTCCTGGTACTGGCCAAGCATTGCTCAAAGCCCTTAGGATACGTCAGTGAGCAAGATGGACAAAACCCTTACCCTCTGGGAACTTACCTTACAGTAAGAGACAGAAATAAATCAATTAACATGTGTATATCCATGAGGTCAATGATAAAATTCAAGATAAAGCAAGCGAGAGGGAGAGAGAGACAGAAAGGGAGAGAAAAAAAGAGACCAGAATTGCTTTCTTTTTTTAAAAGATTTTCTTTATTTGAGAGAGAAAGAGAACGAGTGAGCACGGGGAGGGACAGAGAGAAGCAGACTTCCTGCTGAGTAGAGACTGAAGCCTGAGGGCTCAATCCCAGGACCCTGAGATCATGACTTGAGCTGAAGTCAGACACTTAACCGACTGGATCCACCCCAAGTGCCCCCAGAATTCCTCTTCTAACAAAGATTGACGATCAGACAATTCCTCTAAGGGGGATATTTGAGCAAAGGCTCAGAATGGAAGGAGAGGCAAGGCACGTAAATATCTGAGGCATGAATGTTACAGGCAAAAGGATCAGAAATCACAAAGACAGTACGATGGGCTGAGTTGTGTCCCCCTCAAATTTCATGTTGGAGTCGTGGCCTCCAGCAGAACAGAATGTGACTGTATTTGGAAATGGGGTCTTTAAAGATGTAATGAAGTTAAAATGAAGTCATTAGGTTGGGCCCTAATCCTATACAGTTGGCATACAGAGGAGATCAGGACACAAACACAGAGGACAGACCAGGTGAGGACACAAAGAGAAGATGCCATCTGCAAGCCAAGGAGAGAGGTCTCCGAAGGAACCAACCCTGCTGACACTTTGATCTGGACTCCTAGCTTCCAGAACCGTGAAAGAATAAATACATTTCTGTGGCTTAACCTCCCAGTCTGTGGTACTTTGTTCTGGTACCCCCAGCAAGCAAAGACAGGTCTGATGTGGGGATTTATTTGGCATTTTTAATGACAGGGTTGGTCAGCACAAAATCAGGCAGTTTTTGAGGGACTAAGCCATGACTTATCCTTGTCTTTCAACTCTGTGCAGGGACACACTGGATGCTCAGAAGTACTTACTGACAAGTGAATGGAGGAATGAATGAATGAGCAAGTTAGAAACAAGGATCCCAGTCCATGCTCCACTTCTCGGTGCCACATTGGTGTTTGCCAAAGTTCCAAATATTTGTCCATTGCTTTCTCCAGCTCTCCTTCCTTCCAAACTCTAGTTGGAGCCCTCAAACCATGGAAATCTATTGCAAAGTTTCTCCTTCCAGAAGGAGAATGTGAAGCCTCACTATGAAGATACACAACGGGGTCTGGAATTATTCCAGGTACTCACTTGACAGACCTTCCTCGGTTCTCCACAGTTTAGAGATAAAGAGGCCACCGCATTGCTCTGGTAAGGAACGCGCTCAAGGACACGGAACACAGAGCAGAGCTTAGCATTGGGAACCAGTGTGCCTGCCTCCGATGGTCAATCAGGTTTAAACAGCACATAGGCTCACACTCTCTCACACACACACACTGAGAATAAATTTGCTGCTGAACAAAGATGACACTGCTCGCTTAGGACTGAAGCTTTGTTCAAGCATCAGATGGCTAGTAGGTGGGAAGGTAGGTCCACCGAGGGCAGAGGGCAGGACCAGGAAGAGGCAACCAACACTCCAGTCCAAATGCCTCCTGCTACCATAGTAAGCCAATGGAGAAGTGATTTCAGTCCTCTGAACCTTTGTTTTTTAATTTGTAAACGGAAACTATAATGCCTGTTCCAACCTTAGAGTGAAATCATACTGACCAACTAGTGCAGCGCATGCAAAACTGCTTTGCTGATTGTAAGGCAATCGCCTAGCTAGATACAGGAGTCTCCTTGTTGCGTACCTGACATGGTGCTCAGCCATTGTTTTTTCTAAAAGACCCCACTCCCTCCTGAAATCATCCATTTCACTGAGTAACAAATTGGTGCCTGTTTGGAAGGTCTTTCTGCTACTGAACTGTATGTCTTTATCATCTACACACCTGGCTCCCTGATTTTTCTTATTGTTGCTTTCCTCGTGTCTAAAAGGAGCATTTGCTAAGGTGTTCTCCAAGTATCCCATCGGCTCTGAAATTCTGTAGCTCTATGGCCAGAGAAAGAAAGGGGAAAAGTTACGTTTGAATGACATTGCTGTCCTAGTCTTGTGTCCCACATGAATCAGGACAATCAGATGTGCAAGTGGCTTCCGTGGCTGAGAAGCAGGTTCATGATCTGTCTGTTGACAGTGGGTCCTGGCACTTTCTCAGAGGGTAGCTCAGGGGCTTTCATATGATTCATACGATTGATAGAACTTCTGTTTCATAAAAGTCTTAAGTGAATGCAAAACCAATTTATGAGCATTTTGAACATGGTCTAGCCAAACCCAGCTTCCTTCCTGCCACTAACCCAATATCTCCAGCCAAAGGAGCTCTTGACTGTTCTAATACATGGAGAGAGCACCAGAATAGAGGGAACATCCAAGATCTCAATAATTCACTTAAATAGTTCCTGACGCATGGTAGCCTCTGGATTCATCTCCCTGGGCTTCAGTTTTGTCATCTATAAAATGGGACCATGATTCTGCCTGTTGGGCCTCATAAAGCTTCCAGGTAGGTTATAACAATAGCCCAAGTTTGCAACTGTTTTTTACAGTCCTTGGTACAAACGAACCAACCACCCATCTTCTGGCTGGTGTTCAATGGCACGTGACTTTAGTGGATGAATGTGTTGGGAGGACTCATGGGCAAGGGGAAGAATCAACATTTGAAATGTTCATCAGGCACTGTCACCTGAGTGAGAATAAGTCTCTGATCCTTTCTTACATGAAGAGGAGGCCACAACATCGAATATTGCCGAGGTCTGAGGCAGGGAGGGAGAAAAGGGAAGTGCAGGTGGGACATACACCAGAGCCCTCTTTCTCGGAGAGGCAGCATTGCAACACTGTAGCCTTTCAGAGGTAGACTAATCTTTGCTTAAGATGCCAGCTCCCGTGTTGCAGTGTGCATTTTGACTACTTACATAACTCCCCTAAGCCTGGATGTCCTCATCCGTCTAACAGGGCTGTCCTGCAGGCTGCTGGGAAGATGAGATGAGTCTATGGGTGTGGCACGCTGCCCGGTGCTGGCAGTGTAGACAAGTCCTAGTGCGTGCCACTCCGCCCGCCTGCAGCGCTGCCTGGGGCTACCCGGGCTGCTGTAAGTGGCCTTGCTTCTAGGTTATCAGAGGACTAAAAGCCAGGCAGGAATCTCGACACAACACACTCTTGTACATAATTCTAGCCCAGGGTTTGAAAACCTGCATCCTGGCCCCGGTCTTGCTCATAACTTGTGCTCTGCTTTGGGCAAGTCACATCCTCTCTCTGAAACTCCATTTCTCCAACTCTGAAAATGGAGGCTGGATCATTTCCCCACTAAGATCTCGTTTGCTTTAACAATGCAGAAAACGTTGTGTGTGCTCACATTGCTTCGTAAGAGCAGATGTTAATTTGGTGTTTTCTACACCACGCTCTAACACTTGATGTGTTTAAATATATTTAGTCCTCACAAAGCCCCATGAGACAGCGCCTCTTATCATGTCTTTCACAGAAGGAAGTAGAAGCATGGGGAGGTTAAATGACTGGTTAAAGTCACAAGACAGTGGAGTCTTCCAAATTCAAAACTAAAACCAAGCCACCTGGCTCTAGAGCTCAGACGCCCTTTTGCATAAATGCTCCCTTTGAGACAGATGTCCATCTAGCTTCACTTCACATATGAGAAAACTAAGTCTCAGACATTCTCGCAGGGTCTCAGATGAGGGGCCCAGAACCTTCACCTCAGACCTCCCGCGGCCAACACCTGCTGTCTTGGGCACAGTGTGAAAAGACGTCCTTGCCAGGAATTCTGCCCCAGTTGAGATCTCCCTGTCTTGTCCTTGGAGTCCAGCCTCTCATCTCCTGGCTCAGGTCTACCCTGCCTGGGGTTTTTCTGGCTTGGGCAGCTTCCCCTCCTACCCAGCTCCTGGGCTGTCTGAGAGGGAGGACGTCTGCCAGTGAACAAGCACATGCCTCCATGTTAGATTTATGAGATTCTGGATCAAGTCCCCAAAGAAGCAGATTAATCACAAGAAGTTATTTTCCTTTTAATTAAAAAATATTATCTACAGTGGCTCTGGCCCAGCTGATTCTCAGAGCAGACAATAAGGGTGAGCAGAGCGAGGGAGCAATATTAATTTTCCCCAACTAATTTAAAGATAACATCCCTCACATGTGCCACCGGCTAACACGCTTGTTTGTGAACGAGATCGTCTGTTACCTCTGGGCTCTGAGTTTCCTCTGCCTTTGTATTGACTTTGGAGGCATCCCTAAGGAAGGAGACATGCAGAACACACAGTGTGGGATGAGACCAGATACAAGCACCCCGTTTAGGAACAACAGTCATCTGGGAAGCAGAGGGAAGGCAACTTTCAGCTAAAAGCCAAGAGGCTACAGGTTTCATGGGGAAAAGCCCGAGCTTCCAGATTCAACTCTGGTCCTAGGTATCCATGGTGTCGTGGAATGAATTGTATCCTCCAAAATTCATGTACTGAAGCCCTAACTCCTCGTTATTTGGAGAGAGAGTTTTTATAAAGGCAATAATTTAACATGAGAAGCCTAGGGCATGCCCTAATCCAGTCCGACTTCTACCCTTGTAAGAAGGGGCATTCAGGACCCAGACCCACAAAGGGAGGAAACCATGTGAGGACAGAGGGAGAAGACGGTTGTCTACAAGCTGAGAGGTCCCGGGAGAAGCAAAACCTGCCGACACTCTGCTCTTGAACTTCTAGCCTCCAGAACTGTGAGACAATAAGCTTCTGTTGTTTAAGCCACCCAGTGTATGGTGTTTTAGCATGACAGCTCTACCAGCCTAATACACAAGGACAGACCTATCTTCCCTAGAAGAAGAGTGTGAGAATTCATCTCCAGGTTCCCTGTTGGTTCTGTTTTTCTCAGCTGGGATATTAGGGTAGCTGTGCAGCACGCCTAACCAGGAATCAGAGATAACGATCTTGAATACTTAGTACGCTTTGAGGCAAGAGCAGTGTGGCAAATTTCTGTTTTCCATGCAGGCCCAGAAGCTCACTCATATATCCTCAGGATCCACACTTAAGTGAAGCTTTCCCTGATCCTTTCTCATGCTGCTTCCCACTTCCCATCCCCTTCGGATGCCCCAGCGTTCATAGAGTATCCTTCCTCTGTACCCATAGCCCACCGCAATTACCACACTACGTTGACATTGATTAGTACGTTTCGTGGATGGATTGCATAGTGGCCAAAAATAATAGTCATTCTGTATCCCTGCCTTTTGCAGTGTGACTTTGCACCTTCTCCCATCAAAACTTAGTCCATTTACTTCTTGGTCTCTTGAATCTTGGCCGGCCTTGTAACTAGCTTTGCCCAATAGAAAGCCTCAGAAGCGACTTGGTGCCAGTTTCAAGTCAAGGCCATGAGAGACAACATGGTGGAGAGCCCAGAAGCCCAGCCAAGGTTATTCTAGACTAACCTACATCTTGTCAACCCCAAAACAAGTCAGAAAGCCCAGCTGAGATCAGCAAAGCCACCTATCTGACCACAGCTGACCACTGACTTATGAGCAAGTGTGACTGAAGTTAGAACAACCCAGCAGAGCTCAGCCTAAATCAAGAATAACTCACCAAATTATGAGCCAAAGAAACAGGTTTTTTTAGGGCACCACATTTTGAGGTGTTTGTTACAGAGCACATTGTGACTAATACACGAATTCTCTTGCCTCTCCTGACAGAATGTTGCACCTCGAAAGCCTCCGTCACTCGTGGAATGCATACATCATAGTAGCTATGTACAGAAAATGCATTGAATGAAAGAAAGAGGTTTCATTCATTCAGCTACTGAATATATGGCTGGTGGCTGATTATATTTTCCAAACTGGATGCTACAAGGTAATTTTGCCTCACCCCCATCAAAAGTTAGAGCCTCTTTCTCCAACCCCTTGAGTCTGCACAAGCCCTATGACTGGCTTTGAGCAATAAAATACAGCAGAAGTGATGCTGCTAGATCTTAATATAGCCTTTAACTGGCCTGATGCACTCTCTTGGGAGCCGAATGCAATAGAATACATAATACCAACTTCGATAAGCCTAAGGCATGCGCAGAATCCCTACAGGATGGAGAGAGAGAGGCACCAAAGAGCCCCGAGGCACCAGATGTGAGAGGGACATGCCATTGAGAAGTGGATGCTCTAGGCTTAACAGTCCCAGCAAGTACCATGAGATGAGCTGCCTACTCCAGCCCTCCCCAAAAACTCGACCCACAAAACTGAGGGAAAACAAGTGGTTGTTTTAAGCCATTAAATTTTGATTATTTTGTCACAATATCTTAGTTCATTTGACCTGTTATAAACAGAATACCATAGCCTGGGTGGTTTATAAACAACCAAATTTTATTTCCCACAGTTCTAAAGGCTGGAAGTCCAAGATCGAGGCACCAGCATATTCGATTCATAGATGGCCACTTTCTAGTTCCTCCATGGCCATCTTCTTCCTGTGTACTCATAGGGGCATGAGGGGCAAGAGCGCTCTCTGCGGTCTCTTTTATAAGCGAACTAATGCCTCCAAAGATCACACGTCCTAATACGATCACATTGGGAAGTAGGTGTCAACATATGAATTTCAAGGGGACACATTCAACCCACAGCAAATAAATAAACAAAACACGGATAGCATGTTGCAGGAGAAAATCTGGCTCTAGAACCATTAAATAAAGATTTATATCCTGCCTTGAATTCTTACAATTATGTGATGATGGGAAGCTCACTTAAATTTTCTGATTTGCAGTGTCGTCCTGCATATGATGGGGATGCATTCACTCATTCAATAAAGCTCTATTGAGTGTATGCAGGGAACACAGTGAATAACGCACAGTCTCTGCCTTGAGGGAATTAATAGTCTGTTTGAGGAAACAAGGCAAGAGGCCAGCAATTCACAGGGCAGGGCTATCGGTTCTCCTATCGCACTAAGTACAGTGAACCCTGGACCATTTGGGAAAGGTGGGGGAGAATAGTAGATTCACTTCTAGGACTGGTATGGTAAAGGATAGATGAAGTAAAATATGAACTGGGACCAATGGTGCAGGGGGTTGGTCGGCTCAGTACGAGGTTGTTTAAGGAAAGGGAGCAGCATGTCTTTGGTGTTCAGAAATAAGGCAGAACATGGAGAACTTCCTAAGAAATAACAGCTGGATTGGGAGTAGCAGTGAACGCGTGGGGTGTGTATTTCCAATTCAAGTCCATTATCTCAGATTGGACAAATCTAGGAGAACCTAAAATGAACTTCTCAGAAATGAATTGTGCAGTCAATTTTAACCTTTAGGGAGGACACAACTTGATGAATGTGCCATGAAAAAGGGTTATTTTAAGCATTCCTGAGAGGAAAAAAAAAATCCAATTCTAGAAGAAAAGATGGTTTTACAATTCAGAGAAATGCTGGGGGAAACAGTGGCGAACAGACAAGGAGATTAAGAAATACAAACTTTTGTTTTATTTTGTTTTAAATAGAAAAACTACAACCCAAATAGTGCCCCAAAGGGAAGATTCTATTTGAGTAGGAAAGTGTAGCTCCCTGAAACAACTAACAAAGAGAATGAATATTATTTGATGTTGTTTCAAGCTCTGTGCAAATCATATCAGCTTCAGCATTATAACTATTTAACACAGGGACAGAGAATAAAAATGTGGAACATTAATTGAATCAGAGGTCAGGAGGTTCCAATAAAAAGTTCCAAGCATAAGAAGTATGATGTCCAGATCAAGGATGGGAGATGAATGTTTCATCTAAGTGGCAAGGGTTCCAGCTCCAAGAAGGCACAGTCCTCCACCCAAGGACAGTAAGGTCAGAGGGAACCTCTCCCCCTTTATTTACTTGGAGGCCTTGGGTCAGGCAGGTGAATAAGATTACTAGTATATCATCAGCACAGTAATGCTGGGAAGTTGCCTGTCCCCTACCCTTGGGTCAACTATAAATGTCTCAGGAGGAGAAAATATTAGGAAAATAAAGATGGTAAGTAAGTGATCTTCAGGAAATCAGTGTTCCTTTCCCAGGCATGTGGGTTCCCTGCCTGCACATTCTCTCCTAGACCATACTGTGAGTTATAGGCCCATGGTTCCAATCCCAAAAGCCCTGAGCCTATTTCCAAGGCTTGCATGATCCTCTTGCTTTGGTCTGTTCTAATAAAAATTACTTGGCAATAAACAAAAAGTGCTTCATGAGAAGGTCTCCATCTCAGATCCTCTAGAATTGTACCATCTATTCTGAAGGAAGCCATTGACTACAAAAAAAGAAACTGCAGGAAATGTCCCTTGATTTCTGAATACTCTAAATATGGACTGATCCTAGAAAAATTCAGTAGGTATAGACTCTAAGTCTCAAGGAAGTTGCTTAGAACTTAGAAAGAACCAAAGCATAGAACAATGAAACCTTTTCAGGCATGCATTTTCTTGAGCATGTGAGAAGTGAAGATAGCAGCAAATATTTGAAAAGTACGTTACGCACATAAACAAAAAATTAGAACTAGTTTACACCATGTAAAGAAGCAATAACCATGTCAGCCTTCCAAGTGCTTAGGTCACCCTTTGAGGATTAAATTTAGGGAAGTTTCAATAGATGAGACCAGCTGTAAAAGTAACTCATGATTAACAGCCAGTTTCCCCAAGAGATTTAGGGACTCTATGGTTGAGACTTGGAGAAATGTGACTGGAATGGGATTATTCCTGAGACAACATGAGCCTCACCAAATGAAAAATTCTGTTTTTTGAACTAACAAATGAATCCACAGAGAAAGGATTTTTAGGACAAGGGAGAGAAATGGAGAGATGAGAAGGGCAACAAGCATAGATAAAGCACCTATTATGTGCTAATATTGGCATAGCCACCCAACAAGTCAGTGAGGTGAAATGCTTCCTATTTCTGAGAAGCAGAAGCTTAGGAAGTTCAAGACACCAGCCTAAGGTCACACATGTAATAACTAGCATAATTGGGATTTTAACACAAATGACACAAAGCAAGAGTTGGATATGTCTCACTCAGAAAAGGGCAGCTGGATGAGGGCATTTGACAATAAGGCACCTATAACAGGCATGGAAAACTTCATAGCTTGAAGATATTGGTCATGATCATCCTTTCACTCCCATTTCTTGGCTTTCATGGTTACTCACCAAATAATAGTCTGAGTGTCATTTGGATGCCCCAGACTATCCAGTAGGGAAAGAACTGGCTGCACAGAAGACACAGTCAAAGATGGCGTCCAATGAGTCAAAGATGGCGTTCAATGAGTCATGCCCTTGTACATTGCCTGCCCTTGGGTGCAAGCTTATAATCAATACTTGTGGCTTGCTTATAATCAATGGACTATGGAAAAAATAATGGATGTCACTCTCATATTAAGTTCTGTTCTCTAACACTCTGTCTTAGCAGACTAGAATTATAAAGATTCCCCTATAGACCTTGGAAAAGCAAACAGTCATGTTTTCTGAAGAAGGCCACATGGCAGGGAACTGTGAGCAACTTCTAGGAGTGGAGCGTAGCCTCCAGCTGACAGCTATTAAGAGTCAGGGTTGGGGCACCTGGGTGACTCAGCCAGTTAGGTGTCCAACTCTTGATTTCAGCTCAGGTCATGATCTCAGGGTCATGAGATCGAGCCCTGTGTTAGACTCCATGATGGGCATGGAGCCTGATTAAGAGTCTCTCTCTCCCTTTCCTTCTGCCCTTCCTCAACCCTCTCTTCAAAAAAAAAAAAAAAAAAAAAAAGAGTCAGAGTCTTTGGTCAGATATCCTCAAAGAATTGAATTCTGCCATCAACCTGAGTGAACTCAGAAACAGATTCTTCCCCCATCAAGTCTTCAGATGAAAACACAGACTAGGCTGACATTGTGATTGTAGGCTGACGAGACCCTAGGGTTTAGGACCTTCTGCTGTTTCAGACTGTTGACTCCCAGAAACTGTGAAATAATAAATACATGCTGTGTTAAGCTGCTAAGTGTTTGGTAATTTGTTATGCAACAATACAAAACAAATACACTGAATTTCAAGTCTACTTGTTAGAACAAATAGCAATAAGTATATGCTCTCTGTGTACTCATACTAGCAACTGGCAATTGTAGTATGTGTACATGTTGGGCATATGTGTGCTGACAAGCTGTGCGTACAGACTAAATGAAGGCCTAGTACTAAGAGAAGCTGATAGAAAAGAGAAATGCTTTCCAAGAGAAAAAAGTAAGGTAAACGAAGGGGAGCACTTAGCATTCATGAATTTAAGATGCCTTACGCCTTGATACTGCACGAGTCTTAGAGCAATGGCTAAAAGCCTCACATCAGAAAATCAATTATTTTTACACTGTGTGATTTTAGGAAAATTATTTAAACTCTATGGCTCATTTTTCTCAATCATAAAATGAAATGATAGTGGTACTTACCTCATAGAGTTGATGAGCACATTAAATGAGATAATATAGGTTAAGTGCTTAGAAGCAGACCTGACACAAAGTGAACTCTATGTAAATATTTGCTATAGGGAATCCATAGCTAAAAAGTAAGGTGTCAGTTATGAACTCAGGAAGTAGGACACAGGCTCTCAATCTCTATGTCCCAGTGCCCACAAGAAGGTCCAGGATGAGGCTCTCCAAGCTACAATATTATAGGTGGAATAACTGGTCCTTTGACTTTGCACAAACCCCGACGTACAACCTCACATTTACCGCCATTGAGATCTGTTTCCTAACTTGTCTGCTGTGTACCAGCGAACAGCAAATAAAAACAAAAATAATGTAAGAATAAAACAACTTTGTCTCCCATGCATAATAGATGGTAATAAATCATTCATCAGCAGAAAAACAAGTGAGTGGCCATGCATTTCAGCAAATAAATCACCAGCAACGTTTCTGGAAACTGAAACAAGAAATATCTGCAGGGAATTGAGCAAGGCTACTAAGATGGATAAGTCAGATGCACCATTAGTCTGAATTAAAGTCTCACTGATTTTAGGGTCAAGTCCATCTCCTGGCTGATGACTCTAACCTCAGGTGTTACTATATAATTTGACCTTGTCTGACTGAAATTAGAGCCCTAAATAGTCTGTTTCCTGGCACGTAAAAGGAATTTATAACTGATTGAAAAACCAAGCTTCCCGGTCACTGGCTAGCAAACTGGTATTTCAAAATCTATTTGGACCAGAGATGTGCTTCTGACACATTTTGATACAAGTTGAAAATCATTAAAGTGATTCTTACAAACCAAACACAATTTTAATGACGAAATCTCTCATCCTAAGGGAAAGATTTAAGAAATTGCCTATCAAAGTAAGTCATAAAATCTTGAAGTTGAAAGGGACTTTAGAAATTAATGAGCTCAGTGTTGGTGTGGTAAGATTAAGGCAGTTTTTCTCAAGATCAAAGCTAGTGAAAGTGAAATCTAGGAGTAGGGCCCAAGTCTGTAATTTTCCGGCTTAGGCTAAGACGGAGGCCTAGTTCTGGGTATACAGGAGGTAAAGCCCCATGAAAAACAAAGACTCAGACTCAGAGTGGTTAGATAACTGACCTGAAGTCAAACAGTGAATAAGAGACCCTCTTACACCGTTGGTGGGAATGCGAGTTGGTGCAGCCACTTTGGAAAACAGTGTGGAGATTCCTTAAGAAATTAAAAATAGAGCTACCCTATGACCCTGAAATTGCACTACTGGGTGTTTACCCTAAAGATGCAGATGCAGTGCAAAGAAGGGCCACATTTACCCCAATGTTCATAGCAGCAATGGCCACAATCGCCAAACTATGGAAAGAGCCAAGATGCCCTTCAACAGATGAATGGATAAAGAAGATATGGTGCATATATACAATGGAATACTATGCCTCCATCAGAAAGGATGAATACCCAACTTTTGTATCGACATGGACGGGACTGGAAGAGATTACGCTGAGTGAAATAAGTGAAGCAGAGAGAGTCAATTATCATACGGTTCCACTTACGTGTGGAGCATGAGGAAAAGCATGGAGGACATTGGGAGAAGGAAAAGAAGGGTGACTTGGGGGAAATCGGGGGGCAGGGGCAAAAAGTGGATGGCAGTTGTCAGGGGCTGGGGGGAGTTACTAGTCAATAGGTATAAAGTTTCAGTTAAGCAAGATGAGTAACGTACCTATAGTTAACAATACTGTGTCATACACTTAAAAATTTGCCAAGGGCAAATCTCATGTTAAACCTTCTTACCAAAATAAGACAAAATAAATTAAAAAAAGAAAAGAAAAACGAGAGAGAAGGAGCTACAAGAGCCCTTGAGAAGTTGTTCTTCATATACGTAGTGAGAAGCTGGGTCCGCATGGTACAGGGGTGGAGTGTCGCAGACACAAATACAGACTACTCAGGTCCCCCCTTCAAGAATGAACATGCTGTGGGGCTCAGTCAGGGTCCCGAGATCAAGCCCAGCTTTGAGCTCTGCACTCAGAGGGGAGTCTGCTTCTCTCTCTCTTTTTCTGTCCCTCTCCCTCTGCTCCTTCCCCTCCCCCTGCTCATGCCCTCTCTCTCTCTAAAAATAAATAAATCTTAAGTAAAAAATTTTAAAAAGAGAGAATGAATTGGCTGCCCAGATGCTGCCAGCTATTAGCCCTTCAGTGTCCACTTCAGCTGAGCTCAGGCTCTTTGCAAAGCTGTCCTCAGACAATGACTGATCTTAGGTATGACAGCCAAGACTACACTCCTGTGGGGAGTCATCAGTTAGCGGCTAAGTAGGACAGTGGTGCTAGGGTGTCCCATGTTCATCCGATGTAAGACCCCTTCTACATGCAATCTCTGCTGCAGAGCTCTCCTTTGGGCCACTGAGGACTTTCTCAGATCCCAGTCAGACTCCGACAGCTTCTCCTGCCCAGTCCTGCCTCCTCCACTTTTCCTCTCATAATAGTAAGGCTTTTGCAACCCTAACTTCATATCTCTGCCTGCTTTTCAGAGAACCCAACCCATGACTCCTGAATATTTACCAGAAGAGATCTGAGACTTTGCTTTCAGTAGTATTTACAAATCCATCACCAAACACAAACTCGGTTTCTGCCCTAGATTAGCTGATTTTACTCTTATCTGAATATCCATTCATCCAGGAGTTTAACCCACTTCCCCTCATGTGCTTTAAGCTCTTACGAGCCTTGGAAATAACCTGTATCACTTAGAAGATATACAGAGGGAGTAAAAATTCCAGCATGTATATAAGTCACACTTACAAAGAAATATACATGTGAGCTACAGAATATATGTTTATAGTTATACTCTTCTATATATAATAATACTGTAGAAAGAGAACATTTGACCACTCACTTCCACCATAAAATGACCCAAATACAGTGAGCGATAGGTTTATTCCAAACGGCCAGCTGTTCATGAGGACTTGACATATTCATAGGATACCACTGGTCATTGCGAGAACAATGAAAATAAGACAGAGTCCATAACCTTAAATAACTCAGAGGCCAGGAGAGAGAGGCATGTTAACAGATTATTTCAGTTTACTAAACAGTCTGTTGGGGGTTTAGAACCGTTTGGCTGTGGGGAGATTCCAATTTATTTTCACCCATACCTTCTCCTAGGTTCATACTTTGGTTATGCCTGCAGAGATGGAAGAGCTAGCAAAATCTGAATGACAAATGTGAAATAAACTTTGCTGTCAGGCATAATTTAGTTACCCATATTTTGTCATCCTCGTTGATCAAATATGTCACTTGTCACAGACTCACACTTGTTTTAGCCCAGTCAGATTTCAAGACAGAGCCCTCTTCCCAGAATTATTTATTTCTAAGCAGCAAAAATTACTGATATCTGAGATGATTAAACTTGAGAGCTCCCCAAAGCAAGGTGGAATGGAGATGCCTAGGTTCAAGTTCCTATTTGTTTGTTTGTTGGTTTAATTTCACCCTAGAACAGAAGAATTAGGACCAGAAGAGCTAACCAGTATGTTCCTGTGTCACGTGAGTCAGTGCCCTAAGGGTGTTATTTGACATCATAAACAACTGGGTCCCCCTGGGCCAACACCACTCTTCTGCTGCAAGGGCTGCATGGGTCTCACTGAGCTCGTCACTGGCTTCCAAGTGAGCACGCAAGTCCTGCTGAAGCCTGGGCCCCTTTTGTTTTTTTCCGAGGCAGGAAACTTGCCTCTGAGTGGTGAGTTATCGGACCTCTGTTGTTTCCAGTTCTTGCATTCGCGTGCTCTCATGGGGTTGATGGGGTTTGTTATGAGGCTTGTTCTATGAAATGCAAAGTGAAGCCCCTTTAGCAATTGCCATCCTTTTTGATAGAGCCAAATAAATATTTTCCTAGTTTCTTTCTTCTCTCAGCTTTGTAAATGAGGCAGAGTTGCCTGGGGGAGGCATATAACATTACTCATACATTCCCCACTCACTGCAATTTTTCAAAGGAGGAAATCAGGAGCAGAGAGGAGGGGAGGGAAAGATGAAGAAGAGAGGAGAGGGATTTATGATGATGTTGCTCCAGCTCTACCCCAAGGACATAGCCCCCATACAGTGGACACTCTAAGGCAACAATCTAAAGTGAGTTTTCCATTCATTAGGTGTACGAGTTTCATTATTACCATTAGCACTTTATTACATTTTTAAATAATTGCCTTTGAAAAACAATGTTCAGAATAATGAAATAAGGAATTTTGCCATTTTTCAACTCCAGGAAAACAAATAGGCGATCTATTACTTTTCCATTCCAGTGGAATTTCCAGGAAAGCTTCACACATAAATAAACACTTCTTAAACTTCCAAGGAAACTTTACATCACGTAGGAAAATAAATCAAAAAGAAAGCAATGTCATCATTGTCTTTTTTATAAGTATTCTTCAACTTTTTAATGTAATCACAATTCTCTTTCCCAGTGACTGGGCGGACACGGGATTGGAGAAGCTGTGGCGGGAAAAATTGTAAAGAAGAGATCATCATGTCAGGGTCCAGGAAAACTGTGATGCAAGAGCAGTGGCATCCAGGGAAAAGAAACCTTGTCCCAAACTATCATCTCTCAGAGCTACTTACCACCTCTTGCTTGGGTAACTCACCCAAGGTTAAGCTATTTCTTGCAAACCTTGGCATCTCCCTTTGCCAGTCTCAGTTTCCAGGCCTGACTTGGTTTTTCTGCATGATCTTGTGTTGTTGGCAACATCTAGTTCTAGACAGGGTTTGGAGTCAAACTTTGGAGCCCCAATCCCATCATTATCCCTGCTTCCAAAGTCTCCCTGCCTCAGGAGGCACCCTCAAGCTCACAGTGGCCAATGAAATAAGATTTTTCCCAGAAGGGGCAAGAATTCAATAATTACAACTTACTGCAGGGCTCCCAGGGTCAGTGGAAACCAAAAATCATGGTTTTCTAGGGCTGCCTTAACAAGATACTACAGACTGGGTGGTTTAAAAACAACAGAAATCTGTCTGTTCTAGAGGCTGAAAGTCCAAGATCAAGGTGTCTGAAAGGCTGGTTTCTTCTTAGGGCCATTCTCCTCAGCCTGCAGATGGCCATCTTCTTCCAAGTCTCCAGGTGGCCCTCCCTCTGTGCATGTCTGTGTCCACCTCCTCTTATAAAGACTCTAGTTGGATTGGATTTGGGGCCACCCCAGTGACCTCATTTTGCCAGAATTACCTCTTTAATGGCTCTATATCTATAGACAGTCACATTCTAAGATACTGCAGGTCAAGACCTCAACACAGGGATTTTGAGAAAACACAACTCAGCCCAAACACCAGGATCAGGTTTGGGCATCGACATGGGACTCCTGGAGGTTTCCATCCATACAACTCAATGGTTACATCTCCTTGGCTGACCCTGGGTCCACATATATGACCCCCACCATATGGACCAGGAGCTGGAATGGAGAGATCTGGAAGCTTGTCTCCACCCAAAGGACAAGTCTTGCCTTACTTGGAGGCTAGAATCTAGCATCTTGTCCAGGGCGAATAGGCAAATCCACATGCCTTTTAAAGCATAACCTCCTGTCTACTAGGAAAGGGAAGCTGGAGTTAAATCCTAACTTCTAAACAGTTCAATGAGCAACTTTGCCCCTATGAAGGAAGACCTGGGGGCTAAAGGTGAGCTGGGGGGAAAAAAAAAGAAAGAAACTTTATTAGAAGATCTCTCCTATATGGTAAGAGGCTAAATTAGTGTTTGGAAAAGGACCGGAATCACCTTTCTTGCTCTGCTCTTTGGTTCCTGGCCATGACCCACATGCCCCCAGAGCATCTGCATTCTCATCCCATCTCCTCCTTGGCCTTGCAGACCGAGCACCTGCCAGTAGAGCCCGGCTGTTCTTGCTCACTGCCCAGCAGGATATTCTCGGCTTCAAAATGTAGGAGCAGAGCATCCTTATCAGCTCCTCAAGATCCAAGCTCTGCCAGGAGCTCGCTCTACATGAAATGTATAGATCAAAACCCCAAGGAATTTGACATTTATATTTTTAATAGATTTTTTCCCTTCTTAAAACACCCACAGGCTGTGACTGAAGTGGAAATGTGTTTCCTTTTAATTGCAGTGTGTGCTCCATCAGCTCTGAGGCTGGGAGCCCTCCCTCTCCTCAGAAGCGTAGCAGCGTTTGTATCAAGCAGAGCTAAGAATGCAAAGAAGAACAAAAGGTCTGAAATGCCATGCGATAAGAACACTTCTTTTAAAACTCTTCAATAACAGAAATCTGGCGAGGGTTTAATTCACAGAGGAAGATGATTTAGAGGACAGGGCAACTAGAAATCTTTTTACGATTGTTTCCTGCCACCCCAAGCCCCCGTTTGGAGACCGACTGCATTCCTCCCCATCTGAAAGGTAAATATCACTAAGGCTGTGACAGCATCTTTCTGTAACAAACACTGGGTGCCACATCCTCCTGAGGGGCATGCAAACATGAATGACTCATGGTTTTGCTTCCAGGTGCTCAGAACCTGGTAGATCCGAAGTGATTCTCCACACAGCAGAGACACCTGAGGGAGACAAAGTGAGAAACGTCTCCTCATCTGAGTCCAGGTGGCGTCATGACCAAAGTTCTCCTAAAGGTTTTGCTTAAAACATTTTCAAGCAAGTTGTTCACACATCTGAGTCTAATATTCTCCTCCGTGTTGTGAATCAGGATTAGTTACAAATATTAAGAATCCTGCTTTCTCAAATAAGAGGATTATAAGCATTCTTCAGAGGTCTCAGGGCTCAATTACTAACATCTCTGCATAATAATAAGTCTGATTCCTTCACTGGCAATATTTCATAATGATGAGCAAGGCTGGGTTGGAGGCTGCTGAGGAGAGAGATATTTCCAGTCCCAACCATTTCATCTAAACTGACTCTGAACAGCACTTGCAAAAGGAGACAAATGCAAAGAGACTCCCTCGACCCCCACCTCTCCTTCCCAGCTTCTGACCTTGGTGTTTCTTTGCTCCTCCTCCCTGATACCCAAGAATAAATTAGGGCATCTTTGCATCGGGAAAACCCAAGCATGTATCCATAATTCAAGGCTGGCCCTGCCTTGCATTCAGACCGACTAAGCCCTAATCTAAAATGACACAACTATCCCAGCTGGGTAAGAGTTGACACTTATTTCCATGCAAGGCATGTTGATTTGGTACCAAGTGTACATAAAGCCTATACTGATCCTGCCTTAAATACAAGTAGAAACAAGTTCTCTCTCCTCTCAGCAGCACCCTGTACCCCCATCACGCAGTACACCTTATCTCACAGACACGCTTGGTCTCTGGCACAGCTGTGTTCCCTCCTTCTCAAATTCCAACATTTGCTCTCTTCCCATCCACACCCTCCCCAACGCACCCCCACAACTTCTGTCAGCAGATGTGCTTTGCTGACACTGTGAGATATAGATCACCCTACATGAAAGCACGTTGTTGCCATTTCAGAGATGAGAACACTGAGGCTCAGAGCATCTAAGTGACTTATATGTATGCATACTCTAGTGAGCAGTTGAAATAACTTCAGTTATCCTATCTCCAAAGTTCATGGCCTTTCCTCTAGATTAAGAATTAATGGTGTCCTAGTAATATCCCATACTTTCAAGCTCTGTGGGAAATATATATATTTTAGGAATATTGTTTCATTTTGCTTTCACCATCGTCATTGGGCAAGGTATTATAGCCCTCACATAGGAGATATCCATGAGTGGGCACTGGAATCCAACATTCCTGGATCCCAATCTGGACTCTATCTCTACCTAATGAGAACCTTGGACAATCATATCTGAGACTCCGTTTCCTTATCTAAAAGAGAGGTGGGGCATAATCTTCCCTTGACATGTGCTGACACACCGAATAATCAAGAGTGGATGGACGGGAAGCTCATTACCTGACACTTGGTAGTGGCCCCGCTGAGTCCAACTCTTTTTACACCTGCCTTAATTCCTCACAAGGTTAAGCTGCATTAAGTCAGCTATGAGGGTTTTTTTTTTTTTTCAGCTTTAAAATTTTATTTAAAATGTCCTTAGCCATTTCTTATTCCCTTCTTCCTTGTAGCTATGGGGCAATGTTTTATTCACAGACAAGTTCTTTAGGGAATTTGATGGAGATTGATAGGCTGGGGTTTTAATCCAAGCATACATCCGTGGGCTACAATTGTGCTGATTCTAGATGAGTCTAAGTGACATCAGAGGGAACTTCCCTCTCCCCATCCACTTCCACCTCCCAGGCTAATATTATTAACATCAGCCAGAGGCAAGGAAGTGATAGGTACAAGCAACAGACACGGTAAATGAATTATCTCGAGCTACTTATTCCTTGGCAGTGAGGCAAGCAACCTAGCAATTCATCATCAGTAAAACTCCCCGTTTTCCTGAATGAGTTGGCATAGTGCCCCCACTGGCTTGCGTTTTCAACCTTGAAAAATTAAGGACATTCTGTTCACAGTTTCTTTCTCCTTTCTCTTTTCTTTCTATTAAAAATAAGTGCTTATTAATTCCAAAGGTCAATTAAAGAGTAGACGGGAAGCTTGATAGTCAGGAATAGAGAGAATTTGAGGTTAAAAACAAGGTCTTCCCTAGACCTGCTTTTAAATATTGATGCCAAAGTCACCTGAGGTTATGTGAGATTAACAGTTGATGATAGAGCTGCTCAACTCTTCCCAACTTGGAGATTAATTCTCTCCTTTGCAAAGAACTCAACCATTTAGTCAAGGCCTCACTCCACTGGCTTATTTTCTCTCCTTTCATTTACTCTAATTTGATGAACCCAACTCTTTAATCTGAAACACCTTCAGCACCCACCTCCTCACCTCACAAAAAGGAAAAATTACAATAGTTGAAAAATGTACCCAATCAACCAGAAGCAAATGCATTTCTAATTAAAAATTATAAATGTGGGTCACCCTTCAGAACAAGCAAACACAAGTCAAGCATCATTCTTCTTGATTTGTTCCGGGTCATTGTTCTCCTCTGCTGGGCTGCAGAGCACTAATGGATCATCTTGATAAAAATTCATTTTTTCATCCATCTGTTATATTGCACTTTTAATGTCAATTTCTCCTAATGTATCTTGATTCCGCCCCAGCCCCAGCTGCAAACACACCACTCTTTATTAGAATAAAGTCATGTCTCCAATCCTCTAAATGAGGGAAGTAGCTACAAGACCATTTTCTCCTCCTGCATTTGCAGTTTTAAGTTTCAGCATATGTTAGCATAATGCTCTCATTCAATACCATTTCCAAAGGCAGAGGCCCTTCTGAATCAATTTCTTGATTCAGAGCCAGGTCAAATCAAACAAGCAGTTTATACAAATAAAAAATGGAGATCTGACAGCAACAAATGTCAAAGGCAATAGAGAAGAGAATATTGCATTTGGGAAACAATTCTTAAAGCGTAAAAAGTTTTGTTCTATCTTAATTAAATGGAAAAATGCAAGGGGCAAAATCCTCTAATTCTTCCACAACTATCTGACAAAAGATGAAAACTTTTAAAGTAAGAAATATACCCCCAGATCACTTCCCAAATTCACGTGTGAATTATAAAGTTATACTAAAAATGTGGCTCTAAGTAAACCCAAACCTCAATATCCCTGCTGTAACTGTAGCTCCAGATGCTAGAAGCAAGACCAGGGACAACTGGGCAAAGCGTCAGAAGAAGATGTGACTGAAAAATTGAGGACAGACAGTGACATCAGAGGAGAGGCAGGGCAGATGAATGACATACAGCCTACCTACAGAAGAAGACACTAAAACACAGGGAGTTTAAGTGATTTGTTAGAGATTAATATCAGCGATCACAACAAAAAAATCAGATTGTCGGAGTTGGGTCATAACTTATAGACTTTGGGACATACTGAAAGATTTAAAGAAGCACATGATGGGGACTGTGAAAAGCAATGTTTTAGGACAATGAGTGAGTGTATTAATCAAGGTTCTCCAAAGAAATGGAGCCATTAGGATAGATAGATAGATGATAGATGATAGATAGATCCATCTTTAGATATCTCTATAGAGACATCATATAGATAGATACATACGGATATATCCTTTATTTTAAGGAGTTGGCTCATGTGGATACAGAGGCTAAAAAGTTCCACAAGCTGCTGTCTGCAAGCTGGAGGCCCAGGAGAGTCCAGAGTGCATCTCCAGTCCAAGCCTGAAGACCTGAGAACAAAGAGAACCAATGATGTCCAATTCCAGGCCAAGTTCAGAAGACCCATGTCTCAGCTCAGGAATGGCCAGGCAGAGTGAACTCTCCCTTATTTCACCTTTGTTCTGTTGAGGCTTTGGACGAAACCCATCCATGCTGGGAAGAGCAATCTGCTTTACTTAGTCTACCAATTCAAATGTTGATCTCATCTAGAAATATCATCACAGACATGCCAAAATAATGCTGAATGAAATATCTCGGCCTTCCACATCCCCGTCGAGTTGGCGTACTCAGTTTTTCCTCATAGTGAGTATAGCACATTGAGTCGTATTTACGTAGTACTTAGGTACTTAGGAGAACAGCCTATCATTGCTATTCATTCTGGGATTTGGAGGCCTCCAAAATCATAAATCTAAAAATAATTCCATTGTTTTTTTTCTTTCTTGAATATAATTTCCACGCTTCTAATGATCTACAAAACCTCTGAGGTTTTCGTCCCTCCCCTTCTATTCCTCATTGTCTACCCCTGCCCCAGTGCCACTCCACCAGCATTAGTCCTTTCCCACCAGAGGATTCTAGCTATCCCATCAGCCCAGGAAACCTTTCGTCCTGATCTCTGCTCGGCAAGTCTCTTCTCATCGTTCACATCTCTTTCAAATCTCTCTTCTTCACATAGATTTATCCTGATCACCTGATGTATCACTTTTTCCCTGGGATCAATTCCTTGCACTGGGCTTAACATTATCTGATATGTTCTTGTTTATTTTCTTGCCGTTCCTTGCTCCACATAAAAACACACTTACACTGCAGCCTCCTAGAGCAGAAAGCATATCACTGATGCCTGGCACATAACAGAATTATCATAAATGTTTGCCAAATGAATGAGTGAATGAACTCATTAGAGGCAAAACAAATGGGTGCCTGAATAGGCGCACGACAAACACAGACCAACTGATCAGAAGGCCAACCCTCCTTCGGTGCTGGTGCTCATACTGACCGAAAGAAAAAGGAATAAAAAAACACATTCTTCTCTTCCCAGTATCTTACTACAATCCCCACTTTCATTACGTGCCCTCTCCTCCAACGTGGTCAATGTTTACCTTTTCGTTTGCATGTGTCCTTGCAAACAGTAGCTTTATTATACATTTAAATGTGTCTAAATATTAATGTGCTACTTATCTCATTTGATTTGTTTACTTCTTTCTTTTAGCGTTATTTTGTTAGGATACCTACCTTTTTATAATTGCATATCTAGCTCCTTGCTTTTAGCAGCTGTGGGGTATTTCATAACACGCATCCACAATATCTACATCCCCATTCCCGTGTTCTGGGTAGTCCCTTTTGCCATAGACAATGCTGTGAGAGATCTCCTTAAAGATGTTTTATTTCAGGCCTGAGAAGGAATTCTCTAGGATGCCTGTCCAGAAGTGGAATTTTGGGGTCATAGGGCATCAGTATGCTTAATTTGAACTAAGTTCTACATGACCACTGGGTTTCTGAATGTTGACTTTCCTTGTACACCTGGAATTATTAGTTTTCTAATTTGTACCAATTCGATAACTATAAAGTAATATCTCTTTGCTGCCATAATTTTTAACTCCCATTTACCAATAAGTTTAAGCATTTTGTTATGTTCTTTGTATGTGTTTACCTTTATATTTTGGTTCTAATTTTTTCTCTGTTAGTATTCTTGTTTTTTCTAAGAGGATGATTAAATCATCCGAGAGAATGATGCTCTTATCCTCACTTCTGATTCTTACTCCTCTGATTTATTTTCTTATAATGGCTGGCAAAACCTCTGGTCTATGCAAACAGTCATTGTGATAACTTGGTCTGAATTAGGAGGAATGCATCAAACTTCTGACTTCTTTAGTTTTGAAGTTAACTTGTTTGTTGTTAATCTTTCCAGTTTTCTATCAATGTATTTCAAGTTATAATAATGTAAAAATTGTTATATATGCTTCAGTTGTGTCCCACTACATTTGACATGTGCTGTTTTCATTGCCAGTTATTTCCAAATATTTTATAATTTCTTATCATTTTATTTATGATCCAAAATTATTCAGTAGTATGCTACTTATTTTGTACACATATGGGATTTTAAGCTATATTTACACTATGGATTTCTAATTTTATTGCATTGTGACCTGGAACATAGTCTATATAATGTTGAGATTTAATTAGTGACCTAATATTTGGTCTGTTTTAGTTAGGATACGACATGCTTTCTGTAGTAACAAATTAACCTGACATCTCGTTGATTTGGCAGAACAGAAATTTATTGCTTGCTCAGGTCAACAGAAGCTCTTCTGCATCTGATGACTCAGGGATCCCCCTTATCTCACCCCTCTTCCATCAATAGATGACCTTAGTACTCCTTCTAGTTCTTAAAATCTACATACATTTTGAATCTTTTTTTTTTTTTTAATCACCACACTTCACATAAACCTTCTGATTAAAACCAGCTTTTTAGGGTCTGATCTGTAATTTGGATTCAAGCCAATCAGACTTTTAGGATGGCTCCCTCATGACAAGATTATGTTGAGGATAATTCTACATATAATAGAAAACATTTTGTCTACTCCTTGTTGTCACTTTCTCGGAATCTCTTAACTCCCCCAATCACTCTAATTCTCACAAATGTCCCAGCTTGCATTTAATATCTTCCGTTGGACCCAATCAGCCTCAGGTTCTGACCCACCATGAACCTTCTGTTTTGGTGGCCATCTGGGCTCTCCCTTCTACCCTGTTCCCATTTAAATCTTGACTTTCATTTACTTCCTGTTCCTATCATAGTCCTGGGACAGTAAATTCTGTGACAAAAGTCTGTCAATATACTACACATACCTTGCCCAAGTGCGAGAACTTCTTGCACTCTCCAATTTGTTTTCAAATCGCTGGTGAGTATAAACACTGTATTTATCTCTTGTTACTCTATCTCCCAGCCCCCTCTTGATGTGATATGAAAATGGTAACACATTGTATAACTTGATTTATAATGTATTTAGCAAAATTATGTGATAACAGAAATCAATATCAATATGATTAAATCATTCACTCAACCAATATTTATCCTGGCCCTGGTAGTAGGAATTCAAAGAAGAATAAGATACTATGTGAAATAGCTCTCAATCTATAAGAGAAAGACCTATAAACAGCCACTGATTTTTAAAATATTTAAGTCCAATGATAGATGCTTACACACAGTTTTATGAGAACCTAAGCAAGAACATCTCATTCATAAGGGAAATGATAACCAAGATGGATTTTAAAGATGGCTTTTTTGGGTAAGCCCATGGTAGAAAAAGGAAAGAGCATAAGCAAAGACATAATGATGAAAAATAGTATGACATGAACAGGGACTATCCAGTATAAGGTAGTATGAAGGTTAATCAAGAAGGAAGAACTGATGGCAAGTGATGCAGATGTTAAGTTGACATCATTTGGGACCTTGAATGCCATGCTAAGGATCTTGGACTTGAGCAGACAGGGACTGTAGATCCTTAAAGAGAAGTAAGTGGCAGATTGGTCCAGACAAGGAGGGCCATAGATAAACCCTTTGCCCTTCACTCTTATAACTGCATGTGTGCAGAACATTTATTTTTAGGAACACTTATTTTCAGAAATCATTTCCTCAGTACCCCTCCGTGTTACTATTATATGCTCACATTCATCAGCCAAACCAGAGGGGAGTTTCTTTCTGAGGGAGCAAGCAACCAGTGCTGCCTGATGATAAAGACTGTCTGGAGCATCCTTCTTATACCGTAGCACATCAGTCAGGCCAAATCACCTAAAGAGAACAAGAGCAAAACTCTTCTCTATCAGACTACTCATGGTGAGTGCAGCTCAGGATTTGGTATACAAATATCAAGCCTACCCATAGTTAAGGCAGGCACTTGAGTATTTGCCAAGTTTCTATACAGGAATATGTTCTGAGGGGCACCTGGGTGGCTCAGTGGGTTAAAGCCTCTGCCTTAGGCTCGGGTCATGATCTCAGAGTTCTGGGATGGAGCCCATCTCCTTTAGTTTGCAGTCAGGTATGCTACAAAGGAACTCTTGAAATTTGGGTGATCTGTGATCAATGCAACAAGCAGGTGTTCATTATCTGTCTCTTTCTTCACTTGCTAGAGAGGCTTTCTGTCACCAAAAAACCTTCAGGTACTGCAAATGACAATTGGTCATCAACATTTAGGTCTATCTGTGAAGCTAATTTGAATAGTGCTCCTCTAAATGAAGACTTCCAAACTTGCAGTAGGGCCAGAGTCTTTTCTCTACCTTTGTTTGATGTTTACCAATGCCAAATTCAATTCACCGATCGTAACAAAACAAATCCTTATTGACTTTCACTGGTTCATGGGTCTGCTTTAGACCTGGTCTAGAGCTTGTTATCATCCATGTATAGCACGTGGCTGGAGATGAAATACTTGTTTACATGTCTAACATGAACAACACCGTGATGCTGTTTTCTTTCCCAGTTAATTGACTCTGTCCCTCATAGAACCAGACAAGATTAAATGTCTCCCCCTCAAATAGTATAATTGTGTATCTTTTGACTTGGAAATCAAAGGAAATAAAAGGAAGGGCAAAAATAAAATTGTCTTGCATTTATTCATTTATCACAGAACACAGGAAGTTGCGGTCCTGCAGAAACTCTAGAAAATTTGAGTGAGAAATTTAGACTAATACTTGTTACAATGAAAATTTGCTATATCTCTGGAATAAATATTATTCCTTTACATAGTGCCTTTCCATGGGCCAAAATATGCTTATTATTATTCCCATGAACTTCCAGAATGATTTTTGGGCAACGCATAAGGTAACTTAAGAGCTGACAGGATTGCAAACATTAAAGGTAGGAAGAAAGACAGTTGGCAAAAAAGGGCAGGGGCAAAGTGAAGTTGGTAAAAGCACAAGGAAGCATGTTGTAATCGCCAACATAACTATGAGGGTAAAACTAACAAGAAAACATATCAGTTTCCTCAAATTAGTATAATTCTTTAGGAAAAAGACTGATGTGGAAGAAAGCAGACTTACAGCAAAGGCAATAAAAGAAAAAAATCAGTGTCTATAAGATGCCAGAGAAAATTAACATCTGATTATTTGTATAACTTTTATCACACAGGCATAACACGTCTTGCATACACTTGGAGGAAGACCAAATTCTATGAAAGTTAATGCTGGGTAAAGATTAGCTGATGACCCAAAGCACTTTCATCTTTAAAAGACATGGGAACTTTTAAAAGGCTGAAATAGGCAATTTTGTGGCCCCCTGAGAAGGTGGAACAAACCCCTGAGGAAAGTGAGTTGAGCCAAAAGAGAGATCAAAAAAGGAGAGATTTGGGAGTAGAGACAAATATGCTTATCTTTGCATGAGTGACTGAAATCTTCAGCTCCCCCCTTGCTTCCCTCATGGTCTCTGAGTAGGTGACAGGGTTAGGGATCAGATTATTGTAAATATCCATAAAATGACAGGCTTTGTAATGAGCAAACTTAGTTGAATGGGAAAAGGTGGAGCTTCATTCTCAGGGAGCCTTGGAAGAATTTGCTCGATAAGCAAAACCCATTGTGGATAAATCACAAATTTAGCTCTAAGCTTTCTAGCAAGCAACACAAAAATAGAAAACTTACCTGTTACAAGATTCAAAATATCTATGAAATAAACATAATCCAAAAGCTCAAGAGAATTGTAACTTCCCTTGATACTTAAATCCTATAGGAATATCTCCTGGGGGGAAAGAAAAGAAAGAAAGAAAGAAAGAGAGAAAGAAGAAAGAAAGAAAGAAAG
>CM052899.1:168711162-168753545 GCA_028534135.1 Potos flavus
AAGGAAGGAAGGAAGGAAGGAAGGAAGGAAGGAAGGAAGGAAGGAAGGAAGGAAGGAAGGAAGGAAGGAAGAGAGAAAGAAAGAAAGAAAACCCGTGCTAAGACGAATGGCCTGACCTGTACAACATCCTTACTATGAACCCTGCTAAGATTTCAGAAGGTTCCATCTTATATCAAAGTAAGCTAAACAGATATTACAGCAAAATGAAATTCAGTTTAAGAAATATCCTTCCAGTCTTGGGTTATTCTATGTGATCCAGGTATATATTTAAGGATATCTGAAACAGAGTACAGACTGGTGTATCTCAAGCGATCCTCCCTGAATACCATTCTTCTCAGCTGTTTTTTGTGCCAACATGGAGAAGTAATCAGCTTGGGATAGTTTCTCCCTGTGAGATGTTTCGAATTCAATTCGTCCATGCTCTCTGCAGCATTGAGAACTGTGTGCCTGAGAGACCAGCAAGCCAAGAGCAGGGAAGTAAGCTTTGGTGGGAATTGAGGAGACAGATTAGAAATAAGTGCCTGAATGACTCAGAAGTGAGGTGAGGACATGATGACGATGTGAGATGAAGAACAACTGGCCTGGGAGCAGGATTCACTCAGAAGGTTGCTTCCAATTTGCTCATTAAGCACAGATGACCAGCTAAGTAAGGACCCCAAGTTCCCAACCACCTGCATTGCTGAAATAGGACAAAACTAAGTACCCACCCAGGACAAAAACAAATGAACAAATGTTTAAAAACACTTCAGTAAAGCATCAGCCAAGCATCTAAATTTTGGCTATTCTACATTTTAAAGGATTGTCCCAGATAAAATGTTTAGGAGATGTACAAACAAGTAACCCCATAAGGCAAGTTATTGAAGAATTAAGATTTATAAGCAACTTAAAATGACCCACCTGGGATTCCACACTAATTTACAATCCTACCATCAGTGTATGGAAGCCTGCTTAAGATTCTCTCTCTATCTCTCTCTCCCTCTGCCCCACCCCTCCCCAAACCACAGGTGCACATGCTCTCTCTCTTAAAAAAAAATAATTAAAAAAACAGGTAATCATGTCAAAAAATGGGCAGAAGACATGAACAGACCCTCTCCCAATGAAGATGTACAAATGGGTAGCAGACACATGAAAAATGTTCATCGTCATTAGCCATCAGGGAAATTCAAATCAAAACCACATTGAGATACCACCTTATACCGTTAGAATGGCCAAAATCAACAGGACAGGAAACAACAAGTGTTGGAGAGGATGTGGAGAAAGGGGAACCCTCTTACACTGTTGCTGGGAATACAAGTTGGTGCAGCCACTTTGGAAAACAGTGTGGAGATTCCTCAAAAAATTAAAAATAGAGCTACCCTATGACCCGGCAATTGCCTCAAAGATACAGATGCAGTGAAAAGAAGGGCCATATGTACCCCATATGTCCTGGGCCATATGTTCCCATATGGGGAACATTGTACCCCAATGTTCATAGAAGCAATGTCCACAATAGCCAAACTGTGGGAAGAGCAGAGATGCCTTTCAACAGATGAATGTATAAAGAAGATGTGGCCACATACACAATAGAATATTACTTAGCCATCAGAAAGGACGAATAACCAACTTTTGCATCAACATGGATGGGACTGGAGGAGATTATGCTGAGTGAAATAACTCAAGTAGAGAAAGTCAATTTTTATATGATTTCACTTACTTGTGGAACATGAGGAATAGCATGCAGTACATTAGGAGAAGGAAAGGAAAAGTGTATTGGGAAAATCGGAGGGGGAGACGAACATGAGAGACTGTGGACTCCGAGAAGCAAACTGAGAGCTTTAGAGGGGAGGGGGTGGGGGGGATGGATGCTCGTGGTGGTGGGTATTAAGGGGGCCACGCATTGCGCGGAGCACTGGGTGTTGCACGTAAACAATCTTGGAACACTGAATCAAAACCTAATGATGTATTTTATGGTGACTAACATAACGAAATTTTAAAAAAATCATAATTCTAACCTCTTTTGACTCATACTTTACTTGCAGAGGGCCACATTTGTTGCTAATATTGCCTTAGTTCATGATTTATCTCCGTACCCTGGGCAACCACAGCAGTAAGAGTGCCTTCCCATGGGATGGATGGTCTAGCCTTGGATCTTAACATAAACATCCCTCTGCTTCTCTTGCCTATCTGTGGTGACTTCCGCATTTTCTCATGGTTATCACTCGGAAACTCAGACAAGTGTTCACACAAACACCCAATTAGCCTGATTATGCACACTGGGCTTCAGTGAACCATTTACCCACCAATACCAATCTTGTCATTTTGTAGCACAGCTTTATGAAGTTATTCAGATACCATGTAATACTTGCATTTGTATAGGTATGTGTACGAAAATCACTGGGAAGGTGAAAATCAGAACTAATCCCAAGTATCCCTGAATAAGCACAAGGGAAGGTAGTTGGCTGACTTTCGGGAACATATTTTACAAGACAATAATAATAATAAATCTTAGAGTCTTACTTGCCATAATGAGCTACACTGTAAGAAGAAAGAAAATTGACTGTAGGATAAGCAAATTCACTTAAGACACTCGGGCTGATTTGGAATTGTTCTTCAAAAACTCAAATGTTTCAGGGCGCCTGGGTGGCTCAGTCAGTTAAGCGTCTAGCTCTTGATTTCAGCTCAGGTCATGATTTCAGAGTGATGAGATTGAGCCTGTGTCAGACTCCACACTTAGTGTCTTAGGAGTCTGCACACTTAGGAGTCTGCTTAATATTCTCTCTCTCTTAATATTCTCTCTCTGCTTAATATTCTCTCTCTCTCTCTCCTGCCACCCTCTACCCCAGGCGCACACATGTGTGCACTCACTCTCTCTATGTATAAATAAATAAATAAATAGATAGATAGATAAATAAATTTTTTAAAGCTCAAATGTTTCTAAAATTCAGTTGTTGATGAGCAGCAAAGAGCAAGACTCTTTGCACTGTAATTCTAAAGTCTTTTCTCTAGGCATCATCATCTTTGTCCCAAAATCAAAGTTGTAGCCTAATCTAAATGTAATCTTTTTGGTAAATTTTAACACCTAGAGCTTCTATTTTGATTGGTAGACATTCTAGGTAGTTCATATTGTGACAACTAAACACCATAAACTGGGCACCTTATAAATAATGGAAATTTTTTTCTCACAGTCCTAGAGGCTGGAAGTCTGAGATCAGTATGCCAGCATGGCTGGTTCTGGGGAGGACCCTCTTCTGCGTTACAAACTGCCATCTTCTTGCTGTATCTTCACATGGTAGAAAGAAGACAAGGGAGTTCTCAGGGTCCCCTTTCCAAGGTCATTGCACTATTCATGAAGCTCCACCTTCATGACCTACTTAGCTCCCAAAGGCCATTCCTCCTAATACCATCATGTTGGGGGTTAGAATTTCAACAGAATTTGAAACTTTGAGAGGACACAACAGTAAATTCATTGCAGTAGAATATTTAAGCTTTCTTGGATGCAATTATGATTATATGTACCTAAAGACATTTCCATATTTATTGTTGAGCCACAGATACCTTAATTCAACAAGAACACCATATATGTAGGATACTGGTGTTCCATGTATGTAGGATACATCAACATATGTACTCATGTTATCGCCACAATTTTTCTTTTAATTGTATTTACTTATAATAATGTCAGATATGTCATCTTTGGCAGAATGAAACTCCCAAAGCTTTACTCTGATTTACTGAATAAACAATTGAGCAATTGTTGGGATGATCTTAACTGATTTTTGTTTTACTTGAAAGATCAGATGATATCGTTTAACTGTTTGCAAAAATCTTTTTTTTCTAAGAGAATAAACACATTCACAGCTATACTTTCATTTCAACAAAACAAAATAAAAAACAAGGAAATAAATTTGGAATCATACTCAATTGATCTAAATAAAAGGCCATGTTGCACACCATCTGCACTTACAAGTGTTAATTTGTCATGTAGGGGCAGAGTGGCCTTCTGGATAGATGGTTAAGTGTCAAATATTTTGAGCAGTTTCCACCATCAGCAGCAGCTTTCTAGAGAAATGAAAATCTAGTGATTAATTTCTCATCAAACAAAGTACTCTGTAAAGGATCTATGCTCTGTGGCAAGGCTGCTTAGTCACTCCAGCCCGACAGTATTGGAGGAACACGCAGCCTATAATTTCCCATGTTCCCCACTGGCCCTGCTAACTGGTAAACCCAGTGGCTATCAGGAGAAATGGCAACAAATACTTCTCCCACCTCTACTAGAGAGCAGAGCAAATTAGCTGTCCCTATTAGCATTCACATCCAAACACCATTTCACCAGGAAGTTCCCTGCACACTGTCCTTAGAAGAGAGGCATTCTTTTGTGGCTGGAAAAGATAAAGGAATGAGAGACAGATTATCACTCTTTGTCACTCAAATTTAACCACGTGTTAATGGGAGAACTCTGTTCACCACAGGTAGTATTAGATGTCCTTGCTGAAAATGTAATTTTTCACATCAACTCAGCATGACTAGGGGGAGCATCACGGAGTGACTCATATGCTCACAATGTGACCTTTTGTGGGGGCCAAGGAGCCCCTTTTAAATGGAATGCAGCTGTAGACACAAGATCTTTTGGTCCTTTCACAGAAACTGCTAACCTGATGGAATGATGGGATAGGTTCTTAAAAGTGGAGCTAATGGTCTAACTTACAGATGATCTCTGAAAGGATGAGACACGTGCCTTAAATCGATGGTATAATGTGCTGTGCTCTCCAATATGTGTGATACACTGGTCCAGGAACCTTGGGACAAAAGGAGTGTTCTTACCTGCTGCCATTCCCAGTGACCCAGTTGGGAATTTTATGTTTCCTCTCCTCACAAATCTTGACTCTATGAGTGTAGAGTTTGTTCCAGATGGGGAAGAGTTTTATAGAGGACATCAGAAATATCACACCCAACTGAAAACCTCTTGTCACATTGTGGTCCTCTTGTCTGTACATAGCAGGCAAGGAAAAGAATTCCCATTCTAGCACAGTAAAGAATCCTCATCATCCCAAGGAGATAAGATTGCTGTTGTATAGAGGAACAAGGGACAAAATATTAGGCAATTCGCTGGTATTCCCATGCCCAGTTTCATTATAATTGGGCAAATAGAGCGACAAGGACAGAAACCTCAGAGCGAGGGCAACAAAGGAATGAATAATTGTGAACTATTAATACCATCTATCACAGCAAGTTAAACCAAAAAATCACTTTGATTTGCTTTGGGTTGGAGCAAATTTCCTCCAGGTTCAACTTTGGGCTTTTAATTACTTTCCATTATCATTAATAGTTGCCTTACCAGAAGCATTAATTTCCCATTTATCCTCTTATAAGGCTAGGACAATGCAGATAATGCTGCCCAGGCTCCACATAACATTGTAGAAGGAGATTAGAATGCTGCACAGATTATTATTTTTTACAGAATTACTTTCAAGACAAATTGAATTTCATTGCTTGAAATGAATTTTTATGTTTTTGTGGAGAGGGGACAAATGGGTGTCAGCCATTACAAAGTACATGGCAATGACATAATTGAAAGAAATCAAACAGATTTTTATACATGAGATTTAATGCTATCTTTGAATGAGCTTTAGGAGTTTTGTGTCAAGGTCCAAACACATGATTCATCACTGCAAAGTACAAGTGACAAAATTAAGATTACTGTGTTTCAATAGAGAGATAAAGAGGCCAATTCTCATCATCATGGCTATTTTTCAAACTCGAATGCCAAGACTGCCTTGAAGTCAAGGGAATTGAGATGTCTCCAGCAATGATTCCACCCTGGAATCCATAAGTGTTCAACAATATTGGTTATTACCAATATCAAACAGGGTTTCATAAAAACATTATACGATTGATGAAGATATACTTAAAAAAAAATAAGAAGTGTCTTTTCACTGTGGAGGCTGAAACAAGTGCCATTACACTGCGTTAATCCTCTCTGGGCTGTATCCCCTATAACATGAGGGCCACAAAGGATGGTTGAATGTCTCTCACTAGGACAAATCAGACTCTCTCAGCCCTGCCAGTGTGAATGGGGGGAAGATGGATTGTGGTGATGAAGGAGAAAGAAGAACCGAGAATTTCTCTCAGGGTTTTGGCTTGAGCTACTGAGTGGCTATGATGTCATTTGCTCAGACAAAAGAGACTGGGGAGACAAGAAATCATAAATCCCTTCATAAAGCTTCACAAATATGCCTTCCTCCTTCTTACTCTACTAAGAGCTAGAGGTTGTGCTTTTCAGTCAGGTTTTGAAGATGGACTGTTTCACAAGAAAGTGTTTGTCTTTCTCTTCTGCAATTCTTTAGACAGGGCTGTCCATCTAAAGCACCCCAGACAGTGCTTCTGCAGCATGTTTTTTTTCCCTTCTCTGTCCTCACCATTGTCTCTCAGACTATTATTGCGGGGTTCTAAAACATCTTTCCTTTGAAGAAACTTGCAGTGATACTGTTGTCTCATGCAATCTGAACCAACTCCTCAAGCTGAAGTTGGTGCATATGTTTGCAAAACGGTGTTTCAAAGGCCAGACTCACTGATGGACGACAGAAGACAACACAGAAGGTTTATTTTCATATAAGAGAAGTCATACAAATACAGGTGACATTTCCAATACCAAAAGTGGCCTGATTTATGGTCAGGGAAAAATAAGGTAATTAGTAGATAATGACAACATCTTTTAATTCCTAGATATCAATCCTATTTCCTGCCCTTCATCCACTTCAGTTGTGTTCCTTTTGATCTTCAAAGTTGATTTTCAGTAAATGGGATTTTTCTCTTCCTTGGTAATCTCTTCAAAGACTATAGTCCTGGAAACTGAATACACGTGGCCTGGAACATAAAGTTAGGCCAGAAAATGGGATCTAACCTTTCCTTATTACCTAAAACAGTGCCAGAAATAGACTACTCAGAGTGAAAGCAAGAAGCAAGATCAAGCAAACAAATACTATGATCTGACCATGAAGATATTATTGAAATTGGTCTTAAAAGATTTCACTCTTCCCAGGAATTGGCAGCCCTTCACATTCTTCTCAGGATTGGCAGCACTTCAAGAATAAGAAAGGGAGAGAAGAAAGCAAATATTACAATATTCTAGCAAAGCAACAGAGGGCTAATATGGTTCACAAAGTACTTTCATATATGTTAACTCACTTAAACTTGACAACAACCCTCTGAGAAAGGTGTTAGAGAGAGATCACAAAGGCTGAAAAAGTCTCACCCTTAGTAGTGTGAGATTAAAACCCAGATCTTCCAATACCCGAAGATCATTATTGTATCACTATTTTAAGAGGAAAGCAGGAGCCACAGACCTTGGTCTTAAAGGTTTTGGAATATTGAACTACAACTAGTTTCACAAGAGATGGTAAATTAATCACAGATTTGAGAACTAATCCCTTACATACAAAAAACAGTTATTAAGTGTATGTTAGGATTCTCCAAAGAAATAGAACCAATGGGATGTGTGTGTGTGTGTGTGTGTGTGTGTGCGTGCACGTGTGTATGTGTAGGTGTGTGTATGACTTATGATAAGGAACTCCTCAGGTATTATGGAGACTAGCAAGTCCAAAATATGCAGTATGGGCCAGGGTGCTGGAGACTCAGGAGACAGGAAAGCCAGTAGTCCAGATAAGGTCTGCAGGCCACCTGTTGGAGAATTCTTTCTTGCTCTGGGAGGTCAGTGTTTTGTTCTATTCAAGCCACCAACTACTTGGATGAAACCCACACACATTACAAAAGGGAGACTGCTTCATTCAAGTCCACTGATTTAAATTCTCATCTCACCCAAAAATACTCTCAAATATTTTTGCTCAAAAAACAAGGCTAAAATGTGGCAGATGCAGAATTTCAACGCTGGTAGCCTCACTGCAGAAACCACATTTAAAACCATTAAGCTATGATAAATTCTGGTTGTTACGATGATTATGAGAAAGGATGTAGAGACTGATTCAGATAGTGAGGAAGGGACAGAGGACCTTGGCTGAGACCCAGGTTTCGAGGTTAGATGTCTTATAGAATTAGTGTCATTACCCTAAAGAGACTAAGAGGGAGGTAAAGACACTATTGGGGGGGGCAGGAGAAGGCAATGACCTAGTTCTGGAAACTGAGCATTCTGTAAGACATTGAGGTAGAGGTGTTCAAAAAGAAGGTTGTTATATAATTCTAACTAGTGAAAAGCATCAACAGGGGACACTTGGGTTTAGAAGGAACATAGTCTTAGCATGTAAACCAACTGTAGGTAGGCATGTTTAGTCAATGTTTAAACCTGATGGCCATTTGTGGAGAAATATAACCATTAAGTAGAGCAAACTCATGTATGCTGATTAGCACATTCTTTCCCTGTAGACTTGGTCTGTGGGAGGCTGAACCATATTCAAAAGATTACTTGAGAGGCATAGGTTTAGAAGAAAATGAATTACTTATAAAATATTTGTTTATTAAAATATTCAAGGTAAGGATGCAGAGAAAGGGGAACCCTCTTACACTACTGGTGGGAATGCAAATGGGTACAGCCACTCTGGAAAACAGTATGGAGGTTCCTCAAAAGTTAGAAATAGAGCTACCCTATGACCCAGCCATTGCACTATTAGGTATTTACCCAAAGGATATAAACATAGTGATCCAAAGGGGCACCTGCAACCCAATGTTTATAGCAGCAATGTCCACAATAGCCAGAATTCGGAAAGAGTCATCAAAAAATGAAGTCTTGCCATTTGCAATGATGTGGATAGAACTAGAGGGTATTATGCTAAGTGAAATAGGTCAATCAGAGAAAGACAATTATCATATGATTTTATTCGTATGTGGAAGTTAAGAAACAAGACAGATGAACATAGGGGAAGGAGAGGAAGAATAAAATCAGACGAAATCAGAGAGGGAGACAAACTATAAGAGACTCTTTAAGTCTAGGGAACAAACTGAGGGTTGCTGGAGGGGAGGTGAGTAGGGTGATGGAGTAACTGGGTGACGGTGACAGGCATTAAGAAAGGCACTCGATGTAATGAACACTGGGTGTTATATGCATGATGAATCACTGAACTCTACCTCTGAAACTAATACTATGCTATATGTTAATTACTTTAAATTTAAAAATGTATATGTGGAAAAAATTTAAAAATTAAATATTCAAAAATACTAAGGTACCAAGTTAAGGTATTTTTCAGGCCCTTGATTCTGACAGATCTCAGTTTGAATCTCAGTTTTGACACATACTGATTATGTCAAAGTAGAAAAGTTATACCAGTTTCCTTGTATGTTTGGTAGCAATAATAATTATAACTCGTAGGTTTGTTGTGATGATAAATGGAGCTCCTATATGTAAAAACACTTAGCCAAACTCTGATGAAAAGTATTTACCCCAAAGATACAGATGTAGTGAAAAGAAGGGTCACATGCACCCCAATGTTCATAGCAGCAATGTCCACAATAGCCAAACTGTGGGAGGAGCTGAGATGCCCTTCAACAGATGAATGGGTAAAGAAGATGTGGTTCATATATACAATGGAATATTACTCAGCCATCAGAAAGGATGATTACACAACATTTACATCAACGTAGATGGAACTAGAGGAGATTATGCTAAGTGAAATAAGTCAAGCAGAGAAAGACAATTATCATATGGTTTCACCTATTTGTGAAACATAAAGAGTAGCATGGAAGACATTAGGAGAAGAAAGGGAAAAATGAAAGCGAGGAAATCAGAGGGGGAGATGAACCATGACAGACTATGGACTCCGGGAAACAAACTGAGGGTTTTAGAGGGTGGCGGGTGGGGGGATGGGTTAGCCCAGTGATGGGTATTAAGGAGGGCACGTAATGCATGGAGCACTGAGTGTTATATGCAAACAATGAATCATGGAACACTACATCAAAAATTAATGATGTACTGTATGGTGACTAACATAACATAATAAAAAAAATTTTTAAAGTATTGAACAATGTATGTTGACCATTATTATGATAATGATTAATAAATTATTACCCATCTCTACAACGGGCATGTTGAAGGACCACATCCTCCTCTTCCCAACACCAGTTTCCAAGATCTGTGAAGCATCCTTATGTCTGTTTTCTAATGGATATCTCTCTCCTTAGAAATTCTGAGAATTTCAGCCAAAGTCAAGATGAGTTTGGCATGAAATATTCTGCAGCCATCAAAAATGATGCAAATTTACAATTATTTTTACAAAATTACATGTTTTTCCAATAAAAAATTAAATTAAAAACAGCTTCACTCTTAATTATAATATTGTGTATTCTCTAATCTTTCCAAATTAACCAATATCAATTTTGAATCAAAATTAAGGGGAAAAATAGAACTCCAAGATGTATTTATTAAAATATCAGTGGTAGGGCTAAGTGTTTGTCTATCTATAAAGTTCTATGCGTGAATATAATGACCAGCCAACATTATGAACTACCACTTTACTTAGAAACTATCCAGAGGAATCATTCTAATGTAGTGGTTATTTGTGACAGGTGTGTTTTGCATACTTCAACTTAATTTTTCTTTGTGACAATCATATGACTTCCATACCATTATTACCTCAATTTTATGCATGATGAAACTGAAGCATGGAGAATTAGTATAACTTGTCCATGAAAACACGGACCACTGGCAAATGCTGTCCAAGATCAGTACTCACCTTCAGCCCTCATGGTAAGTGGCTTCTCAATGAAAAATGAATAAAACTCAAATGGCGAAATATCAGTATGCACATAATGAGTTTAAAACTGTCTTTATCTTTTTTCTTCAGCCTCATTAAACCTGCTTCCATCCTGGAATGAATAGCCATAGCTTGGAGTAGGGAGAAGAAAGGAGAAGGGAGACAAAGAAATGAGGAAAGAATATGAGGAAGGATTTCCTTCAAAGCTGTCTGCAGCTTCCCAGATGGAGAGGAGAAAAGCAAAAGCCTCCTTTTGTCATTAGTGGTCAAATTGCTCTGCTGATATTAACTGGAAATGTTTGTTAAATTTCACAGACTTACAAAGGGCTGGAGAGAGGATTCTGGGAAGATGACCAAGCATGAAGCACCAGAAATCCCTCTCTCGACAATGGCACCAGCAGAATCTGTCTGATGTAACTAATTTAGAACTCTGGAGTCTACTGAAAGTCTGCTACTTCCAGCAGAAGGCTTTGATGATGACTTGCAGCTCACTGGTCAGTTTCAACTCCTAGCACAGTATCATCAGCTACCCACCTTCAGCTACCCACCTTCCACCCTTCAGTCCTATGGCCTGCAGCTGTGCCTATGTTCCTGGAGCAGCTTGTCATGGCTTACAGAAGCCAGGGTGGGCAATAAGGATTCTATCTTCCAAATATCAGTGATCTGTGCTCCGATTTCTGATTGCTTATTCTGATCATGAAAGTGCAGTTAAAGAGGCAATGGCCATTGTTACCGCTCCTCTTCCCATTGTTGCAAGCCCCTAAGCCTCTGGCTGAAGTGACAGCCAGGGGATGTAAAGGGCTAGAACTTGTATTTTGTCCCCTTTGTTGTTTTCTTTTTCTCATTTTGAGAGACAGGCATTGAGGACTGTGACATTCAAAGCAATATGATAAGAGGGCAATTAGAAAGTCATCACGCATGCCCAGAAGGTGTAGGCTCAGAAGAGATCTGAGAAGATGTAGAAGTCCTTAGATTTATACCTTAGGCCAATTCTTGGGACAAAGATAGCCTACAACAGTCAAACAAACTAAATAGCAAACCCTTGCGGGGAAGGGGAGGGGGGAGGGGAGATCTGAGTTTCTAAAATTGTATCATTAGATATAAATATCCAGATTAAAAAAAAAAGAAATCATGAAGCATGCCAAAAAACAAACAAGCAAACAAACAAGCATATAGCTTATTCAAAAGGGAAAAAAGTGAACAGAAACCATCCCTGAAAAAGACTTAATGGAAGATCTGCTAAACAGTATTTTAAAATAATTGTCTTTTTAAATTTATGTATTTATTTTAATTCCAATGTAGTTAACATACAGTGTTACATTAGTTTTGGGTGTATGGATATAGTGATTCAACAATTTTGTACATCCCCTTGGTGCTTATCACAAGTACACTCCTTAATCTCGTCACCTATTTCACCCATCCCCCACCCACCTCCTTCCGGTAAACATCGGTTTGTTCTCTAGACTGTCTAGAGTCTGTTTCTTGGTTTGTCTCTGTTTTTCCTTTGCTCATTTGTTTTATTTCTTAAGGAAGGGGACTTGAGAGGGTTGCCATTGGAGTTTCTAAGTTTAGGGGTTTTTATGAGATCTTTTGCAGAACTATCTTAAGCAACAAGGGTGTGCTGAGTCATGCCAATCAGGGCTTCGGTTAATGTCTACATGATGATGGTCTTTTTGACTGACATCTGGGGGCTTATGTCTTAACTGGCCCCTGCTGGTGATGGTGAAAAATGCTTTGTGGTTAATTGTTTTATTTTAGGATCAGTTCTGCAAAGGCGACAAAACAGAATGCTAGTGCAGTCCTGTCTAAGCTGCAAAACAGGGTGTTAGTGCTGTTTTATTTTAATCATCCTAGTTCCATATTGTCTTGTTGGGGACCCTGGCCTGACTATCCAACTAACTCCTAACATTATGGTTTCTTTCTCTGAATGACTTATTTCACTTAGCATTATACTCTCTAGCTCCATCCATGTTGTTGCAAATGGCAAGATTTCATTTTTTTCTATGGCTAAATAATATTGAATTTTTTATATATGTGTGTGTATAAATTTATATGTATATAAAAATTTATATTTATATATAATTTATATTATGTAATATGTTTATAATTATTATATATTATAAATTATTATAGAATATATTATAAAACTATAATATATGTTATATATAAATTATATAATATAAAATATTATAAAATAATATGATTTATATTTACATATAAATATACACATATTATTAATTAATACAGAATATGTGATACATATATCACATATGTGATACATGGATAAAGCCAAGAAATGAACAAAATGGAAATATGAAGAAAAGGATAGAAAACCTAAAAAGAAACCTAATAGAAATTCTGAAGGTGAAAAGTATAATAACTGAAACAAAAATTTACTAGAAGGATTAAAAGGAAGATTTGAGCAATCAGAATAAAGAATCAGTAGATTTGAAGATAGGACCACGGAAGTTATCATCCAAAGAATATAAAGAAAAAAATATTGAAGTGTTATATCTTTAAGATGTTAAATGTAAATACAGAGCACTCTCCCCAACAACAGCAGAATACATATTCTTCTCAAGCGTATATGGAAAAAATTCCAGGATATACTCTATGTTAGTTCACACATTAAGTCTCAATAGATTTAAAAGAAAGTAGATATCAAACATTTTCTCCTACCACAATAAGATAAAGTTAGAAATCAGTAATGGAAGGGGAACTAGAAAATTCACAAATTTGTGGAAATTATACAACACACTTGTAAACAACCAATAGAAGAAATAACAAAGGAAATTAGAAAATAGATAGAGATGAATGAAAACAAAATACGACATGCCAAAACTTATGGGACACATGAAAGCAGTGCTAAAGGGGAAATTTGGCGAGCTCTTGGGTGGCTCAGTTGGTTCAGCATCTGACTTCAGCTCAGGTTATGACCCCAGTGTCCTGGGATGAGTCCGCATCAGGCTCCCTGCTCACCGGGAAGTCTGCTTCTCCCTCTACCCTTCCCCCCTGCTCGTGATCTCTCTCTTTCTCTCTCTCTCTTTATCTCCCTCCCTCTCTCAAATAAATAAATACTTTTTTAAAAAGGGAAAATTTAGTTATAGATGCATTAAAAAAACAAGAAAGATCTCAAATTAACAACCTAAGTTTACAACTTAAAGAACTAGGAAAAAAAGTACAAACTAAACCCAAATCTAGGGGAATGAAAAAAATAATAAAGATTAAAGATAAATGAAAAAGAAAATAGAAAAATCACAGAAAAAATCAACACAATAAAAAAATGGCTATATGAATAAAGATTAACAAAATTGACAAGCCTTTAGCTAGATGGACTGAAAAATTACTAAAATCAGAAACAAAAGTGGGATATAACTACTGATTTTACAGAAGCAAGAAAGAATTATGAGAAAGTACTATGGACAATTGTATACCACCAAATTGAATAACCCAGATGAAATGGGCAAATCTCTAGAAACACAAACTTACAAAGACTAAACCTAAAGAAATGGAAAATCTAAATTGACCTATAACTAGTAAGGAGATTCAATCAGTCATCAAAAATCTCCCAACAGAAGAAAGTCCCTAACTTGATGGTTTCACTGGTGAATTGTACCAGTTTAAAGAATAATAGTGAACACCAATTCTTCTCGAGCTTTTCCCAAAAACATTGAAGATGAGGGAATACGCCCTAACTCCTTTTTATGAAGCGATCATTACCCTGATACCAAAGCCAGATGAAGACATTATAAGAAAAGACCAATATCCCTTCTGAACATTGATGAAAAAAAATCCTTCACAAAATATTAACAAACTGAATTGAGCAGAATATTAAAAAGATTCATAACATATCAATATTAAGGGCGATATATTCCTAGAATACAAGGATGTGTCAACATATGAAAATCAATCAATATAATACACCAGATTAAAAGAATGAAGGGAAAAAAGAACACGATCATCTTAATGTAGTAAGAGCATTTGACAAAATTAAACATGATAAAAACACATGCAACAAACTAGAAATAGAAGGAAACTACCTCAACATATTAAAATCCATATCTAAAAAAATAAAATAAAATAAAATAAAATAAAATAAAATCCATATCTAAAAAAATCCACAGTGAACATCAAACTGAATGGGGAAATAAAGGAGGGAAATTCTCAAACATGCCACATGCTACAACATGGAGGAACCTTGAAGACAGTCTGCTAAGTGAGAGAGCCGGTCACAGATAGACAGATACTGCATGATGCCACATTCATGAGATACTTAGCATAGTCATAATCACAAACACAGAAAGTGTAGGGGTGGTTCCCAAGGGCTGGGGGAGGGGAGGAACGGGGAGTTGTTTAATGCATATAGAGGTTCCATACTGCAAGATGAAGAGAGTTCTGGAGACGGATGGAGATGATGGTTGCACAACAGCGTGAATGCACTTGACACTGCTGAACTGTGCACTTAAAATATTGAAAAAAGCGAAAAGGCTAATGTTTGCAGCCTTAAGAGCTGTCACGAAGAGGTGAAGTAACTTTCCCAGTTGAAACAACAGAAGTGACTCTTATTCACTTGTTTATACAATGCTTATTGAGACCCCGGAGCAGCACTGGAGATGAGAAGAAGTGATGCCTTCAGAAGGCTCACTGCCCAGTGGGTAAAGCCAGAAATCCTGGTGGAATGAGGATAATAATAGGAGTTCGTATAAAGTACGAGTACAACAGAGAGGTGGGATCATTGCGATTGGGAGATGAGGAACGAGGGTCAAGAAAGTCCTCGTGGAAGAGTGTAACAGCTAAAGCAGGTCTGACATGCACCTAGGATTTCAGTACGAAGCACGAGAACAGGGGCAGTCCGAGCAGAGAGAAGGGTCCATGCCAAGGACGGCAGCACCGACGGTCCATTCTAGGCACGTGCCGCACGGAGAGAACGCCAGCGAGGGGCACAAACACGTAATCCCACCTCGAGTGTGGACTGTGTGTTGTAGGGTGAACCGCTTCCTCTTTCTAAAATTTAACCCCCCATCAGCAAAATGAAGATAATAATCCCTACCTGATAAGGATACTAGGATAATTAGTTTTGCTTAGAGATGTTTGTAGCTTGGCACCGATGCTGGCCCACGGGAAATGGCCCCTGACTCATAGCTATTACAGTGACTGTAGATTCCTCACAGAATATGCATCAGACCAGCCTCCTGGCCGAACCTCCGATCAGGGCCACCGAGCAGCAGGACCACAGCTGGCACCGCAGATGCTGAGGCCTGCCAGAGAAGCCGGTCCCCAGACTTCGCAAGGGAAAAGTTGGTGAAGGCTGCTGAAGGCCAGCGTGGCGTGACCCCGGGGACTTGGCCTCTCCCAGTAGATTCCTTCAGAGCCCTGAATCAACTCTCTGCACTCCAGCCAGGGAAGCTTCATGTTCAGGAGACTGGAGACGGTTTTTCTTTCTCCAAACCAATCTTCCAACCCCCTAACCTCCCCGGACATGGGACATGGAAATAAGTTACTGATTCCAGTTGGTGCAGATGACCTTTCACACAGCAGGGGACACGGGCCTGGAGGGGAATGTGCATCCACCGGAGAAATTCTTAGTCATGATGCGGGAAGTGAGCTAAAAAAAATAGCAAGACCTCCAGATGAAAATTCTTCCCACTACCAGCAACCTCAGCCTAGCCTTGGTGTGAACCTTGCAATCTTCCTGACCCCATCACTTCCCTCTCCCTTTCACACCATGTTTTTGAAACTGCTCCCAATTCCTAGTGTATTTACTTCTATTTCACACCTCCGAATGTTTGCACGGGAGAATCCCTTGGCATGGAACAACCCCTCCACTCCCTTCATCTAATTAACTTCTATGTACCTTTCCAAAAAAAAAAAAAAAGCTCAGCTCAAACTTAAACCTCCCCACCAAGAAGTTTCCTTGGCCACTCCCTTCCTGCTCAGATTCTGACACCCTCCCCCGCCCCGAGCTTCAGGATCACTCAACAGATACTTGAGGATCACGCATGGGCTGACAAGCCCTACATTCTCACGGAATTCTGTGGATGCTAACTATCAAATAGTATCACATGATTTTCAGTCATTTATTTACCTGCCTTTCCCACTTAAAGGAATGTTCTTTAATGGCAGGGATCAAGTTTGATTATCTCAGTTTCCTCAGTGCCTAGTGTAATATATTCAATATATATTTTAGTGAAGGAAGGAAGGAATGGGCAGATGAAAGGAAGGGAGGAAAAGGAAGTGAGAGAGGGAGGAAGAGAGAGAGAGTGTGGTGGAGAAATGGAGGGAGAGGAGAGAGAGAGAGGAAGGGAGGGAGGGAGAGAGGGAGAGAGGGAGGGAGAGACAGAGAAAGGGGAAAGAGGAAGTCGGAGAGAGAGAGGGAGGAAAAGGGAGGGAGGGAGAGTGGGAGGGAGGGCAAGAGGGAGGTAGGGAAAGGGAGGGAAGGAAGAAGGGAGGGGTAGAGAGAGAGGAATGAAGTGAGGGAGGAAGGAAGAGAAGGATAACTCTCCCAAATCTCCCCTCCCTCCCACCACCTCCCACCACAGTGGACAGATCTAGTTCCCCAGTGAGCTGCTTCCTACTGAAATGATCTACACCTTGCTTTCGGTGTCACTCCACTGGAATCTTTCTCCAGCCTGATATTTGCTCTAAACAAGCACCTCTTGGACACCTTTTGATAGGAGCTTGCAGAACGAGCACTTGTTTCGGACTCCTTCAGACATCTGTTTACTCCCAATCTGCTACTTAAAATCTCTCTGAAGTTAGGAAAGTTATTTTACAACTTTGCTTCATTTTGCTCATCTGTAAAAACAGTATTTATTATACCCACCTTGAAGGTAAGAGTAAAAGGACACGAGGAATGTTTGAGTTGTGGGGACTTTTATTAGAGCCTAAAGCCATCGACAGGGGATCTCTCAGCTCTCAGTTATTATGAGGTTTTTCTCAGTTTCATTCACTTTTTGAAAGCCAAAGGAAGTTTTATAAGTAAACATTGTAAAAATGTCTCCTTCTGCTTCTCGCAATCACACACCTAGTGCACTAATAAAATTAGACCTCCTCTTGGCTCAACATATGACTCCCTCAGCTTAAATATTTCCTGCTAAATGGATCTTTTAAAAGTCCTAGGGAAAAATATTTGCATTAAATATGCCAAGAAAATAAACACATACCTACAGCATAACAAGAGCAAATTCAAATTAGTGAGAAAAACATCAAGTTTACAACAAATAAATAGGTAATGCATATGCATTTCCTGCTAGAGGATAGGCAGTGAGCAGGGAGGTCCAACACCACATACTTCCCCACCTGGCTGCCCCTTCACACACTCTCTGACCCTTGGAAAGCTATTCCATTTCTCTGGGCCTCAGTTTCCTCATCCATAAAATAGAGGCACCAACAATGTCTTTGTAACAGAGGTAGGGTGTGGATTAAATGAAAATTAACGCTAGACTTGTGACCAACTGCTTAGAACATAGTAAGCGCTCAATAAATTGTCGCTTTCTTCTTTTTTCATAGAAAGCCCCAGTTTTCCTCATATTCAAAGACAGGTAAATTTCAATACGAATAAGGTGTCATCTATACCATCTAGATCACAAACTTTTTTTTAAATTTGTTCAGTGTTCCAAGATTCATTGTTTATACATCACACCCAGTGCTCCATGCAATACGTGCCCTCCTTAATACCCACCACCAGGCTCACCCATTCCCCACCTCCCTCCCCTCCAAAACCCTCAGTTTGTTTCTCAGAGTCCACAGTCTCTCATGGTTCCTCTCCCTCTCTGATTTCCCCCAATTCACTTTTCCTTTCCTTCTCCTAAGGTCCTCCATGTTATACAAAATTTATTATCATGACAATACCCACTGCTAGCAGTGTAGTTAAGACACTGATCTGTTTATACTCTCCTGGGAGCAAAGCAAATTGTTTCAATCCTTTAAAAACATGCACAGGTTGAGAGTCATATAGCAATTTTAAGAAATATGTATAGCCTTCCCCCCAAAATTCTACCCCAGCTATTTATCCTAAAGAAGGGATTTCCAGCTCTTCTGAGGACCTCTGGGGTTGCATCTTGGAGGTAGGGGAGCAAGTAAGCTTTATTTCTGACTATTATATAGCTTGTAAGTCTATGTAATATTTTTAGCAGGTGGGGGGAAGAAAGGGGGCCAGATTTTTCTTCCAATAAATAAATAAATAAATAAATAAATAAATAAGCGAGCTTATCATTTGGAAACCAGTGTTCAAAGGCAATAACCCAAAAGGAAAAGGTTATAAACACAGTGAATTTTAATTAAGCAATAACTTATACAAGATTGGGGGAAAAGTAGACTAAATACCCCACAGAGTGTAAAAATTTTTAAGTGGACTGTTCACTTGATGAAATGCCCGGCAACTTCTAAAAATCATCACTATAAAGCCTGAATTCTAAGACAATAGCAGAAATAGATGGAGGAGGAGCTGTGGAAGGAAAGCCAAGTCTTCAGCATTTATCGCTGATTATTCGTCAGACCTGGAACTGCGGGCTCACGGAGAATGTGGGAAAAGCCTACAGATCTATCATGTGAAAGGAACAGAGCCCAATACTCTATCCATCCATCACTGTGACAACTTTAACCGGACTCGTTATACTCACGGTCAGGGACTGCAAGAGAACTTTAAAAAGAAAAAAAAAAAAACAGCAGAAATTTGATTTTCTGAGACGGACAGGTGAATCGTTTTGTTTCTTCTGTTTTCCTTTTCTTTTCTCTTTTGTTCTTTGTTTCTTTTTTTTTTTTTAAGATTTTATTTATTTATTTGACACAGAGAGATAGAGATCACAAGTAGGCAGAAAGGCAGGCAGAGAGAGAGGGGGAAGCAGGCTCCCTGATGAGCAGAGAGCGTGATGCGGGGCTGGATCCCAGGACCCTGAGATTATGACCTGAGCCGAAGGCAGAGGCTTTAACCACTGAGCCCCTGTTTTTTGTTTCTTTAACATTGGTCTTGTAATAAAAGAAAATTGTACCCTACTTGGAGAAGAAATTTGGAATAAAACACCACCATTTCTAGTTTGTAAGAGAATAACCAAAGGATTCTCCAATTAAAAAAAAAAAAAAAGCCTCATAAGCAGATTGCTGAAAATAAACCATTTTATATTAAAATTTTTTTTGTTATTTTCTTCAATTAATAGAAGCACACAAATTCCAAGCTCTAAATAGAAACTGAGAATGACTACAGCCTCCCAGCATCTGCGCTGGTCCTCCTCCGATTGATTCTGCCCAGCAGCCAGAGTGATTTTTGAAAATAGAAATCAGATTGTGTCACTCCTGATATAAAAACAACAACAACAAAACATCCAAAGGCTTCTCATTGCATTTAAATAATCCAGGCCCCTTACTGTGGCCCATAGTGCCCTACCTGATCTAGTCCTCATGTCTCCCTCTGGACGCCTCCCTTCCCAGCCTCCTTTGGATTCCAGCCCCATTCCCCCCATTCTTCCTTCTCAGACATCCCCATGCGTCCATTCTCACTGCTTTGTACTTGCAATGCTTTGAATACATTTTTTCCTTGGGTTTTCTTCCTGTAAGACTGGGTCCTTTTCATCTCTCAGATAGATCTCCCTAGAAATTATCAGTGAACTGTTGGACTCCTAGGAGGCACCAGGCCCCACTCCCAGTGCTAGTGGTCCGCAATTTACCAGACCAGATCCAGCACTGTGGAGCTGATGATTTACTGGCTCATTCAGGAAGTAAACAGGCAAGGACAATTCACTGTGACATGTGTGGTAGATGCTGAAGAAATGGCAGGGCCCTTGGAGTTCCAGAACCCAGTCTTACAGGATTTGGGGGGAATTGCAGAGGAAGTAGCATCCAAGCTGAAAGATGAGGAAGGGCTAGCTAAGGAAGGGGTAGGCAAATTGTTGCAGCCACGGGGACCAAGAAAGAGTGTGTCTCCTCTGGAAACTGAAAGTGGTTTGCTCTAGTTGCTACAACCTAGTGGGTTCATCCAGAACTCTGCATACACAGGTAGGGGAGTTCTTGGTCATCTTATTGAAGAGGTAGGAATCCGGGGATCTAAGCCAGAGTGCTGCATAGGCATATGGGTCAGTTGCCAAAAGCAACTAGGCACTGCTTTCCTCGTAGCCCTACAGACACCCCATGCCAACCTCACTTCCTCCTGGTCCTCAGGAAACTGGTGGTGGGTCCTCAGGCCTCTGAATGGGATCCTGACAGACTCCCTTCTCCTTCTAGACTACTCAAGACTGTCTGGGTCACTCCAGTCACCCAAACTGCCTCTGGGACAAGGAAGCCCAGGAGCTCCAAGGAGATTCGATTTTTTGCTTAAGGCACAGGTCCCCAAGGGACGGGAGAACAAAGGCATGATCATGAACTTTGAAGGGCTCTGCCTCCCACCCCACCCTATGGGTTCGGCTTTTGAGCTGTGCAGGGAGGAAGATTGCACGTAGGAGACCCCAATGTGTTTTCTTCCGCTCTCACCCTCCTTGTCTGATACTAACGTGAGGGGCAGATTAGGATTGAGTGGAGAGCAGAAGCGACTCACATCCTCAACAATAAGCAGCCCCTGGAAAGAGTCTGAGATGCCAAGAGACCTGGTCTCTACTCTGCTCTTAGTTCGGGCTGCCATAACAGAATACCACAGATTGGGTAGATTAAACCACAGACTTTTATTTCTCACAGCTGTGGAGGCTGCCATGTCCCAGGATCAGGGTGCCATCATGGCTGGTTCCGGGTGAGAGTCCTTTTCCTGCCTTGCAGATGGCTGCCTTCTTGCTTTATCCTCACAAGACCAAGGAAGAGAGAAGTGAGCTCCTTGGTCTCTTATTCTAGGACACTAATTCCTTCGTGAGAACTCCACCCTCATGGCTTCATATAAATGTTAAGTACCTCCCCAAGGCCTCATCTCCAAATATCCCATTGGGGGTGAGGGCTTCAACGTGTGAGATTGGGGAGACTCAATTCAGTCCACAGCATCTGCTGACTCTGGCTCTCTTAGGAGTTGTCTGTCATTTCGCTTTTCTGTTCCTTCCATTTCCCTGCCAAATGAGCAACGCCAACAAAAACAACAAGCACCTATAATTATAAAACACTTACTGTGTGTTGGATACTATTCTAGAAGTCTGGCACATATTAACTCCTTCGATCCTTACACAACCCAAAGAGTCAGACACCATTATTTTCACAGCTTGACAGCTCGTAAAACTGAGACACAGAGAGGTTATGAAAACTGCACCAGGTCAACTAAATAACCCTACGAGGGAAAGAATGCTAAAGATGTAAAGAAAGGGCAAGAAGGTTCTAGAGACATCTGCTGAAAGGGGGAGGGTGTTGCTGGCAGAGGGAAGGCAGTAAGGAAGGGTGTGGCCACAGGGAGGCACAAAGTGAGTTGGGGGAGAATGAGGGTGAGCCGAGCAGTCCAGACCTCCCCTCCCGTGATGGCGCATCTCATCACCTCATGCAGACTCGGCACAGTCTGTGCTCAAATGATTGGGTCGCCAGTTATGACATCCAAACTCTGCAGTTTCAAAGCTCCTTTAGGAGGTCTATGCTTCTGTGTTCCCCAAAATAATTTTCTCTCATGTCACTTTTAAAGTATCTGAAAAGAGAAACCTATTAATAAAATGAATAAGGAGGAAACCAGGCCAACTCGAAGCTCACATCCAGGGAAGCTTTGTGCTTTTTCATTCAACTTTTAGGGGGTGAACCCACATTTGTGGAAGGAGTGGCAGCAGTCCTGGGAATTGTTGCTGTTTTCCGAAGCATGGTAATTGGCAAAGGAGCATTGTGTGAACACTGTTCCAAACAGGATTGTGAAGGGAGGAGCCCCTGCGATTACGGCCACTGTAGATAAAGGGTCTATATTCAAAGACATCATTGTGAAGATTCAGATGAAGGGGTAGAATTAGTGAAATAATAGAAGTTAATTTCTATTTTCCTTTTTCTGAGTGAATGAGGCATATAATTAAGTCAAATCATCTTCACCCACTCACATGTATGCAGAGCACATGTACGCATGCTCAAGTACCTACACACACTCTCTCTCTCTCTCTCTCTCTCTCTCTCACACACACACACACACACACACATAGACCCTCCTTCTGTGTATTCATAGCCACTCACACCAGAAGAGCATCGACACAAAAATAAGCAGTTCTACCTGGACAGAATCCCTTTCTATCACTCTACACTCACTACCATCTTGTGGCATTGGCTAGTTGCTTTATTGAGAACCCATTTGTTGTACAGGTGTGGTGGTGATTTCAATTGCAGATGTGGATTCCAGTCCCAGCTACATCAAAGGGAACTGTGTAAGCTGACCCCAGTCCTCAGTTCCCTCGCGATACACCTGCCGTGATAACAGGGCAAGGTGCAGTGTTCTTACCTTAAGGACATGGATTTTCCCAGTGAAGAAACTAACAGCTAGGGTAAATGAAAACACCCTCTCTCCTTGATATGAATTGCCTAGACTAGAACACTTGCCCCCTGGAGAACATTTGCTTCTTGTCTGAACATCTGTCCAGTGGGACAATCAGCCCAACATACTCATGAACCAAAGCATCTGGCAAAGCTGCCAGATCCTGAGCCCCAAGAGGTGGATGAAGACCAAGAACTCTGCCAGGGCCACTCAGGCTCCTGTCTTTCTCAGGGCTAGGACTAGGGTGAGGCGAGTGAGGCACCTCAGTTGCCGCATTTAAGGAGGTGCCCCCTCTCAGGGCATGCAAGTACCAGGTCCTTACCTTTTCTCCCCTAGGTGCCTCACTCACCTTGCCCTAGTCTCAGCCCTGGTCTTGTTCCAGGTTTTGACAGGTCGAGACCTTGAGTCATGTTTCTTACTGCAACAACTCCCTTCTGCAATCAGAGGACATGGTGCTAGTAAAACATTTCCCTCTACAGGGTCCCTCCTCCTTCCCCAAAGGTTCAGCTACTGTTTCCAGCGTGTTAGCACAAATCCTCACATCTTACGTAGCTCCCTTCTCTTCTCCTAAGCTATTAGGGCTGGCACAGTTTGGTGGGTATGAGGGCCTTCCTTTCTCTTTGCTGCTGACTTCAACGCTTTCTGGGGCAAGAACTAATGGCACACTTGGTCCCAGGTGGACACACATCACAACCAAGATTAGTATTAGGGCAGTGCTTCTCAACTTATTTTTCATTATTACTATCTTCTGGGCCAGCTTCCTAACATATACATTCTCAACGAAGGCAATATATTCTCCTCCAGGAACTTTAGAGACATTGTCTTCTCCCACTTGACCCTCCCTCCATGGAATTTTAATACCAAAGATATACTGTATATCTGTTTACCTTGTCACATAGAGTTCAGCTTTGAAGGGTTACAAGCTATCATAATACCTAAGGTGTTTTCACCCTCCTCACCTCAAGAATCACCTTGAGAGGTGGTATTGCCCCCATTGAAAATTAAGGTATTAGGAAGCTGGCCTTAGAAAGATGGTAGCCAGACTCCCCTTTTGTGCCATTGATCTCCTGCAAGCGAGACAATGTGAGCCTTGGTTGAGCCACAGGCTTAGTAGTTGAGTTCAATAGGTTAAGAGAACTAAAAATTCAGGGAGATTTTAGAAGTAGGGAGCTTTCACTTCTTTCTATTTTCCCTGTGGGAGCTTCCGTGGTTTATCTTCTCAGCAGGTTGAAGAGATTACGAGGGCTTAGTAGTCACTGGTCCACCTTTATTTCTTGGTGTAGCGAATCCATCTAAAGAATCTGCAAGTCTTGGGGATTCATCCTCCCATTTCCTATCTACCCAGATATGGTGTGAAATGATGATCCCACGTGGCTGTGTCTCCCTTGGCAGACCTATACTTTCTTTCCAGACTTGAGGCAGAGAATATTAGCAAGCTCCTCTGGCCACAGTTCTAAAGCCACATTCTCCGATCATTCCCCAGTAAGTAGTAAACTGACCATTTGAACTCCATCTCTTTCATACCTTATTTCTCACTTGGTTCTAAATTCAGGAAGGGAAAAAGGAGATATTATTTATATGTGCCCTAACACTCCAACATGTATAGTCCTCGTGTAGGTTGTAGGCTTTCAAGAGAACATTTTGTGGGTTATATTTCATCCACTGTCCTGGAATCTAATAAAACATATTGCAGATAGTTTCACTAAATATTTTTGGGTAATAAGCGGTTTGATGAGTCAAATATTTCTCTGAACTTTGAACTACAATTTAAAAATGTTTATTTCAATCTTGAGTCTGCAATGAATTTGCTGTGTGCTCTAGAATGTCACTTCTTTTTTCCCTGGTCCTCAGTTTCTCCATATGAAAGAGAGCTCTGAAGGTTCTTTCAGCTCTGCTATTCTAGGATGCTGGCACAGATGCATAGATATGATGTGACCAAGACGTTTAAGGGGTTGGGGTCTCAGGCAAAGAAAGAGATCCCATGGAATGTCCATGGTCCTGCAGCATAATTGTTCAGTGTGGCAATATCGCTTTTCGATTTCCCTGGATCTGGGTGATAACCACTCAAACTTTTTAGGTATCCTGGAAAAACTATGAAAGAACAAGGTGGGACAGAAAGGTTGAATGAGAGAGTGAGGGAAAGAGAGAGTATGAGGCAGAAAAGAGAGGTATGAGGCAGAAAAGAGAGAATATGAGGCAGAAAGAGAGAGAATGAGGGAGATGGCCAGAGAGACAGAGGCAGAGAGAAAGCCATGGAGAATCAGAGAGGAACATAGAAGGAAACTGAGTTAGAGAGAGTGGCAGAGTGAGATAGGGGGAGAGAGAAAATCCTAGAGAATCTGAGAGACATAAACAGAGACAGAGACACACACAGAAACAGGAAGGGAAGGAAAAAAAGAGAGGCCAGAACAGATTCAGAAAGAGATAGAAGCAAAAAGGGAAACACAGAAGAACCAGAGACAGAGAGACACAGAGATAAAAACAAACAAGAGCAGAGCTCAGGAGTTGCTGACCAGACACACCCACGGAGAGATTTCCAGGGAAATCTCTGGCTCAGGAAAAAGGGGAAAAAGAGGCATTTTTATAACCTTTCCAAATTATCACCATCATGGAGATTTTTCCCCTTTCAGGTATCTTGGGTGGGGGCCAGGGCCTCCCGTCTCTTTCCTGCTCTCCTCCGCCAAAGCTCTGCTTGTGCACAAAAGACAAGTTATTTGAGTCCCGGGTGCTGTTAAATGCTCTCTTGCCTTCATTTACAATGTGCTAGAACATGATGTTCCTCAGGAGATTTCATGTGGGAGAGAGTCCCTGCAGCCAAGAATAGCAGGGGCCGCCAGCCATCTTCCCGAAACCACGGCACAGCCAAGAGTGGATGTGTTCACACTTCAACTTCATGAGTTTGCAACTTCAGTTTAATAGGCCCAACAGTGCCGACACCAAACAAATCTCTCCCTGGCCCAGAAGCAACCCTACTCCCAGGCTGAGCTCCTAGGAAAACACTTGCTTAAAAATCTGAAGCCTGCAGCCTGGGCAGGAGTCCACGTACTGCAGGTATTGGCTGATTTGTGTGTATCCTTCTAGGAGTCTAGGAAGTCTTTATTCATCTTCGGCTTCTCCGGACTGCAGGGACTCACGATCTGAAAGGTACCTGCAGTCATTCGCCTCTGGTGGTACTCAGCATCAACATCGATCCACATGTGACTCTGCTTCTCACCACATTTTTAGCCTCATCCTATTTCTCAGTCTTTCCTCCCACTTCATGCATCTACTCTCCTGTTTAGGGGAGATTGGGACAAAAAATAAAATAAAATAAAAATATCATCACCTTCTAGGTAGTGATCTTTCTACATGTGCATCAATGAACATGCATTGTATTATTCCATAGGTGTCACACTTTGACCTCTGGGATACTGTGCTGTACAATGAATTCTACTCCTTGTCTCATTGCTTCTCTGTAGTAAAAGTACCCAGCATGGTGTCTGCCACTTGCGAGGTGCTGCACAAATATTTTGAATGAAGTAGTGAGCTTTGACCTCCACTGGACCACTCTTCCTTACCACATGTGGCCAGCGAGTGAGGTTCATGTACAGGGTTTCTGTGGGCTTCCTACAGGGAGTGGCAAAGGAGAAACTACCCGTCTGACTCTGGGTGTACTCAAGAAGGAACCAAATCATCCTGGGGTCATCTAGAGTAAAATGAAAAAACCATGGGAATTAGAATCTAGAGATCTGGGATAACCTCCTGGGTCTACACATTTGTTACTTGAGGGATCTTGGTTTCACTTTTCTAAAGGTGTATCAAAACCTAAGGTGCTTGGGGCACCTGGGTGGCTCGGTGGGTTAAGCCTCTGCCTTCGGCTCAGGTCATGATCTCAGGGTCATGGGATCGAGCCCCGCATCGGGCTCTCTGCTCAGTGGAGAGCCTGCTTCCCCCCTCTCTCTGCCTGCCTCTCTCCCTACTTGTGATCTCTCTCTCTCTGTCAAATAAATAAATAAAATCTTTAAAAAAAAAAAAAAAAACCTAAGGTGCTTCCCTCTCATGAAGGTCAAATGAACTCAACAGAGAAAGCCTTTTGCAAATAGCAAGAATTTAGTTCTTTACTCTTATTTTAGATTGTCTATACTGTCATTAAGCCAGAGGCCAATGAAAATGAGTTTATTTTAAGCTCCATGGGGAACAGTGTCTGGCTACACAGGAGGCACTTAATCAATATTTATTGAATAAGGGGATGTTTTTGACTCCTTCTCTCAACTCTCTCTTTTATTCTCCATTCTGATACCTACCTGACTTCTGGATGTACGGTTTTGTCTTCTAGTTCAAGCCAGACCCTGTGCCCTTGGCCTAGAGGACAGAAGAATTTCCTCCCTTTTCATGACCTCCAGTGTGCTCCACTGGACATGGACAGTACTCACCCAGTGCGCTCACCCACATCACTGCCTCTAGAACTTAACTTCGTTTGAGATCTTGACCACAATATCTTTCTCACTTCAAACACACATGTTCATATCAAATCAACAGCCAATCGAAAAAATCTCTCCCTGTGCCACAAGCCATGAGAAAGGAAGCAATTTCTAATCCATGTCGGTAACAGGGATTTAAAGGGAAACACTCTTCCCCTAGGATCTCAGAAGAATGAGAGGAAAAATTAGCCAACTTGCCCCCAAGAAGGGGACAGAGCAGAGGTCACCTGACCGATCTCTCATTTCACCCAATAGTGTCCTTCCAGTTGTTCTAAACTCACGCCTGGGGCTCAGAGGTCAAATCCTCACACTCTGCAAAACCAGCAGTGCTCCATCTACAAGGATGAAGGGGTCTTCCAAATATCTGAGAAATCACTAAGAAGAAACAGCATTGCTTTTGTGTGCATTTCCACTGGCATAGCCTGCTAATAAAAACAGCCTCAAAATTCAGGCTACATCTAAGTCCAAATTTTCAAGCCTTCACTGTTAATCCTTTTTTAATTGCCATAGGATGTATTCCCAATTATTAATGGAAAGTGTGCTTTCTGGAGTCTAATTAAATGCTCTAATCACATTTCTACCCTTAAAAATGGTTTTAGGTGGTTGTTTTGGTTGCTGTTTTTGCCCTAATGAGCTGTTTACTCTGCCGCTAACCACAGTGTGGACATAAGGGGGGATTCAAAAACAGCTCCAAATACTCAAAAGGAAATAGCTTTGCTATTGGTAAAAATATCAACCTCATGTACAGCAGGGGGTGGTAAGAAAGCCTAAATTTATTGCTGCTGTGTTGAATGTGCAAATGTCACTTCCTTAAAGAGGGAAAATTAGTTTATAAGCCTGGTTTAGCAGCCAGAATCTCTGGCTGTCTGCATAATATTGGATTTTTCAAGGCTTCTATGATGCCCCGGGGTGGGGTGTTTTGCATGCAAATTGCAAATTATATAATGCTAAAGATGTTATATAAGGAAAAAATGAAGACTGGGTTGTCATTTTTTTTTCCAGTTTCCTCTTCAACCTTTCTGGTCCTTTGACTTTAGCTAACATTTATTGAGCACCTACTGTGTCTTAGGTGCTTTTATGTCTTTAAATCTTATGACAGTGATTCGGAAGATGTAGAATTATTTGATTTTTGTAAATTAGGAAACTGGGACTCTGAGAATGTAAATGACCAAGCCATCCCATAAGGAAGAGGTATTGCTCATTGCTCACTGCTCTACACTAGAGCTTCTCAAACTCGGGCACGTATCAGAATCCTGGGGACGGCCTGTTATAAACTCTGCAGTAGGGCCCAAGAAGGTGCATTTCCAACTATTCCCAAGTGATGTTTCTGCTACTAGTCAGGGGACCCCACCCTGAAAAGTACTGTTCTCTGGCATATGACCTCGTTGACTAGTTGACCTGACAGGAAGAAGGAATTCCAGAAGGTCATTCCATACATGTCTCTGCTTTAGGTAGGTAAAATATTAATTATGCCTGTGTTATAGAAGAGTCATTGGAGAATTGTTGGAGGCTAGAGAAGGAATGTCTTGCCCTAAGTCAGCCAGGTAGGAAGTACCAGGTTATTAACATTTTTTAAATTTTTATTTTATTTTTTCAGTTTTCCAAGATTCATTGTTTATGCACCACACCCAGTGCTCCATGCAATATGTGCCCTCCTCAATACCCACCACCAGGCTCACCCAACTCCCCACCCCCTCCCCTCTAAAACCTTCAGTTTGTTTCTCAGAATCCATAGTCTCTAATGCTTCATCTCCCCCTCCGATTTACCCAATTCACTTTTCCTTTCCTTCCTCAGTGTCATTCCTTATGCTCCACAAGTAAGTGAAACCATATGATCATTGACTTTTTCTGCTTGAGTTATTTCACTCAGCATAATCTCCTCCAGTCCCGTCCATGTCGATACAAAAGTTGGGTATTCATCCTTTCTGATGGCTGTGTAATGTTCCATTTTATATATGGACCATATCTTCTTTATACATTCGTCTCTTGAAGGGCATCTCAGCTCTTTCCATAGTTTGGTGATTGTGGCCATTGCTGCTATTACCATTTTTATCACTGGGTTGGCATCTAGCAGATAGGATATTTTTAAAGTGTGGGATCATCTAATGAGGCAATTTCCCCTCTACCCCTTGCTCAGAGAACCAGGTTTCAGAAGGAAGTTAGCTGGTTAGTTTCTTCCAGACACCAGGGTCAAGGCCCATCCCTCATGATGGGGATGTGGGGAGTGGGCAAGGCCGGGATGGGAGGCAGGAAGGAGCCCTCAGTCTAGGCCTCAACTTGGACCTCAGCTTCACCGAGGCTCTCGTCTGCCCCAGAAGGAACTATTCAGGTTCCTCATGCCGTCCTAGAACAAGGCCATCGGGTTGAAGGAAAAATATATCATTTTATCCTGAACTTTTATATTCTACCTATAATATACTATGAACTCTCTTTTTTTTTAATAATCTAGTAAGTCGTTGTCTGCCTTTGTGCTTTTGTACCTAAAAAACAGCTTAATTGAAAAAAGATTTCTTTAAGTAAAAACATTTAAAATATTATTTTTATAACCCTATTATCACATTTCTTTCTTTTTCTTTTTTTCCAACTTAAAGGGAGCTTCAGAAAAGAGTGACTTGGTCTCCCTTAACCCCAGAGAGACTCTAACCATGGTACCTGTGGAGGAATAAAAGCCACGCTTCACGACGTTTGTCTCCAAATGAGACAGCAAGTGCAGAGAATCCTGGCTAAGCATTCAAGCCCACAGCTTGTCTGCCCTGGTGAAGTAGGAAGAGCAGAGCCTGCACCTGGCCTGGCTTTCAGACCAGGAAATCTCTGTCTGCAGAGCCCCCGATCAGCCTCCCAGCTCAGCCCCCAGCCCCTGAAAACCTGGATGCCACAGTGCATCAGAGTGGCCACACTGAAACCCAGGCCTGAGCCTTCCATTCCCTGCAGCACCCTCCCCAGGGACTGGGGTAAGAAGGTGCCCACATCGCTGAGCACTGCAGCACAAGCTGAGGCCAGGTGGCTCGTTTACTTGTCATTGACTGCTGGCACTGGCTTTGGGGGCAAGTCATCGCAAAGTTTTTATGAGAAGAAATAGTGTAGTAAGTCACAATCAAGGAAAAAAGGACATTCATTAAGGATTTCAAGTCTATTGTTTGGATATGACTTCAGGAAAAAAGGGGGAAGGTCAAATCTAATCTCTACAGAACCATAAGTGCTTTTTAAAAATAAAGTCTCAGTACTCTGCCCTGCCTGTTCGTTGAATTTGGGCTTGCACCTTCATAAATGCCAGCACATCCATAGATGAGAAAATGGTTAATCCAGAGAGATGCGCACATTCTAGAAAATGGGAGGATCGGCATTTACCAGGAAACACACAGCTGGGGAGGGGCACGACGGGGATCCACCCCCAGATCCCTTTCATTTCAATCTGTGCTCCTTATTGCCACCCCACAGGTGGGTCAGGAGGCAGTTACAGCAGGATGTCTCCAGAAGGCCAGAACCCGGGGCAGCCCCCCCACCATTCACAATAAACCAGTGTCCTAAACTCATTGTACCAACTTAGTCAGTCTGTTTATCCAAGTTTGGGCCTCAAACTCCTTATCTTTTCATTTCCTCCATCTCTGAAATTCTGATTAATAAAATCCACTGGTCTGTCTTCATCGTTGTAGATTTTGCAGTCAGGATGCAAAGAAAAAAATTATTTTAATTCTTGCAGATCTAAAATACAGCTTAATTCCTCTAATTTTGTTTTGCTTTTCTCTCCCTGTTGTTATCTCTCCTTCTCTTTCTCTGTCCTTTCTTACTTTTCTTTCTTCCATTTCTGCCCCCTCTGCTGTCCATTCTCTCACCTAGTGTTCTGTGTATGGACAGCATCTTCTGTCACTCGCTGGCCCTACGATTGCTAAGTGGACAGAACTACTTAAACGAATGTCCCAAGGATGCTGGGTGATCTGGGACAAGCCAGGCACCCTCCTGGGCCTCTCATCTCTGTATATTAATTGAGAATTCAGGGCCAAATGATCTTTTCGATTCTTTTCTCTGTATAGCTATTAACCTATTTGTCCCCTCCCAAAAGATAAAGAACATGGGGTGGCACCCCGGTGCTCCTGCCCACCTTCCCCAGCACCACCTTCTCTTTGTCTCCCATCTTTCTCTTTGGGAAATGTGACATTTCCCAGAACTGCTGAGTGCCCCTACTCTGCTTGGGATGAGAGGAGACAAAGGTGTCAGACACTCCCTGGCAAGTGAGCAGACCAGCTAAATGGTGCCAACGGTGACTGATGATCGGGTTCCGATTCAGCAACCCAAGGAGCTTAAGGGCACTTGGACACTTCTCAGATGATGGGCTCAAGAGCAGTGAACACAATGAATCTATTCGTGACAAACCATGTCATGGAAAATGGACGAGAATTAGGATGAGCTTTGTAACTGAGGGCATGAAAGGGACAGAGTGTCTTTGATGTGGATCTGAGGGATACTTCGGGCCAAGACCGGTCAAATCATGGCATGAGTAGGGAGAAGCTTAAAGGAGAACACAGTTATAGTGGAGACATAATTATGCAAAGAATAAAATTAGCCATGAGCTCAGAAGTGTTGCATGCTGCAGTCTGTTTTACTGTTTTTATGTGGAATAATTTTTGGTGACGATGTTCCTCACTTAGAGTCTTGGTAAATTCTCTGTTGACCAACAGCCCCATTAGTCCTGGAAAGGTAGACAGTGACCCTTCTGATTCAGTGTGGGTATGATACGAAACCTGAAGCCTCAGATCACAACATGAACCCTCTGGTCCTTGCTCGCTCCTCAGACCTCATCTCCAGAGGGCCATCTGCACATATTAAGCAGATTTACACGGATTCAGCCATACCAGTTGACAGAAGATTGAAATATTATTTGTTATATAGTCATAGCCTGAGCCCCAGGGTGTCCCTACCACCTACCTTAAAACTCCCCCAGCATTTCCCGAAGTCCATTAACTACAGTGTTACTGCAGTCGCTACTGCAGTGACTACCTGATCCTGAGGGCTAATCCTGCTCCTGTACCGTGTCTACCTTCTGTACCAATTGGTTGGACTTCAGGCAGACAGAGATAAGCTGCTCAGATCTGTATTTGATGAAGGGCTCAACCATTCTATCGAAAGGAATCCACACAGCAGACACTAGGCAGGATTTGATTCAGCTACAGAGAGCCAGGGTCCTGCTCTTCCCTATCAAATAGATGAGTAAGCTCAGCTCAATGGGACTTTTCCAATAGGCAGTATTTTCTCTAGACCTCCCTGTGGGATTGGCCATCTCCCCCTGCCCAACCTTGCTTCTTCTCTTTTCCTACCACAAGTAAAAACCTAATAAAACTTTGGCACACCTCTGTCTCAGCATCTGCTTGCAGAGAACTCGGTCTGCCGCAATATCGACTTTATGGGTGGTTAAATATTTTTTCTGCCAACGCTGTTTATGTAAACCGCATTGTTTTTCTTTTCCAAGGCACGTCAAAGTCTCTCATGCTTCTCAACCTTAGAATTACTGTTCTTTCACCTTGGTATAACCTCTAGGTCATGATTCTTCACCTGGATTTTTTGGCTCTTTCTTTCATATCCCATCCCCCTAAATCAGGAGATAAGTCAGGAGACACCTGGGAAGCTTCTCATGACTATATATGAGTTCTACTGCTGTGTAACAAATGACCACAAACTTAGTAACCTAAAACAGCACAAACTGACTATCTCAGAGTTCCTTATGGGCATGGATTAATTGGGTACTCTGCTCAAAATTTCGCAGGGCTGAAATCAAGGTGTCGACCACAACTACAATCTCATCCAAGGCTTAGAGTTCTCTTCAAAACTCATTCAGGTTTTTTGACAGAATTCAGCTCCTATGATTGGATGGTTGGTGGCCCCATGATCTTTTTTGCTTTCTGTCAGACCAGCAGGAAAGTGTCTCTTTGGACATCACCTTGCTTGAATGGGATCACTTAATTAGGCCAAGCCCACCCAGGATAGCCTCCCTTTTAATGGACTCGAAGGGTATTGATTAGTAATGTAATCACAGAAGGCATGTCTCATCTTACTCACAGGTTCCATTTACACTCAAGGGGAAGTCTCTATCTCCAGCACAGCCAGACACCATGGCAAAAGAGATAAGAGTCGTGTACTAACAATGGGATGATCTAGCCTGGAATGACACAAGCACTTTTATTCACAACTCATTGGCCAGAACTAGCCTCATGACTCACCCAACCACATAATATCCAGGGAGTGGTTGGAAGCAGAACAATTGGAAATATTTGACAACCATCACTGAAGACTATCACAGAGGGTCATTGTCTTTTTTAATTTAATTTAATTTTATTTTATTTTTTATTAACATATACTGCATTATTTGTTTCAGGGGTACAGGTCTGTGATTCATCAGTCTTACCCAATTCACAGCGTTCACCATAGGTATGTGCTATAGGTCATTGTCTTCTATTTCTTGATCCCTAGTACTTGCCTGCAAGTACCTGAAGCATGGCAACAAATATGGATGTCAAGAAAGAACATGTCCGAGGTTATCTTTATCCTCCCTTCTTCTACAAGCTTGAAACTCAGAAAATGACAATTCATTCAACCGTGTTTTCAGGACAGTTTTGTGTTTATAGTTGGCTTGACAAAAGTATTGTTACTGAAATTAGGAAAGACAAAACCCATAATTTAGAAACAGAAAAGCATAAAAATACTTCAGTGTTACTATATTTAAGAGAAATGTGCATCTCTAGTATATACATGACCCTTACCAATGTGTCGTGGTTCTTGGAAGTCTTCAGGGGACTGTCTGTTACCTTGCCCGGGAGCTGAGGGTAGCTATTCCTTCTACGATTCTGAAAAAAGGTCTTAAAATAAGGTTAGAAATTAAGTGTGGTGTGGGTTAAATATTCACAGCGAGCATTTTCATTATCCTTGTAAGAAAATGCCCTTGAAGAAGCAAATTCAGAACATTCCCCACATTGTAGTATTTTTTTTTATCTTGTTATCGGTATGATACAGATAAACTTCAGAGCAGTGATGCACAATGTTCATTCAAGAAGCCACAGCACTGGGATGATGTATTTGGAAGGAACAATAAGCAGACTGAAGCTGTATCAGCTTTTCCTCAAACCACTGGTTTAAAATAGAACACTGTAGTTAGTCCAACGTTTTGTATGCCTAAAGAATCATCATCACTCACTTCATTTGATTCTTCTCGTATAGTCAAAAATTTTAGACATAATTATCAAAGTAATGAGTTTTAACACTCTGCAGAGATGGACAAAGTGGGATCATAGATAAGTAGGTATGGAAAATATGCCCCCCCTCTAGTAGTGCTAGCCAAGCGTCCTGGTCTATCATCGGCCATTTCTGGTTCTGAAAGGGATTCCAGTCATGGGAATGGGAACAGGGTTAAGGGGCTGCCAAGAAACCTGTCCACCCAGTGTCTATCCTTTGGTTTTGAAGCAACAGAAAGAAATGTCATCACCTTGAATTCCAAGTGATGCAGGAGCAAGGGAGCTGCGAGCATTCAGATTCTAAAACTTGGAGATCTCAGTTCCAGACTGAGACAGGCGGAGAGAGATGAGTCAAGTCTGTCAGCAAAGGGAATCTGAGTGAGTAACGCAAAGCCAGTCTTGTAGGAGCTACACAACAGGGCCTGAGGTAAGTGCCCACTTAGCACTGCCATACAACAAGACCAAACCATGTGTAAGTAAGACGGACTGTGGGAACAAGAGTAAACCAGTGGAGGGTCAGGGCTCAGGGAATGGACCAGGGACAGAGAAATTTATCAACAGCTAAGAAGAAAGAGAAAAGAAGAAGAAGAGAAAGAGAGTTGGTGTAAAGACCCCTGGTTAATGCTAAGAGCAATGATAAACAGGTATGCCAGGTATGCCACAGGACCTAAGAGTCCATGGGAAACCCAGGTATACTTCTTGCTTAGCATTATTTCCCTATGGTTCCCTTTTTGAAAATTTGGAGATTCTTCGCCCTTTTTATTTCCCATGAAGCTGAAGATCATTTCTAAATTTTGTGCAAGAAACAACACATGGGTATAAACACTACAGAGTCTGAGGCTAGACCACCGTAGCTACCTGGCAAAGAGTGAAGACACTTGAGGAGGGCAGGCTCTCCATGCATGCTCTTAGCAATGTTGCTGGGCATCACTTATGAGCCATTCCCTGTGTGAGGGGCCAAAAGGACAAATTCAATGTCTATAGTAGATACTCCATAAATACTTTGGAATGAAAACATGGCCCAGTATTTGCCAGCAAGGAATTTGCAGGCTAAGAGAAGAGAAGAAAGAGCATGAATATATGGAGCATTAGCTTCCTGTTTCATCTAATGCAGAAAGAAGTTAGAAACCATTTCAATGGTGTTCTCTCAGCTTCCCTAGTAAGAAGCAGGTGTCACCTGGCAATTGTCAGCAAGATTGGTAACCCTGTTGCAGTGACAGGAAGATTTTTGACAAAAGTATAGAAGCTTCTTAATGTATTATAAATTGAGTCAGTGTGACACTGAGGGAACTCACACATCCGAAAGAGAGCAGCCCATCCCCAACACTGCTAGATTTCACAAAGGAGAAAACCCCAGGGCAGCAGCAACAGGATGATGATGGAGGCACTGTGGTCAACCCAGCAAAAATTTGAGCAGGTAGTGAAATGCGCTGTATAGATCTGGTGGGCTGTTTGGCAGGTGGTTACTTTAGGGGAAGGATATCGATGAAATTAAGAGAAAAGGACTTTTTTCTTCTCAACTTCCCTTGAAAAGAAATTCATTTGTTAATCAATACAGGCTATACAAGGAGTCCTTTGTTCTCAGGTTCCTAACATCCCAAGAGGCTTTGAGTGTAGGCTTAACACTGATAGAAGAGTTCACAACCCCATCTGATACTGGCCCCTTGGCCCCAAATTCAAGTTACCTTTTCTCTGCTGGTTGCTAATATGGAAGAACAAACAAACCATTAGCAGGGACTGCTGAAGTCCAGAATCTAGTGTCAGGGCCATGGGCCATATGACCTGACTTGTAGGGCATGCTGAGTGTGCTGGACAGGAAAGAGGAAAGAGCTGAAATCTAGAATGAGAGAATCTGGGTGATAGGAAAATCAGCATTTGAACCATTCAATCCCAGAAAGATAAAGCAACCTGGCATTCCACCTGAACCAGTGCTAGCACCTTAGGGAATTATCAGATGGTAAGGCTGGAAAATTACTTTTAATAGTAATGGTTCTCAACATCAAGATGAGGATGGAGGATGAGACACCATGCAGTGGTCAGTAAGGAACCAAACTCATTGCTACAAGGGAAGGTGGGGGTGAAAAACACAAATAGATTTCAAGAAGTTCAGAGAATTAACACAAAGTTGCCTTGAATTCCCATCATAAGCTTTTTACAATTGGGGTGCCTCAGTGGCTCAGTCAGTTAAGTGTTTGCCTTTGGCTCAGGTCATGATCCCAGCATCCTGCAATCGAGTGCCACATCGGGGTCCTGGCTCAGTGGGGAGTCTGCTTCTCCCATTCTCTCTGCCTCTCCCCCTGCTCGTGCTCTCTCTCTCTCTCTCTGTATCTCTGTCTCAAGTAAATAAGTAAAATCCTTAAAAAATTGTTAAAACTAAAAAAATAAAAATAAGCTGTTTACAATTAAGGTCTAGGACATTAAAAGGCCTTTCTCAAAGGTGGTACTACAGTCAGATAGAAAATCAATTGTGGCTATCATCCCTTTGTGGACTCTGACTCTTGTCTAAAGAGACCAAATCTAGGGAAGTTCGGCCTGCAAGTATCTCTTGCATAGTTATATCCTTGATTTACGTATCTTGCCTCTTCCCCTGGCACCCTGGTACTTGACATATATGATCTGTCCATAAGGAAGTACTGCCTGATGAATAAGCCATCTTCTTTTACACTGGTTCCTCTGCTGCTCTTGATTTTCCAATCTTTTGACCTGGATTACTCCTGAATATCCTTCAAAATCTGCCTTCAAGTTTTCTCTTCTGGGTACACCTCCCTGATCCCCCAGGATGCTAAGGGTCCCTTCTCCGTTTTCTGGAACACCTTGGGCTTACTCCTATGCACATATTTTTCATCCTTTGTTATTGATGTTTGCTTATCTGTACCACGAAGCTGTCAACTCCTCCAGCCTAGACTGTGACATCCATCTTCAAGCCACAATGTTGGGAATAAGGCCTGACACATTATTAAGAGCTGAATAAATATTTGTTGGGTGTGTAAATGAAAGAATGAATTAAGAGTTACTGGGGTTGAGATCTCTGAAACATCATGACATTTTGAATGTAGAAGAGTTGCTAAAATCCTTCATTTTACATCTATAAAGAGTATGAGAATATTCAGGATTTTTAAAATAATTTTATATATTTCAGATTGTGATGCAGTTCATCAAAGTTGTCATTGCTGACATAAGACCTCAGTTTCTCAGGGCAACCACTTGGAAGAAGTACATTGATTTGGAGGCTTGTGTTTGCTAAAACCAGTTTCACATTTTAGACACTCTCTTCACTATGTTTGTTTTGTTTCAACTACTATACAAGTTAAGTAAATAGAATCTGAGATCTCCAAAATTATAGAACCACTGGCCACTGGGGATGTACTATGATAAGCAAAGGAAGAGTGTTCCACAGCCAAGGACGTTGCCCTAAGAGATAGGTTTATCTCATCACTATTTTGTGCCGTTATGTACTTTGAACTTTTTAAAGCGATGTATAAGCAACATAGATGAGAAAATGTCACGGATACCATGCTGTATATAACTTCTATAAAGCTCTTTCAACCATTTCCTCATCAAAGAGTCCATTGCCTTTTGGGTCTGGCCAATCTTTCACACTCCCCAGGAGACCAAAGTTTCATCATGGAAACAGTCAATAATGTGTCCCAAGGTTCAGAACCTCAATTTTTACCCAAGGTCCCAGGCACAATTTCTTGTGACTCCCATGACTTCCATTTACTTGTGACTTGGGAATCAGAGAACCAAGTTCAAGCTCTTTCTAAACATACTCTCAGAGTATTTTCCTCTCACATCCAGATCCAAAGCCCAAATTGTTTCTTTAAAATCAATATTTCTTTCTAATGTAAAATTTTGAAACTTAAAAAATTATCTGATTAGACATCTTATTAGAGGACACAGCTGAGAAAATGCATAAAATCCCCAAGTAAGTTTCTTTTTCTATTCTTTTTCCCTAACAGCCAACCTTCATATTTATGTTTGGCTGACACTTACATCAGAGTGAGTTTGTATTTGATGCCTGCATGGTACTCAGAGGCAGGAGAGCGGGGAAGAGGTTCTAAAACAAATTTATAAAGATGATGATGATGCAGAATGTTTAAGATTTTAGAATTCATTTTTTTAAATTTTATTTTATTTTTGCAAGTATTCCAAGATTCATTGTTCATGACCACACCCAGTGTTCCATGCAATACATGCCCTCCTCAATACCCACCACCAGGCTCACCTATCCCCCCACCATCCTCCCGTCCAAAACCCTCAGTTTGTTTCTCAGAGTCCACAGTCTCTCATGGTTCATCTCCCCCTCCGATTTCCCCCAATTCACTTTTCCTTTCCTTCTCACAATGTCCTCCATGTTTTTCCTTATGTTCCACACGTAAGTGAAACCATATGATAATTGACTCTCTCTGCTTGACTTATTTCACTCAGCATAATCTCTTCCAGTCCTGTCGACGTTGATACAAAAGTTGGGTATTCATCCTTTCTGATGGAGGCATAATATTCCATTGTATATATGGACCATATCTTCTTTATCCATGTCAGAAGACATGAACAAACACTTCTCCAAAGAAGACATACAAATGGCTAACAGACACATGAAAAAATGCTCATCATCATTAGCCATCAGGGAGATTCAAATCAAAACCACATTGAGATACCACCTTACACCAGTTAGAATGGCCACAATCAACAAGACAGTAAACGACAAGTGTTGGAGAGGATGTGGAGAAAGGGGAACCCTCTTACACTATTGATGGGAATGCAAGATTTTAGAATTCATAACATGTTTTCATGTTTTCATTTCCTTTAACTCTCATGACAGCCTGTAAGAGTTCATTAAGTGGATAAGCAAGATCATGTCCTGAAAAGAGCAAAAATTATAGAATTAGGCAGCTTAGCCTCCAATTCCAATAGTGCCATTCATTAGCTCTGTGATCTTCATCTGGTTGCATTATGTGCCCCAGAACCAATTTCTTTATAGCTAAGATAATGATACTAATTTTGTGCCTGCATCGTTCATTTAATAAGCACATACTGACCATCTGCCAAGTTCCAGGTGTCTATATAGGTTTGGGAATGCCATGATAATAAGATAAATTCATAAAAACTAAATAAAAAGCAAATGAACTAACCTACATGAACTGCATAGCATATAACTGATGCTCAATGAATGTGATGATCTTCTACAACTTTATTTTATAGATGAAGATAATTAAGTTCAGAAAATTATATTATTCATCCCTGGTCACACACCTGGTAAGTGAAAAAAGCATCACTTGAAACTAGACATACCAGTTAAAGTCCTGGCAGGAAATCAAAACCTCGGCTGGGATTTTAGAAGATTTTTTGTAGGGATATAACTATCTACAGAAGAGTCAATATGGTTAAGGAAGCCCAAAAGGAATGTTGAAGCACCCAGAGATGAACGTTGGCTGGAGGTTTTTAACAGCCCCTAGGCCTAAAGGGAAAAGAAAAGGGATATATAATAGAAAGTCCACCTATCCATGAAAGAACACAACCCCTGCCAAAACCATTCTGAAGCAAGTAGGAAGCAGAAAGAATAAAGCCTTAGTCTTGTTCTTCTAATCTCTGGTCTCCTCCTGACAGCTCCCACTGGCCAAACTTAAGGAAATCCAGAAGACAAGGGAGCCCTGATGCTACAATTGCAAAGCTCAGCCTCTTGGTGCATAGAGAAGTATGGAGAAAAGCAGAATTTGCCCTTTTGTCCCAGTAATTCACAGCCCCTGACATCCCGTGCTTTGATGGGATCCATGATCTCATGCTGTGTCTCAAGTCCACATGTGGACAAGGTTACCTGGGGACAAACCCTTCCTTGTGTGATGGTCCTCTTGAACCAGAGATCCATAAACTAAAAAGTCAAGTTACCTGTTCCCCAGTCACCCAATATGCAATGGTGGGACAGTGCCTTAGTCCATTCAGGCTTCTCTAACAAGAACACCATAAATTGGGTAGCTTATAAAAAATATCAGCTTATTTCTCAGACTTCTAGAGTCTGGGAAGTCCAAGATCTAGGCCCCAGAACATTCAGTTTGGATGAAAACCTGCTTCTTAGACTGCTGTCTTTTTGCTGTAGGCTAACCTGGTGAAATGGACCAGGGATCTCTCTGGGGTCTCTTTTATACGGACACTAATCACATTCATGAGGGCTTTGCTCTTATTATCTAATCACCTTTTGTGATTAAAGTTAATCCAAAAAAACCTCCAACAACCCAATATAGACAGAAAAGCAAATAGTACAGACCCTTGGAAATAAAGGTTCAAAAAAGAAAGCAAGAGACTATGATCACTTGCGGTGCTTACTGAGAACAAAAGGAATATGAAATGGGACAGTGGAAGAAGTTATGAGTGTCAGCTATAAACTACGTGACTATTTGTAGATCTGAGGACCATACAGTTCCTTTTTTGCTCTGATATAAATATATTCGTCTGATAAAAAGTAATTTTTTGTTCTGTGTCCTTTTTCCCTATCCTATTATCCTAATATATGATACAAAATATTTTAATAGAAGTTAACTTTATATCTTAGTATTTAAGTTATCAGATACCAAGGGGAGAGTGTGATTTAGTGAAGAGAAGAATGAGCACCGCCAAAAGGAAGATAAAATGGGATGAGAATTTGTGCATCTGATTTAGGGGATAGATAACATATTGTTAGTTGTACAAGGGATAGCTACATTATGTAAAATTGAAATAGGATTTTGGTATTATTTAACTCCAAAATTCAATACGATTACTTTGCATTTTTTATTGATTTTTTAAATTTTTTAAATTCAATCTAATGTCTTCTTTTAAAAAGGGGGTTGTAAACCCAAAAGACTCCACCCCCATAGTACTAGAACTCATTCAGCAATTCAGTAATGTGGTAGGATACAAAATCAATGCACTGAAATCAGTTGTTTTCTTATACACTAACAATGAAACTATAGAAATGGAAATTAGAGGATCGATTCCATTTACAATAGCACCAAAAACTATCGGATACCTTGGAATAAACCTAACCAAAGAGGTAAAGATCTATACTTGAGGAACTACAAAACGCTCATGAAAGAAGTTGAAGAAGACACAAAAAGATGGAAAAACATTCCATGCTCATGGACTGGAAGAATAAATATTGTTAAAACGTCTATGCTGCCCAGAGCAATCTATGCTTTCAATGCCACCCCAATCAAAATACCAAAGGCATTTTTCAAAGCGTGGTACAAACAATCCTAAAATTTGTATGGAACTAGAAAAGACCCCAAATAGCCAGGGAAATGTTGAAAAAGAAAAACAAAGCTAGGGGCATCACGTTGTCTGATTTCAAGCTTTATTACAAAGCTGTGATGACCAAGACAGCATGGTACTGGCACAAAAACAGACACACAGACCAATGAAACAGAGTAGAGAGCCCAGATATGGGCCCTCAATTCTATGGTCAAATAATCTTCGACAGGGAAAAAATATCCAATGGAAAAAAGATAGTCTCTTCAATAAATTGTGCTGGGAAAATTGGACAGCTATATGTAGAAGAATGAAATTCAATCATTCTCTTACACCGTACACAAAGATAAACTCAAAATGGATAAAAGACCTCAATGTGAGACAGGAATCCATCAAAATCCTAGAGGAG
>CM052899.1:168763173-168794455 GCA_028534135.1 Potos flavus
ACATAAGGAATAACATGGAGGACTTTGTGAGAAGGAAAGGAAAAGTGAATTGGGCAAATCGGAGGGGGAAACGAACCATGAGAGACTGTGGACTCTGAGAAACAAACTGAGGGTTTTAGAGGGGAGGGGGGTAGGGGGATGGGTGAGCCTGGTGGTGGGTATTAAGGAGGGCAAGTATTGCATGGAGCACTGGGTATTGTACATAAACAATGAATCTTGGAACACTGAAAAAATAAAATTAAATTAAAAAAAAAAGACACATAAGGGAGTGGGGAGATATAAATTGTCTCAAGGACTCAAGTCCCTGCAAAATGTTAAGAAGCCTCTTCATAATCACTAATTTTTAATTATTACTGGAAGGTGATATAGCACATGTAAAAAGCAATGTCTGGAAATGAGTACCCCAGGGTCAAACACCTTTTACCATCTTGATGGCCTTAGAAAAGCCCAGTTGACTCATTTGTAAGATGGGCATAAAGTTGTCTATCTCCCTGAATTAGTGTAAAGATCAAAAGAGAAGTCTCATGCAATGAAGAGTTCCCAGAACTTAAAAAAAAAAAAAAATGGTAGATAGGAATAATTAAACCAAGAACTAGTAATTCTAGTAATACTAAATCATGCTTTGTCTTCCCCTGGATAGGAAGGGGAAGTATTCCCCTGGATACTAACTCTCTCATCACCTATAACAATTAATCTCATATAATTTCATAACATCTTTTGAATTACTACTATTTGGAACTGATAATTAAAATTTTATTTACATTTTATTGTTGCTGTTGATGACATGCCATCTCTTACAGGCCTATTTGACTGAACTCACCTTAATCTCAGACAGGAAAGCTAAAAATCCTTTAAGAACCCTTGTTTTCTGTGTGTCAGCCACAGCAAGGAAGAGGTTACTGAGGATTCGGAACACTTGCTGAAGCATAAGGCATCCGACCTTGTCAGGAGCCCTCGGGTTTTTGCCAGCACTTCTGCTCTTCCCTGAACACAGCCCTCAGTGGAAAAGTACTGCCCAGACTCTGTGAATTATTCATCTCTTCATGACATCAAATATCCTCTAGATGAAAAGAACCAGTGGCCTCCACAAGGATCTCAGAGAAAACCAAGAGCTAGTGATTTCGTTTTGACCACGGTCAGGATTTTCCCTTCTCCCCTCATGAGTGAGAGACATTCTCGCTCATTCTCATACACATAACTTGAACACCATCAGGCTGAATAAAACACTACTGTTTTCTTTGGGGGTTGATATGGAGGAACAGGCTTTAAATGACTCCTCATTTAGTCAATGATGTCACACCAATTTCAAATGAGTTTATGTTTTAAGTTCATGACAACTGGAGAACAAGAAAGGGGTCAAGGTCTTTTCAGTTTTCTGTTTTCCCTTCAAGGATCAGTTGTGAATCCAACCAGATCAGAATCACTGGAGGGTAGAAAATTATTGACACATGGAAAATTCTAGTAGCAAAAGGTCCATAGGAAATACATCTGTCATTTTCTACATTACTTGACAGGGCTTTGAGCCAAGTTCTTAGTAAGGCTAACCTCTGAAAGAATGGATTTATTTTTAAGTCAGAGAGAGAAAATGGCAGGACAGAAAGATCATGGCTCAAGAGATTTGAGTTCTGTAGCCTTGAGATTTCTTTCAAAAGCATTTACTGAACACAGATACTCTGGAGTACAGACATATCCACTAGTGAAACCATCTACCATTTATGCAACACCTAGTATGTATCAGACACTCTGCGGGTGGTTTGTTCATAATAGCTAATTTACACTCACAACAACCAAAGGATGCATCATTTTGTGCCCCTTTTGCTTTTGAGGAAATTGATGCTTAATGAAATATGCATACCAAAGTCAGCGGAGTTGAAATTCAAACCCAGATTTACCGGGATCTAAAATTCTTGGAAACAAACTGAGGGTTACTGGAGGGGAGGTGGGTGCAGGGATGCAGTAACTGGATGATGGGCATTAAGGAGGGCATTTGATGAAATGGGCACTGGGTGTAATATGCAACTATGAATCACTAAATTCTATCTCTGAAACTAATAATATACTATATGTTAATTAAATTGAATTTAAATTAAAAAACAAAATTCTTAAGAAATATGTCATTTAGCAGGAGAGCTTTATAAGTAAACAACTAATGACAAAACAATATGCAATTAGCAAGACCAAATTAAACTTGTAATAGCTAGAGAGTATCTAAAACCGTAGGGAAATAGTAGAGTGAACAACTACCTTGGTTTGTCCAGGACTGAGGGGGTTCTCAGGATGCAGTAATTTCAGTGTTAAAAATGGAGGCTGTCTGGAACAAACCATGACAGGTATCCACCCCAGAGGTAAATAGGGATCAGGTACTGAAGGACAATTCATGCCAAAGTGAGGAGTTTGATCTTTGTCTTATGAAGAACAAGATGATGGAGACACATGGCTATTCTAGAAACAGGAGGAGGACAGAGAGAGAACTCTGGCTGCTGGGTGAATAGTGGGTTAGAGATGGTAAGAATGGCAGCTGGTAGGCTTAGGATAAAACAATAGATGGGCGAAAGGGGGCATAAAGAGGGAAGAAGTGAAATAAACAGCATATTTCCTTTTAGGTCTAAGGCTGCTATTCCAGGATTGGACTTCTCAGATGGCAAAATCTAATCTAAGCTAAACAGAAGTCTATATGATATCTTGACTAAATAGATGAGACTATATTAGCATAAAATTTAGTACTTACTTGTTATGGGTTGAATTGTGTTCTCTACCTCCCCCCACCTCTTCATGTTGAAAATATATTTTGAAGCCCTAACCCCTTAGTACTTTGGAACGTGACCTTGTTTGGAAACAGGGTCTTTCCAGATGTAATTTAGATTAGGTGAGGTTGTATAGGTGGAGGGTGAACCCCTTCTCCAATACACCTAGGGCTGTTGTAAGAAGATGACCACATGAGGACAGAGAGCCACAGGGAGAAGGTCACATGACAACCAAAGCAGGCACTGGAGCTGATGCAGCTGCAAGCCGAGGAATGCCAGTGATTGCTGGCAAACTACCAGAAGGTACGAAGAGGCAAAGAAAGATTCCTTTACGCGTTCCAAAGGGAATACAGCCCTGCTGACACCTTGATTTAGGACTTCTGGCCCCTAGAACTGTGAAACAATCAATCTCTGTTGTTTTAGGACACCCATTTTGTGGTACTTTGGTACAACAGCCCTGGGAAGCTAATACACTAGCCAACTGTATCCAAACTTTCTTTCACCAAAAAGAGAGAGAATATAGATAGGGCAGAATATAAATAATCTGCTATGAAACTTCTAGGAAGCAGACACCAAGCTGAGTGTTTTCTTGGGACTTTTTCAGTGAGTCATCTCAGTAGTCCTGTGACAGTCCAGGCAGAGGTGAGAACCTGAGACTCAGAAAGAGGTCACAACTCAGCAGCAAGTACACAGCTCAGAAGTGGCAGAACCAGGGTTTGAACTCACGTCTATCTGAATTTAAAACACAGATTCTTAGCTTTTCCTCCCTTGGATTTCCTAAAAGGAGTGACAGAGAAGCCAAGGCAGTGAGCCAGATGAAACCAAAGAAACTGGCAGAACCCTCAGCAATTTATAAACATGAGAAAGCACCATCTTGAGGGTGCTGGGATTGGGGTGGAAAGGGACAAGTGAAAGAGAGACTTCTTGCTCCACAGCCCTGAGACACCATAATGTGATGATGTCCCTATCAGTGGGACTTGCCTCTCATCTTCCCTTTGGACTCTGGAACACAGGGGGAGGCAAAGACAAAGTGTGTTCGGAGACAGTCGAGAGTGAGGAAGTCTTTTTACAAGTCTCTGGGGCCTTACAGGGAAGACACTTTCCTAAAGTTAATTACTTTCTGGATGAATATCTGATTAGAAATATCATTTGCAAGCCCCACCTGCTGCGGATGTCTCCTGTTTTTAAAGTAGATGTTCAAAAAATGTTAAAATCCTAATATATATCTTCATCTCCCATGGAAAACAGAACGGTGATTATTTTGGTCCCCAGGGAGCTGGGATCCAGTCACGGAATTCATCTTACCCTTATGTAATCTAGGAGAACAGGGAACAGATCGGATGAGAAATCTCAAAGGAAAACATGCCGCCCACAAAATTAGCCTGAGTCATTGCTCCAAGTGAGAGGCTGGGTTTAAATCAGAACTAATTTTTAAAATTTCAAACAACGGCCCCTTGACCCTGACAATGAGGCTATTGTCTTTGGAAATGAGCCAGTGTGTTTTCCTTTGTGTGTTAAAAATGTACTTTCTGCAATATTCACAATACAGAGGAAAAGCACAGAGCTAGAAGCCATGAAAGAAGATTTCCAGTCTCCACTGTGTGATTTAGGTACCCTGAACCTCAGTTTCCTCCTATAAAATAGTTTTGATTCTGATCTGTTTATCTCTTTCCTGGTTACTCTTCCCTCTTACTTCTTCCTTCATCCCATCTGCCTTCCTTCTCAACTCCCCACCTACCTATTGCCAGGATGAAGAGACAATGTAAATTGAAGAGTTGGTGAATGCACTTGGACAAGACACGGGAAGGGCCCATACCATGGATTCATTCATTCCTTTTTTCATTCATTCATTCACTCATTTCACAAAGCATCTATTCTAAGTTTCAATCAAGTGCTAGGCTTTAAGGTTAAGAGACTAGGATATCATCCCTGGATCCCACAGTCTTTGTGAGGAGGGAGAAAAATAAATGTTTAATTACAAATGAATGTTACAGGCAAGGAAACACTCAAGATTGAATACAAGCAAGTATTAGAGGGCCTTATCTAGTTTTTGTTTGGGGGGAGGTCATGAAAAGATTTCCAAAAAAGGCAAATCGGGGAAAAAATAAGAAAGAATATTCTAGAAGGAAGGGGTACTAAGCAATAAGCCAAAGTTCAGATAGATATGTATATCTGTAATTTTAGGGCCTTTAAAATTTAGGGCCTCTAATTTTAGGCAGAAAAACAAAGCAGAAACAAAGAGTCAAGGCCTTATGGGCATTGTTGAGGTAAACAATTGACTTATGGATCATGGCCTGAATGGGGAGCTGGAAGGGTCCACAATCACTTTGCTGGCATTAGCAGATCTAGTAGTGAGTCTACAATTGTCATATCTCCATGGATGAAGGACATCAGTTAGAAGAGTGATGAGAACCATTGTGTGGAGCTCCAGAGGACGTGAACTGAAGGGCAGAAACTACAGAAAATAACAAACTTTTAGCAGTTAGTGCTATTAAATTGGAAGAGGATCCCTGGAGTAACAATAATACCCCCCCAAGGGTTGGCCTACTGCTTGCTAAAAATGTATCATATTTGGACAACATAAGCTTTAAAATCTCTTCCAAACCAGTGAAGCTTAGTTGGTATTCACATATCCTCCCAATGGACATCTGTTGAGTCATCTATAAAAGAGAATATGACAACAAATTGGTGATATTTCTGAGATTTTTTTTACCAATGATCTTTTTTTATGAATTCTTTCTTCCCCACTTACCCCAATATGAACCCAATCTTGTGAAGCTTTCTATTAGACAAATTGTATTTATCAAATACTAATTGTCCAATTTTATATTTCAGTAGTACGAACCAAACAACAGTACTGTGATTTAAGTAGAGATTTTTGAATATTGAAACTAGATTGAAGTCTGCCACCTGGGGACTCAAGATTGGAAACCTGCAGAGAAAATAGTCTCCAAGGTCCCCACCTGCAAGGGCAGTCTATGACTCTAAAGATCAGAGTGAGAAAAAGGAGGTAGACTTTGGATCCTCTCAAGATTCTGAAGACAAGCTCTGAGAAGAGAAAGCAAATGTGAGCATGTACATACGTCAGTGAGGAGGGAAAGCCATTGAGAGGGAAAATGCCAATAACAGTCTAAAGTAGCAGAGAAGCAGGAACATGGATGGAGCCCTGGGTGCGTGGGTATGAAGATCTGGCATAGAAGTCCACTGGCCTATGGGTTGGATACCCACTGACTTTGACTTTGAGTAGGGGCAAAACTCTGAGTCTTCAGTTCTGTATAGCAGTCCAGTGATTCTTAGCTTCAAAGTGTCATTGCAAAGATTAAGAGAAATAGTATGTAAAGCAACTAATCTCTCCTTAGCACAGAGTAGGTTTTCAAAAGTCAGTAGTACTCATAAGACAATGATGCTTTAATCAAGAGGTTTAGACACCAAGGAGCAGTTTAATTTGTTTACTGTGCAGAAAGATGAGAGTCTTTATTGCTCTAATGACAGTTAGATGGCTTTAGAGGCCGCCTAGGGATAGTGTGCAGTTGTCATTGTAGATAATAAAAGCAGAAATGAGAGGAGAATTAATGAGGAAACCAGACAAATCCAAAATGCTGGGCCATCATCTGTCTGGACAGCATCAATGCAGGAGAGGGAAGGAATGACGTAAGTGTTTATTTCTAACTCTCCCTCTCTGAGAATGCTTAGTGTTTTCAGTCTGACTTCTGCTTTTAGCACTCCCAACACACCTGGACTCCAAACAGCATTCTTTTTAAATCTTTTGTTGCTATTGTTGCTGTTGTCATTGGCCTGGATCCCTAAAGCACCTGTGTGCATGATTATGTTCTTGGTGCATGAGTAGGAAGATAATAATGATATGCTCCCCAAGAACTAGGAAATGAGGCAGAAAGATTGTCCTCCCGAGTTAAACCAAGAAGTTAATCCAGTTAAAACGAGATATGCAAAGTCACATCCCAAAGACTGTGATCCCCAGGCGAGCAGGTTTGGGGCTAGCCTCAATGAAGACATTAAGGTATCTACAGAAAAACTTTTTTGGCAATTGGAAACTGACCAGCATGGAAACATAGAAAAAGAGAACTAAGCCTTGTTCAAGGTCATGCCACTTATCCAGTGCATTGGAATCTGTCGTGGATGTCAATCAAGTAGAGGACAAACCCCTCAAATCCCTCAAATGGCTCCTGAGACCCTCCATGATTCAGCCCCTGAATTTCTCTCCCTCACTCAGTCCTCTCTTCTCCGGCCTTCTTGCTGCTTATACGGTGTCTGTCCTCTCAGCCTGGGATTCTTTCCCCCTAATTTTACATGGCACTCTCCCTCATTTCATTGCTCAAAACTTAACTCCGTAGGGAAGTCTCTCTAGAATACCTTGTCTAAAATCTATGCAACAGAAAGCCAGGGTCCCACAACACATTTGCCACTTGTGAAATAACCAGACACTGTCCCGAGACTTATGAAAGCAATGAATGCAAAAACACAATTCAAATGCAAAAGCCAATAAATATCACAGCAGGAAAAGCTGATTTAAAAAGTTGAGAGAGCTATGCTCTGCACAACATAAAGCTGGTAAAATATTTAGTCTTGTGGATTACAATGTTGACAATAATATTTTCTGAACGAGGAAGAGAGTCCTTCAGAAGTGTATTTATTGCAGCAAGGTTTCATCATCATGAATCTGGCTTGCGAAAGCAAGTGAATATCTTCCAGAATACTTATTCACTCCGTCGTTTAAATGTATTTGGTGTGGGGCACCTGGGTGGCTCAGTTGGTTAAATGTATTTGGTGAAATTTTTGAATTGTTTTCCCCAACCCCTCATTTCCTAAGACCTTGGTCTTACCAACTGAGGTTTATGAAATCATGGGTTTTTAAGAAAGGGAAAAAGAGAACTCTTTTTTATTCCAATTTGGCAAAAGCATTCCAAATGGAAGATGGAGACGTCAGACTCTTAGGACATCACTACACTCTCAAATCCAATTCATGTCCTCTGCTCTGATTGGATTCACATTAAGCAAGGCTCTGATTATGACTTGTCTTTTCATGTATGTCTGCTCGGGAAAGAAAGAACTAGAAATGTGGATCCAAACTCTCTGTCTTCCTATGTCAATTGTATTTCTCACTGTTAATCAATATAGAGCACAAATGGCTTCCTGAGAACTTAACTTGTGCTTTCGTTTGTGTCGTTTGTGTCTTTTATACTGTGGCAAGATGCCTACTTGAGCATTCTGATGAGGATGGGAGGGATAGGTCTGCGGGTATTTATATCAGAGAAGAATGGAAGGAGAGGATAAAGGCTTTTTGGTTACCAGCTCCTGGGTCTTCTGACACTACGTGGACCAATGGGAGGACTATGAAGAATGTGTGTGAGGTGTGTATGTGTGTGTATGTGTGTGAGTGTGTGTGTAACTGTTTCAGAACCTTTGCAGGGAGCCAGAGGTGGGAGGAAACTGTCATTGGAAATCTGGTGGATCCCTTTATACATGATGTCCATGAGAAAGTGGAGTTTGGAGAAGAATGGCCTAGACAACTGATCTTGAGACCCAAAGCCTAGGGCACCTGTAGTCAAGCATGTTGCATACGGAAAAAAATCCATCCTCTTCTGCAGGACCCTCAGAGTCTGAACAAGGAACTGAGCAAGTGCAACAATCCAGTGGGTAAAGCTTGAGACAGTTCTAATAGCTCGAAGATCAAAAATGGATGATGATACAAGCGTCCTGTGAATCTAAAGACCTTTACTCCTGTTACAAATGAAGTGGCATCTCATGTACTCTTCTCTGCCCTCACCTGGCATGCAGACACACCAGGATTCTGATTTTGCACAGTGTGCATCCAGCACTATGGTGACGAACGATCACCAAGCTGGGAGGTCGTTTTGCCAAGTACTGTCCAGCCTCTGGGAACAACACATACCACTCTGTAGTTTCTTCTTTGAAATTTCAACTGCAGGTTGGGGCTGGTCTCAGAAATTACACAAATAGGCAACATTTCTTGGAGTAACCTCTCAAATTTACTCCCCATTTTCTCTGGATATGCTTTTATTGGAGGAAAAGGCTCTCTACTGCAAATAAATAGGTAGATGATAGATAGATAGATGATAGATAGATAGATAGATGACAGATGATAGATGATAGATAGATGATAGATAGATAGATAGATAGATAGATAGATAGATAGATAGATAGATGATAGATAGATAGATGATAGATGATAGATAGATGGTAGATGATAGATAGATAAATGATAGATATTGTGAAGTAGGTGTTATGTTCTCCACTTCACGGTGAGCATACTAATGCTCAGAAAATTTAAGAAAATCATTACAGTCATTCAGTCAATAGATGACAGATCTGACACTCAACCCTGAGTGCCCAAGTCCAGTGCTGTTCTGATAAAACTAAGTCATTGTGCAGTCATGAGAAAACTTAAAAGTTACACAAAGACACGATCCATTTGCTCTTTAAAAGTAGGCACTTACTGTGTACCAGACATCATGTTAGGGCCTGTTAATTAAAGTCCCGGTCCTGAGTAATGTAATTGACCTCAGGGGGAGGTAAGCATGTGCCTTGGGCTTACTCATGACAGGCGCTTATGGATTCTTCCATGGGGATGGGAAAATGGGAGGAAAGAATGTGAAGCTTCTTCAAGAGAAGAAGCTGGTTTTCAAATAAAGACACTTAAAGCAAATATGGGCATAGAGGTTTGAAATAGGCTGTGGGCAAGGTCAGGGAACAGCAAGCTGCTTATTTTGCCTAAAGAATATGGGGTAAGTTTCAGGAGTGAGGAGGTCGGAGAAGATTACGTACAACTTGGGGAATAAAAACAGTGTCAAGTCTTTGGGACTGCCAGGAACATCCCAGAATGAAGACAGGGTCTAAAGATCAAAAACTAAAGTCTTAAGAAGTCTAAAATTCTAGAACTTTAGTTACTTCCCTACTGTCGGGAGTCTGATTATGTCTAACTCTCCTTGTAGGAAGTGACGTTAAAATCTTTAATTCAAAGATCCTGTGGACTCTCATCCTTGGCAGCACAAAAACAGAGAGCTGATTTGGCTGATTCGGAAAGCAAACTGGTGCACAGTAGTGACCATTTTGAAGATCAGGAAGAAACTGAGTCTCCAGGGCCTGTGATAAAAAAAACAAGATGAGCACAGGAAATAGATTAGGCTTAACAGGGAGCCCTGGGGATGAACAGTGGATGAACCCAGGGGCGCCTTGATAAGACAAAGAACTCCTAGCAAGACTCCCTCTTCGAGCCACTACAGAGCTCTGAAGAGACAGGAGTGAAATCATACCCCATGTGTTCTGATGAGGTTCTCTCCTGGGCTCTAGGCAGGGACTCGGGAATTCTGCCATTAAACTCTTACTTCTGGATGTTCATGCTTTGGTTTCTAATCGACATTTCTAAAGCCTTTCATTTGTGTCTCTGGACTCAGCCTATTGCTGGAGCATAGCCTCGTTGGCTGTTTAATGACAGTCGAATGAGGTCTCAGAGTGTCCTAAAGGGAAGCCTCTGGCGTGCTGCTTTCCCTTTAAGGAGGAGCCTTTGAATCTACGTCTGCATTAAGTATAAATCAACTTTCCCTCTGTGTCTGGTGCACACATGGGTGAAATCCTCCTCCATATCACTCGTTCCTGGAGGGGATTTTCTCTCTGCATTACACCTGCAGAATGCCATCCTCTTTTCTCTGGCAAGCCTGGATACATGATTAATATTTTAAGCCTCCCAGGTTCCACTTTTCCTAGTTTCAAAAGTGCCTGAATGTTGGACTTTTAAAAAATGTATTTATCTCCCCATCCAGACCACTGAGGAAGAATTGCAAGTAGAAGGCATAGCCACGGGGGCCGAAACAAATCCGGGCAAATCTTTAAATTGCTTCTGCAGTCATCTGGGTTTTCTTTCATTAGCATCTCAGATGTTACTTCTCTCCCCTGCTGACCTTCGTTTTTGAAAGGAAGAGAGAACAGCTTTAAGAGGGCATTATATCTTTTCCTTCCAAAATGTAGACTTGAAATGTATGGTGAGTGTTCTCAGCTCGGTTCAGAGAGAAATTGGTCTGGCTTCTCCTCCTATGCTGGGCTCGGCCATCCTCCTCAGCTCAGCTCCCAAGAGATTCCTCTAATTCCCCCCTCTCATACTCTCCCTCCTCCTCTCCCAGCAGCTCTGCTGAAGTTTTCCCCACCAGGCTTCTTGCATTCACCTCACGACTGGCTGCAGGCAACTGGTTACCTCCTCATCCGCAGTCTCCTTACAGCTTGGCTCTTTGGCTCCAGAAGCAGAAAGAACCTTAGATATGGAGGCAGGAAGGGATGACCACACACCCCAGAACTCAGGATCTGAGTGTTTATGTCCAAGTTCAGCTCTGACACTAATTCTTTTTTTTTTTAAGATTTTTATTTATTTATTTGACAGAGAGAGAGAGATCACAAGTAGGCAGAGAGGCAAGCAGAGAGAGAGAGGAGCCCCCTGCTGAGCAGAGAGCCTGATGTGGGGCTTGATCCCAGGACCCTGAGATCATGACCTGAGCCGAAGGCAGAGGCTTTACCCCACTGAGCCACCCAGGTGCCCCAAGCTCTGACACTAATTCTTAAGCCAGGGCACATATGTTGATCATGTTAAGCCTCGATTTCTTTACCTGCAAAATCAGGGATGATAATAATAACAAATGAATAATAAAGAACCAATAAATGATAAATGAGAACACAGACAAGATTCAAATGTCACAAAACATGTGCAACTTGTTCCATAGATCAATTGTGTGCATCTACTGCCCAGGTGGCTGGCATTTGGGGAACCTTAGTCTGGAAAGATGCCCACTCAGTTCCCTTGCATCTCTAAATTCCTAAGCATTGATCCATATAATAGATTACTATTTATTGAGGGACCGTGACTGTGCTGGGTAGTAGAGACACAAAGAAAAATAAGAAGCAGTGTTTGTTTTTGTGGTGTTCACAGTCTAGTGAGACAAAGTCACCAACAACCACAGGAGAAGTTCTGGTCACTGCTCTCCACTTAGCCAAGTAGTCAGGACAACGGAAGCCCTTCTCTCATTGCGAAACATAGACTGACTTATTCCCAGAACACACTTAGTGTCTGCAACTGGTTGACTCCTCTTTATACACCATGTGCTTCTGCCCTCACCAGCTTTTGATTGAATACCATTGTCCTGACTTCATCAAATCAAAGATCTCTATGCATTGACAATGTATTATGAGGACTTGGAATGGTGCAAACAAGTGCAAAGTAGCAAAGGCACTGGCCTTCAAAGAGCACTGCTGCAGAGCAATGACAGGACTTGAAAGCAAAGGACCCTGTGGGAGTCAGGGCACTCCCTGGTTCTGTGAGTTTGGGTAGTGCACTTGACCAAGACCATATCCCCATTTGGAAAATGGAGAGAAGTCGGCCTGCCTGTCAACAGTGTTGTGAGAAATCAATGAGATAATGTATATGATTGTAAACCTTCTCATAATGTTAGTTTCAGAGCCTGGCATAAAGAAAAGGCTAAAGAAAATTCATGAAAGGAATAAGGAAAGGTGGGGAGGAGGGAAGAGACAAGACATAGAAGTAGATTTTTCAAAACTATGAGATGGAAAAATACCTGCCAAAGGCTGATAGGCTCAGGAACTCTGAGTAGGAATTGATGACAGAAGCATATTAGGAGCTGTTGTGCATTTTAGCATTAATGTAAAAATGCTCTAGTAAGTTGAAATAAGGTAGATCTGTGAGGGGCAATCTCAGAGATAAAAAGGCCAGCTGAAAAACAGCTGTACTAGTCAATAATAAACTAAAGCAATGTCAGAATGGACTCAATATACGGGAGGAGTCTAAGGAGGAAGACATTTTAAGACGTGGGGAGGAAGGAAGATGTTAGAAATTAATTTTCAGGTCCCTCACTGGACAGCTGGCTGGATGAGTGCACCATTTAACTAGGACAGGAAATACATGAGAGAAAGAAGGTTTGAGGAGGCAGTGATGAATGAAGTTATGAACAGGCTGAGTGGCAGTTTCCACGGACTAGTCAGGTGAAGATGGCAGCACGTAGTTGGACACAGAGGTCTGAAGCTCAACATGTGAGATTGATTCCAAAGGAATGACTGAGGTCATCCCCGGCAGCTGCGTCAAGTGAGAATAATAAAAATGGGCTCAAGAGAGAACCATGAAGAAGTCCAATATTTTTATATGGTTCTAAAAATTTGTCATCCATCAAAGCTAGACAATTCATATGCAATTATCAAAGACAGGTTTAAAAGCACTGAATCTGCAGTCAGACTGACTGGTCTCCAATGCCAGCTCCACCACTCATTAGCCTGGGCAAGTCAGGTCATCTTTCTGAACCTCAGTTTTGCCATTTGTCAAATGGGAACACGAGGAAAAGCAGCTGTTGGGAACATTAACCAAGACAATGTGGGTCAGGTGTTTAGCCCAGCATCTAATTCATAAACACAGAAATACATTTAAAATGTTAGATGTCTTAAGGGGCTTGGGGGCAAGGCTTTCTTTTGTGTTTTAACATTTTTTCTATCCTCTGAATGAGACCCATTGGGGGTCCCGGGTGGAGTGTCTACTGCCCGCCATGCAGGAACCTGCTGCCAAGCCCCCCCACCACCACCATGACCACAAACTCCTGGTCCCAGCAAACCAGAATGTCCAGCCCTCCTGTGCAGGCTGTTCTGCCACTTCCTGCCACTGCTGCTCCATCTCTGCCCCATCTGCTACCTCTTGCAAGCAGTGGCCCTATCACCATTGCCTCTGATCACCAACACTTTGAAATTTGGGATTCATTCACTCATTCAAGAACTATTTATTGAGTTCCCATTATGAGCCACTGAGCTAGGTATTGGAGACACTGAGGAGAATAAAACTTTCCCTTATGGAGATTATCACCTGAGACAAGAATATATTAATCAACCAAACATAAATCAAGCAATAAGATAATTTTAGTGATGAAAGTGATGAAGGAAATAAACAGATGAACAGGATAGGATGGGGTAGGATACAGTAGGATAGGGTAGGATAGGGTAGGGTAGGGTAAGATAAGGTAGGATAGGATAGGGTTGGATAAGGTGGGGTAGGGTAGGATAGGATAAAATAGAATAGGATAGGGTAGGATAAAATGAGATTAAGTAGGGTAGGGTAGGATAGGGTAGCATAGGGTAGGGTAAGATAGGGTAGGATAGGATAAGGTAGCATAGTGTAGGTTAGCATAGGGTAAGGTAGGGTAACATAGGGTAACATAGGTTAGGATAGAATAGGTTTGAGAAGGATCTTTAACACAATGACATTTAACTGAAACCTGGATCCTAATACTATTGTGTGTGTGAATGTGTGGAGGGAAGGGGAATGGAGATTTTCTTATTTGAGCAATTATTAAAGCCAAGCACGTTGCTGGATATCTTCATAGATTTGCATTTCTCATTTGCAACTCTCTTTCTCCCTCTTGAATTAAGCAAGCTCAACAAAAGAAATATTCTCCACCCCATTTCCAATGAAAGGAGGAGGCTTTGAATTACATGATAGATTTTTCTGTTTCTGCCACTCTCGGTGCCTCCATATTTTAAGGTGTTTGATGAGTGAGAACATGAGGTTCAAAGATGCTACCACGTAGAACATGAACTAGAAGAATTTCTTCTCACCAACTAAAATCCACAGCAGCACCAACTAGTTGGAAATAATATAACAGCCTCTCAAACCTGCACAGGGCTTGACAGTTTGCAAACTACCTCTGTAGACTTGATTTATGTAAGATCCACCGCCCCCATGTGAAATAGTATTTTCTCTAATTCACCGACGGAGAAACTGAGGCTCAGAGAAATCATGTGACTCTCCAAATATGCCACTTATAAGTGATGAAGTTGAAATTTAAAGCATTGCCCATCAGTGTTTGGGCACATTTCTTACTGCTCTTATTGCAGGGCTTCTCAAATCATCTCGCGTCAGTTTATGACATTGGGTCTGTCCTAAATTGCTGTAGTCAGTTTTTACTCAGCCATAACTTATATTTGTGTCCTGTAGTTTTGTCTCCCTGAGGGTCAAGGCAGACACCACTGCTTTTCTGGCTTACTCACATGATGAAAGACAAGACTTAACTAAAAGTGTCTCCCCTGCTCTCCTGGCAGTCCCAAGAGGGTATCTAAGCATTCCCCCAAGCAACACCTCTGCTGTCCTTGAGGCTTCCGTGGGCGATCATTCTTGCCTCCCACTTCTAAAAGCTGGCTCCATCAGCCCCTTCCCCTGCTGACCCAGAGAATGCAGTGGCTCCCGTGGGCACTACCACCACTATTGGCTCTGGCACTGTCTATCAAAACCTTCCCACCATGCCCATCTCGGGTCTCATGGGGTCAAGGCACCTTACCCTGGAGTGGAATGAATTCCACACCTCCTGACATTACTTCATTTAGGCCCCCAGCTGCTTTCTGGTATGGTCCCACTCTGAGCATCTTTGTGTTAGAGGTGAGGAAGCCAAAACATAGAGGCTAAGCCATTCGTTCAGATCCATACGGGTAGTAAGAGGTAGAAGTAACATCCCATATGGGTAGTAAGAGGATTTAAGCCCTGGGCATACTTGACTGCAGAACCCACATAAGGAAACCCTGTCCCCCTAAAGGAAAGCACTCAGCCTCAGGGAACAGATGCTGGCACACAGGCTTTTTCTAATGAGCCTCTACCATCTTATAAGGCACATGACTCGGACTTGTCCCTTGCCCATCCTCAACGACTCAGGTCAAAATGCCTGGGATAAAGAGTTTGCAGATACATAATGAAATGAAACAAGTGGCAGTCAGTCATCAAAACACGAGGGATCTGTTTTCATTCACACACGCACACATTGATGCACACACGCTTGCACAAGTGCTCACGTACACATCAATGGGATTTTTGGAGCACAGGCAGCAGCATTGGAGCACTCAGATGCACACTGCCCTGCTAAGAAACCTGACAGTATGTCAGAGAGCCGGCATCTCTCCAGCCCTAGTGCACTGGAACATACTAGCCTGTCAAAAAATTCTTTTGAGTGGATGAATAGAGTCTGGAGTGTCTAGATATTACTACCTTATTATTGAAGCTTTTGAATTAATTATTTTGTAATCCCACATATTCTAATAAAAAAGCAGTGAGTTTTAGAGGCAAGAGCCAGACTTAGCATAGACTTCGGTTCTAATGTGACCTTGTAGAAGCCATTTACTTTTCTAAAGTGTGACACCCCAAGCTGCAACACAAGACTGGTAATGGATGAGGGTTACAAATGTAGCTCAACCTCCCAGCCCTGTACTCTTTGGGCACAGCTGGGACTGCACAAATGTTTATTCCCTTCTTTCGGCTTCCTCCTTGGTATTGCCAACTTCAGCGTTCAGTGACTGCTTCTTATCTGACCCTTCACGGTGTGAACAAAGGGAAATGGTCGTAGGAGTCAGGACATATGATCTTAGTACGAACTCTCTGGGCTGTCGATTAAGCTATTCAGACTTGCCTTATCTCACATTTTAATCAACCAAATAAGACAAGACAAGGTGTCCTAGCATGTATTTGTGAGGAGGAAATTAGATTGTGTCTTGTGAAGGAGATAAAACAAATTCCATTTTTCAACCTTAGCACTGTTGACATTTTGGGGCTGGAAACTTCTTTGTTGAGGGGCTGACCGGTGCATTAGCAGCAAGCCCAGTCTCTACCCACTAGATGCCAGCAGCATCTCTCCTCCCAGTTATGACAACCAAAAATGGCCCTGGTTGAGAACTACTGAGCTCAACAAATGGTAGGCACTGTTATTGGCCTTTTTACAGCATAGAATTAAGATTGTGTGATCGGCCCTGTCCACAACTTCTCTTTAGGTCGCTTTCACCCTGTGACAGGTGGGGCTTAGGACAAGAATAAACTCTGGTCTTCCAAGTGAACAATATATGACTTGGACCTTCCTCTCGACCTTATAAATCTTTATCCCTATCTCTCACTAATAAGGAAATGTATACTTCATTTAGAAAAAGAATTAAGAGCAAAACACTCCTGGCTACAGAATGGTTCCTCCTCACATTTGTGTCCCTTTCTATCTGAGGACAGACAGGAATCCTCCCTCCCACTTCCACGCCCACTCAAATCCCCAGATTCTTTCCGTGGCCTCTAGAAGCTATTGGAGAACAAGAACCACAATTCCTCCCCTGTAACTCTACATTGTGGGCCTTTTATTATTTTTTTTAATTTTTATTATGTTATGTTAGTCACCATACAGTACATCATTCGTTTTGTGTGGCCCTTAAAACCTTAGCACTTTCACCCCCGGGAAGGTAGCTCTGCTATCCTGCCAGACCCAGAAGACATCCTTCCTCTGCACACCTGCAGATTTCTGGTCTCCAACTTCTGTTTAATCTTCTTCACAGCACTTCACTTTCCTTTGTCAAAACTGAGAGACCTGACCGAGCATTTCCACTTCTGGGCATATATTGAAAAGAACTGAAAGCAAGGTCTCAGAGAGTGAGTTGTACACCTATGTTCATAGCAGAAAAAGGTGAAAATAACACAAGTGAACACCTATGGATGGATGAATAAACCAAACGTGGCATGTACATAAAACAAAATATTACTCAGCCTTCAAAAAGAGAATTCTGACACAGGCTACCACATGGACAAAATTTGAGGACATTATGCTACGTTAAGTAAGCTAGTCGTAAAAAGACTTACGAGATTCCACTTACATGAAGTCCCTAGAGTAGTCAAATTCATAGAGATGGAGGATAGAGTTGTGGTTGTCAGGGGATGGGGAAAGGGGGCAACGGGGAGTTAGTGTTTTTAGAATTTTAGTTTTGCAAAATGAAAAACTTCTGAATATAGGCTGCTTAACAATGGGAATCTACTAGTGAACTGTACACTTGAAAAATGGTTAGCATGGTAAATTTCAGGCTATGTGTACTTTGCCACAATTTAAGATAAAATTAAAAAAACAAAGAAAAACCCCAAGGGACCTATGTCTTCCCCGTATCTCTGCATCAGGGATCCCACCACCTCCTCAGGGTTCCACACATCTGCAATGTTCTTCGTCTTGTGCCCCCATTGCTGGAAGGTACAGGAGAATCTTTTCTTCCTCTGCATGATCCTTCCTTGGCTTTTAAAATAATAAGGCTCCATTCCTTTCTCCATTCTTTTCTCTCCACTTCTCACCAGGAGGTGAATCTTCTCTCACTAGAGGGTTAAATAGTGGGCCTTTCCCCCTTCCCCTCCCTCTCTCTTTTCTGCTTCTTAACTCCATCTAGCTCTATCTTCATCTGGGTCACACCTGTTTCATTTTCTACATCTTGCCCCATGGGATATAAATTTCCACGCCTTCCAGAGTAGCTTAGTTCATTTCAGACACTTGAGTCAAGTTTTATTGTTCCATTCAAGTTTTAACGGCAATAAAGCTGACTTTTTAATCATTATCTGGCTCTTGGATTATTTTTCAATTGGTTTGGAACCCACAGAGGAGGACCTGTGATTAATGTGTCTTCAAACTCATTTCAAAGGTCCAGAGACCCTGAGAGCATTTTTTGTTTGTTTCGTGTCAACCTTGAATGACACGAAGAGCAAAGTCCCAAACTTGAGCCCCAAATTACATAGCAAGCTCCACCATATAAGGCTATATAGAAGGTTCTCATTCCACAGTTCTGCAGGTGGCTGCCCACTGTCTTAGCTTCACTAGAAGTTGTCACCTTACTGAGAGCATTGCAGGGCCCTTTCACAACTCCTAACTCTGTGTCAGTTGCAGAGTGGAGCTGCTCCTGTCTGTTTGCTGACTGACTATTATTACAACACAAAAGGGAAATGACTCTCTAAACACTATCCATTTGGGTCATTCTGCACTTGGACAGATGTCACTCTTAGTAGCACAAGAAGGCAAAACAATGGGTGACTAGGAATAAGGAATATCTCATCTTACTGATTTAGATGAGATGTACATCTAAATCTGATGAATTTAGGCATCAAACTTCTTGGCAAATTGCTTGTCCTTTTTGAGTCTCCATTCCCCTGTCTGTAAAATTAGGGTCTTTGCACCGACATCTAAGCTCCCTTCTATTTCAAACATACTCTTAGTTCCATGGTTCAATTGTGTTTTCAGCCCAGTATTAAGAGGTTAAGACAAAAACACCCCACCCGTCCCTCCCTACTGACTCTGGCCTGTATTTTCCTTTTTGTAGACATGGGAGTATCCAGCAGGCCATTGAACCACAGTATCAAACTCCAGTCAGATGGTCCCCCACTGGGTTTTTAAATCAACATGGAATGGTTCTGACTCAGCATGAGGGCAGCTGGAATTGACAATCCAAGGGTGGCTATGGGAGGTGGCCCAAGGGGTACTCTAGATAATCAGAATGAACAAAGTTATCCCTTTCATCAAGTTATCGAAAATAAATCTAAGGAATGAGTTGTTTCTGGAGGAACACCATCCAACCCTAATCTTATTCATCCCCACAGTCCACTGTTCTTCCCTCCCTGGCTTGGCCGCTTGCCGCAGGGGTAAGTGAGCTGCCTGGCGTTATAAGCTGTCAGACTCGGCATTTAAATATTACTCACCCAGCTCGGTTCAAGGTGCAGGTCAGCCCATAGTATTAAGTTAAGTACACTGGGAAATACATTATCTTTTGGGTCACAAGGGTACAATTCAGTGAACAGCAACAGGATTTCCTGGTTGATAGATGATTCCACAAGAGGTTATAGCTAGCCTGCCCTAGAAATAATAGCAATAATCCTCTACATTCATATTCTGCTCTGGAATCTGTGAAGGATTTTCACATCTGTTATCAAGTGGGCTATTTTCAGTGGAGTCAGCCCAGTATGGGAGGAGGCAGAGGTATAAACACAGGCTGGAGCAGCTATTTCCCACTGCCCATGCTGTGTTGCTTTGGGTAGTCTCGTCACCTCTCAGAGCCGAAATTCACTAGCTGTAATCAGGAAATGCCACTGATGTCTGCCTTGCAGGGAAATCAAAGAGATCAAATGAGGTGCTGCTTGTGCATATATTTTTAATTAAATGTCACAGAAAAGAGCTTCTCAGACATGCTCTATAGAAGCAAAATTTAAAATTATGAAAATAAGCTCCAATTTGCCTTCTAAAGCCCTAAAAAACACAAACACAGGAGAGCTAAAAGAGTTTTTAAATGGTCCTTTATTTATTTATTTTTTCTTTTGGTTGGCATTCATTCACTGGGTACCTTTGTACAATTGCTATAAAGCTTAGTCATTGCCTTTCAGGAACTTGGAAAATTAAGACATACATAGATATAGCTACAGCCATGGCTTTAGGAAAAGAATATAAATAGAGAAGAGAGGTCAGTCTCACAAAGCTAGGTGTCAATGATCAACATTGATATGATGCTGGACCACAGCACTAATATAAGGAGCTATCAATGTCACCGTCTCATGATGGGGCATCTCCTAGACATATTTTCTCTTTAATTCTGACTTACACTCCACAAGGCCGTTGTCATTAGCATCATCATCAAGATCATCCCCAGTTCAGGAAACTGAGGTTCGGGAAGTTTAAGTAATGTGTCTATATCTGGTAAAGTGTCAGAACATGGGTGTCTGAACCCAAAACCCTTGTGTATTGCCTTGCACCGCAGAGTATATCTTCTCAGAAATCAGAGAATAGGGGACCCCTGAAATCAATTGTTTTGCTGGACCCTAAAAGAGCAAGAGAGAAAGAGAGAGAGTATGAAGAAAGCCATGTCAGGATGAGGTCACAGCATGAATAAATTATGAATGTGTATTTTCAGACATTGAGGAGTCCAGTCTGGCTAGTCCTGGTCATTTCCAGAATTTCCAGCATAGGTTGGGTTCCACCTTCTAAAGACCAAGTGACTCTAAGATTCTTCTTAAGATGACCACTTAATATTTCCTGCTCAAAGAACACCTGGCTCCCTGCCTCTGCAGCCCTACCTGCTGTCACTTCAATCACTCTGTTGGTTCCTATTACCCCCACTTTCTCCAGACTAAGCCTTAATGCAGATTCCATATTTATATAAGTGCTTAATTATTCATTATTTGGTGAACAAAACCATTTTATGGTACACCAGCACTCTGACTTGGTTTGGTTTAGTTTGATTTCCACCTCTACCTCTAGGGTAGAAGTGGCAAGTTCAAATGCCAGTGTTGGCAGACCCCTTTGATCTTCCACTGAAAAATGTTGAGAAGACCATCATGCTTCCAAGCTAGCACCAACTGGGAACCAGCAGGTTTCCATTTTAAGTGTTTTATGTTTACTTTGATGCCCTGGGAATTATTAAGTATGCAACATTCATGTATGATAAAATACAATTATGGAAAATTCAACCGAAATGGCCAAATGAGAATAAACATGACAAGGAGATGTGGTACAATGGCTCTAACAAGTAGCAAATATAGGCATACCCACACCTCCTTTTTTATGGAAAAGGAAATGCACTGTCAATAAGCAGGATCAATGGCATCTGCTTGCGTCACTTTGGGTACCCTGACTGGAAACAGGCAAAATTTATTCCTTCTAACTTAATGGAACTATTCTAAAAGCTCAGAGTGTCTAAGGAATATTTGACTGTTCAAGCTTCAAGCAATACATGAACCAGGGACCCTGGGGGCATTCTTCATTTGTTCATTCCACAAATATTGTTGAGAACCTGCTTTGTCTGGAATTGCTCTCAGTGCTGAAGAGTAGTGGAGAAGGATTCTAGATGTGATTGCAAAAGCTAAGGAACACATGTTCCAGAAAGAGGTGCTAAATGTTCAAATTCCAGGGCCTGACTTCCGTGTCAGGCTCTGCTCAAGTTTCAATTCCTATGAAAGAGTCTGAATAACCTAACTTGGTTCAGGTGCCCACTTCCTTGGTCAGTGCTGGTGGGGTGAAGGGGAAGGAAGGATTTTTTTTTTGAAGAAACTTGGTGAGCAGCTCCACCATGAACATATCCACAAATGATGAAAAAAAAGTGTTACCCGAAAGAAAAGAATGGTGCTCTCACAAGAAGGGGGAAAGGATGCCAAGAAGGAAAAAAGAAAAATGGTCTAATATTCTACCTCACAGGACAGAATGAGATCATGAATATGAAGACATTGGCAGAGACCCTGGCAAAAAGTAAGTGTATGCTGGATAAATAAATAACAACAGGAAAAGTAATTTTAAAAATCCATCTTCTATGTGACTAAATATCAGAGCATGGTAAGTAATTATGCAGGATTTTTTTAGATCTGAATATACACCAATGTGTCAGAAGTAAGATATCAGATTTAAATTATTTATGAAATTTGGTAGAGCATTAATAAAAGTATTTAAAATGAAGAAGTGTTAGTCCTGATTTTCCCTCTGCTTGTCAGACTTCACTTCAATTTGGTTGAATATTTAATTAAACACATGCTATAATCCAAATCCTTGGAGCAATATAGAGATTTTAAGAGAGATCTCAGCACACAATATCCTCCAGAAGAAACAATAGATTATAAACAGTTCTGAAAACTATGACATATGTGAAAAGTTTAAAAGGATGGGGAATCTGACCTAACTCACATCAAATTGTATACAGCTCTAGTTGGGGCAGAGCTCTTCTCCAGAAAAGGAGAGAAAGTTTGTGGTGAGTGTCTGTGGAAGAGAAGACTTTGAGACCAGGGAAGGACAGAGACTCGGGCATGGCTTTGTTTTGACATTAGCTAGAACATCAACTGTGCTGTGTCTTTCACAAAAAGAACCCCAGTGTATCTTGTCTTTGGAATGGCAAGAAGAAAAACTCTTGCCTAATATCTCCTTTGCTTTCCAAGAAATAGGAGCAAATTTTCTTCAAAGCTGGAGAGAAAGAGGAGAAAATCCAAAGGACACATGTGGGAGAAACACATACTTGAGTCTCTGCCTGTGGCTGGGGCTTCCTCACAGCATGGCATCTGGGTCCAAGAGCAAGGATACCAAGAGACAGCCAGATGGAGCTGACACTGCATTTTATGATCTAGTATTCTGATATTAGGCATGGAGTGTCACTGCCCTCACATGCTGTTTGTCAGAACAGAATCATTCAGACCAGCTTGTATTCAAGGAGAGGATAATCAGACCCCAAACCTCAATGAGAGAAATGTTGAAGACTTTGCAGATCTGTTTTTAAAACCACCACAGTCCATGCTCTGTACCTGTATGTGTTTACATTCCTCTCTGTGAAAATTACCTTCATGAGACATCTCCTTCCTCCAAGTTTTATTATTACATCCGGCCCAAGCTCCAGACCCAGGATCTAACCACCAAATTCTATAAAGTGGAAATGACACTCTCTCCAACTACATCACGAAGGATCATATTAAGTAGATGTATACACACACACATGCACAATCTATACACACACATAGAATCATGATGCCTTTCTCAAAACACAGACTATTAATTATACATAAAACACCTCCATTCATGCAATTTTTATGTCTCCTCCCAGGTAATTAATTTTATAGAAATTTACAATCCTTGTCCTCCTGCTTGCGCCCCTCTCCCCAAACATACACAAGCTATACTCCTAGGACCCTTGGGAATACTGGACAAACACTCTCACCAAGAAATTACATTAAGAAGTTAAATTAACATTAAACATTGTGACACATACATCAAACAAGAAGTGCTGTTTTTAGAAGCTGAGATTTTTTCTGGGCAACCTCCAAGTGCTAATATGTTTAACCTCAGTCATTGATTCCTTGTTCTGAGATGGCATTTAAGACATTTGAGATATGTCTCCTTCTGAATTCACCTTTCCAGCCTTTCTGGGAGGCTGTATTTTACTGAGTTTGGGCATTAGCCAGGAACATGTCTCCTATGAGACAAAGATGCTTGATTATTTCCCCGATATCTATTCTCTCCTTCACCTGAATAATAAAGATTTTTAGCTGGGCACATTGCCATGTAGCGAAAGAGTTTGTTTCCCAATTTCCCTTGAAGCTAGGTGTATCACGTGACTACTATATTCTGGTCAATAATATGTGAGTGGAAGTACCAAGTTGTTACTTCTGGGTCAGACCCTTAGCATACTGTAAGCATATACTTCATTTCTCTTCTCTACTTTCTGGTTTCTGGAATGTGGATGTGATAGTGGGAGCCACAGTAGCCATTTTAAACCACAAGGTAGAAGTAACATGTCGAGGATGGCAAAGGAATAAGATAGTCCATATCAGCTTGATTTGATATGGTTGCCTGCTTATATTCAGACACTTAAGAGAGGAAGAACTTCTGTCTGGCTTGATTGTGTTATAGGAGGAAAAGAAAATGTTAACTAATAAACCCTCGCAGGCCTAGGCCCACAATCATCTCAGATACGTCCAACATTGGCCCTACCTCCATTCCTTCACTATAATCTCTTCATCTCCAAGAAGTCATGGGCCATCCAGTGGCTGCATCCAATGGCTGCTGGCTACACTCTACCTGACCCACATTTGCCACCAAACCCCACTCAGATTCCCCCAGAGGGGAGAAGCTTAACAACCCTCTTTGTCCACTAACCCTTTGCTTCTAGTCTTCTTGTGCCTAATGGTTCCTCCAAAGTCTTGTTGATAGGAATAAGAGTGCAAATACTTAAAACTGGAAAGTTCCGGGCAATGAGCAATGGGAATGAACTACCCATAAGAGCAATGAGCAATGGGAATGAAGCGACCATGCGAGCTGCTGTCCCAAGCAGCAACCCAGCCATCCGGTGCCTGCCTGCTGATTCTCGCAGGTAATCTTTCCTGCCTCCTGGCCTGCTCGGTCCTACGTGCCCATCCCTCTCTATAGCACAGAACAGTAGTGGAGACTTGCTATAAACGAAAAAAAAAGACATTACAATTACAAGATTGATGTCATCCTTAATTACAAATCAAAAAATGTGTGACCTTAAAATAGATGGCAAGCCAGAATATCCCCTCTGGGTTTTCATTTACCTGTGGAGTCCCCAGATACACTTTAGCATGTGTGTGTACTCAGACTTGCTACGGACCACTAACTATAGCTCTTGCACTCTTGGCTTTAAATTGTGACTGGCACATTGAGAAACAACACGTTGTGAACACAAGCGATCTTGCAATTAGCAAAATATCTCAACACTCAAGTGGGAATAGAGTGTTTGCACAAATGAGGCACCTTGGTATGCTGAGCAGTTACTCTAACAGCAAAACAAAGAGACCAGTAGCATAAGGAATGGATATCTCAACCTCGATGACATCAGAGCTGTTTTGAGTACCTCATATAATACAACTAAATATTTACTGAGTGCTTATACTGCAGCAGAGGAACTGATTCTACCAGGTGTCAGGGAGACAAAGGTGATGAAGACAAGGTCCCAAGTCTGAAATGAACAAACCAATAAACAAAAAGCCTGTAAGTCTCTGCAAGTACCATAATAAGAAATGTCTAGAAACATGTTATGAGAACACAAATGAGGTAGCAATCATCTCTGACTAGCATCAGGCTGCCTGGAGGTGTGCAGAAAGGTCACACTGGAGTCAGATCGTAAGGATGAATCGATACTCATCAGGCAGACAAAGAAGGGAGACGATGCCAGCAGTAAAAGCGGCAGAGGCAAAAGCTATGCAGGCAGGACGAGGCACAGCATTCGGGGCAGCGTTCTAGCACATGACAAGGCTGCAAGGCCATTCTTAAATGCTGGTGCAGGTTAGAACGCCTGAGAAGCTTGTGGGAACTACCACGCCACCACCCAACAAGAATATTAAATCAAAATCTCCAGGGGTGGATCTGGGCATCGGGACTTTGTAAAAACTCCCCAGAGGATGCTCATGTGCCACCTAGGTTAACAACCACTGCCCTGGTCCAGACCAGGGTCATCCTGAAGAACTCTGCTGCCCTCCAGGTCATGGGAATCCTAGGCAGTCCTGTCTTCAGATCTTTTTTTAATCCAAGTCCTTCAGATTTTTTATGACAAACACCTGTGTGAGGTTGCATACTATCATACTTCAGGGGGCAGGGCAGCAGATAGGTAGCTACTCATTTCTTAGAGGAAATACGGGTATCTCAATTATAGGCGGAGCCAAATTCCCCTCAAGGGGATGGATGCTCCATCTCCGTCCTGTGAAACCGCCCTACTCTTACCAGAATACGTGCACCTTAGATTTACCTAAAACATACATTTCTTTCCTGCAGTTTAGTTTCTCACCCTTTCCTAAGAAGATGGGGAACTCTCACCTGGCTGACTCTGTCAGAAGAGCATGCAACTCTTGATCTCAGGGTTAAGAGTTTGAGCCTTATGAGGGGCGAAGAGATTACTTAAATAAATGAAACTTTAAAAAAAAATGGGGAACTCTCTGTAGATGGGAACCCTCTGTAGATGGGAACCATTAAAACAAATAGCTACCATATCAGCAGTGCTTACTGTGTGTTAGAAAGGGCTGAGCGTCAGGGATGGGTTACTCTAATTCTCATAACCTCAGGAGATAAATGCTAGAGTTAATAGCATATTCCAGATAAGGCACTTGAGCTAGAGAGCCACAGTCCTCCATTGTTTTACCCTCATCCCAGCCCCACCTAGGGAGAGCCTGAGAGCAAGAATGTAGTTGAGGTGAGAGCCAAAGCCAGAATATGGAACCCAGGATGTACACTCAGGAGCACTGAGCTGCTGCTTCTGTGCTTTTCATGTTTGAGGAACTTGGCCCAACACCGACACAAAGCCCTAAAAGGTGAAAGTGGGGAGAGCTGAGAGGAACAGCAAGGTATAAGCAAAAAGGACCAGAAGAGAAGGATGGAAGACAAAAAAGGGAAATGCTGCAAAGACTATTAATTTGGCAAAAACAAAACAAAACAAAACAAAACAAAACAAAACAAAAACACCTCTTCACTTTTACAGGGCATGCACCAGAAAGTATCTATGGACCAATATGTTGGGATTGAGTACCAGGAAGTGATGATGGGTCGGTCTCTCAGGTTGTGCTATTACCAGTGGGGCAAAAAGGGAGCTAGATGTGCTGTCCCCTGGGTCCAACCTCCCTTTCCATTTGGAAAGTAATCTCCACCTCCTACCATTGCCCCCACCCCAATCAGTACCTGCAGCCCCTCAGTCTTGTCCACCCTGGTCTTTGGGCAGTAATGTCCCCCCCATTAGTCCCTCTTGTTGACACACATCCCAGTATTACAGAAAGGAAATGTAGGAATTTAGGAGTTCAGAAAGTCCCAAGATCACCCTCAGGTTCAATAATTCCCTCAAAGTTTTTTGTAGAACCCAGCAAAGCTGTTGTACTCATGGTTCTGGTTTGTGACAGCAAGAGGACACTTAAAATCAGCAACAGGAAGAAACACACAGGGCAGGAAAGACCAGACATGAGCTTCCAGTTATCTTCCCAGTGGAGTTGTGGGAAGAACTGCTTCTCCCAGCAACCATACGTGGCAACACACATGGAGTATTGCCAACCAGGGAAGACCACCGGAGCCTTGGTATCTAGGATTTTTATTGGAAGTTGGTCACGTAGATACAACTGGCTGCCCATGAGTCTGGCCTTGATCTTCAGCCCCTCCAGGAGATTAAATTCAAACTGTGTGGCCCAAGAATCCCATAGTAAATCACACTGTTAGCATAGACTACCTGGTGTGCTCCAAGGCCTCCAAGTAAACAGAGAGCACACTCTGAGGGCTTGCAAGTTACCTCCCAGGATCTAGTCAAGGCCCAAACCCTCCTTTGGGGAGAGTTAATCCTTTACTGCACAGAATTGGTCTCACCCCAGACCTCTTAGAGAGGATTTACATCATACTGCTACCACTGCCTGGCTTAGTGGCTTTGGGAAGATTCCTCAAGCTCTCTGAGCCTGGGTTCACTTGTACCACAGACATAACATCTCAGGTGACTGTTGGGAAGATAATATGAGGTTAAGTGTCACCAGGATGTCATAAACTTTAAAAAATAGTGAAAACTCATTCCATCCTGCCTCGACCCAAATGAACCAAAAGTTATTCTCACGAGAGGTCCCAGAAATTGCACTACCTAAGACATGTGCCTCAACCAAGAGAAATATCATTTCTATAAGAACATAACCATCATTTCACTCAGCAGGCATTTACGGAGTGCCTGTAGGGGCTGAACCTAGAGATGCAGGGATGAGATGTCTATATCTCTGAGTAAGTATCTATGATTTGAGAAGTAATATATAGAAGGGTGTTAGTTAGTGCACAGACCAGCTGCGGTCCAAGGAGATAGAAGCAAAGTGCCTCCCTAAACTTCCCCCAGCTCCCATAGTTGACAGATCTCACCAGCATACATCACTGATGTGCTCCATGTGCTGGAACCATCTATGAGATATTTCTTTTTCTCTGCTGAGCTATAGCTCTAAAAAAAAAAAAAATACCCTAAATAATGTAACAGCAGCTCACATGCACACACTTTTTTAGATACACTTAGGACACCGCTGTCACTTGGCATATCAACACATGGCATCGACAGCTTGGAGGAGGTGTTTTAAATACACCAGACTCCCTTGCAGATGTTTTGAAAACTGCTGGATTCCAAAATTTAAAAGAATTTTCTTTTATGTTTTATATTTCATGGAACTCAAAAATCTCTAGTCCTCAAGATTGAAGGCCTGTAGAGTTCAGTGGTATTACTTCACTGATATGACCAATTTCTACTGAGTACTTACCATGTGCCATCAGTAATAAAGGCACTTAGGAAAGAAATCAATGAGCAAACATATTTTCAAAATTCCTAGCATTGTAGAACTTACATTCTTGCAGACTCTGACAGAATGTCAACTTTGGAAATTTATGAACTGAGCACAAATCACTTATCTGCTGTCACACTCTTGGGTACCTGACCAACCCCACATGAGCCTGTTTCATCATTCTGAAATGGAGCTAATACCAACCTCCGGGATTACCGTGAAAATAAATTGCACAACCACAGCAAAGCACCTAGAACAATCCTGGCTTATAAAGGCTACTGAAAGCCCATTAGGTCCCCGTTTCCCTTCTACTGTTTATGTCTAGGACCCCATGCTATCTCAGGTATAAAACCAAGGAAGAGAAGGCACTGTTAGATACTGGATTAATTAGAGGTACAAAATGCTCTTCACTGGACAAACTCAGAAATAAAGTCTAACTGTGTTTTTGACCAAGATAACTGCTACTTCACCTTTCCTCATACAAACTTCCCGAAGGCAGTGTGAATTAGAGGGAAATACCACAGGCCATGGTCAAGAGACTAGGTTTTAATTCAAGTTCTTCCAACAATAGCTATGTGTCTTTGAGCAACTCCCTTTCCCTCTCTGAGTCTCCAGTCCCTGAGCTGCACGATGAGGGGCCAAGCTGTATCAGTGTTCTCAATCCAGCCTCCACAGAAAATCCCCTGGGGAGCTCTTACCACATAGTAATGTCCAGAAAATTAAACCAGGTTCCCTGGGGGGATTTTTTTTTTTTTTTTTTTTAACTCTCCTGATGTGAAGCCAGGATTGAGAATGTCTGCTCTGGGATCCTCTTTGAGCAACATCCTAGGACAGGGCTTGAAAATTCAAATACCTTCAGAGCCAAACAGGTCATGTTAAGTGAGTGAAGCCAAGCAGTAGGTGTTCCTGGCCAGACCACATTTCCATATGGAGCTGGAGGTGGAGAGCTGGAGCTGGACGGGGGTCCAGGGCTGTCAAGTATTTCATTATTCCAGAGAAGTGGGATATCAGTCATATATGCAAGCATGCATGTGCTCACAGGCAAAATCTCCAAAATTTAAAATGGAAACTCAATTGGGATTTTCTTTTCAGTTTCATGTTAATGTTGTATAAGAAAAACAAACAAACAAACAAATCAAACAAGACCAAAAATTGTTGTATACCCTGGTACTACTAAGGGCCACTAGTGGCAGACTCCTATTTCTAAGACTTTTAACCAACTCAATTCTTAGAACACAAAAGCTATGATGAAAACCTAGGGTTTAGAGATTCCTTTTCTCCCTTTCTTTGTATTCTGTTAAACATTTTTTTTTTCATTATTGCTTCTCCTCCAGGAGCCATTTTAGACATTTTTTTCCTGTTCACCTCCCATTAATTTTTTTAAGGATTTTATTTATTTATTTGACACAGAGAGAGAAATTATAAGTAGGCAGAGGCAGGCAGAGAGAGGTGGAAGCAGGCTCCCTGCTGAGCAGAGAGCCCAATTCGGGCCTTGATCCCAGGACTCTGAAATCATGACCTGAGCCAAAGGCAGAGGCTTTAACCCACTAAGCCCCCCAGGTGCCCCAACCTTCCATTAAATTTTAATACCACAGCTAGTCTGTGTTTCTACTTATGTGTTCTATGTGCATTTTTTTTTCAGTTTTTAAATGAATGGTTTTTTGCAGTCCCAAAACAACCTTTTATTTTCAATTTTTTAAGTTGAAGTGTAATATAGGTATAGGGAAGTGTACCTTCCACAACTGAGCAGTTCAGAAGTTTTTGCACATTGAATCCACACATGTCACAGCCCCCATATCAAGAAAGAAAACAGCTGTCTGAGCCGCAGAACACCCTCTCCCCAGCTGAAACATCTTCATTCATTTTTCATTAATTTCAACTTTAACTTCTTTGAATTTTTATTTTTTTAAATTTTCTTTTGCCTCTCAGTCATTTTATTTATTTATTTATTTACTTACTTACTTATTATTATTTTTTAAATTTTATTTTATTTTTTCAGTGTTCTAAGATTCATTCTCCATGCACCACACCCAGGGCTCCATGCAATATGTGCCCTCCTTAATATCCACCACCAGGCTTGCACAACCCCCAACCCCCTCCCCTCCAAAACCTTCAGTTCGTTTCTCAGAGTCCACAGTCTCTCATGTTTCATCTCCCCCTCCAGTTTCCCTCAGTTCACCTTTCCTTTCCTTTTCACAATGTCCTCCATGTTTTCCCTTATGCTCCACATGTAAGTGACACCATATGATAACTGACTCTCTCTGCTTGACTTATTTCACTCAGCATAATCTCTTCCAGTCCCATCCATGTTGATACAAAAGTTGGGTATTCATCCTTTTTGATGGATGAATAATATTCCACTGTATGTATGGACCATATCTTCTTTATCCATTTGTCTGTTGAAGGGCATTTGTTCTTTCCACAGTTTGGTGATTGTGCCCATTGCTGCTATGAACACTGGAGTACATGTGATCCTTCTTTTCACTGCATCTGTATCTTTGCGGTAAACACCTAGTAGTGCAATTGCAGGGTCATAGGGTAGCTCTATTTTTAATTTCTTCAGGAATCTCCACACTGTTTTCCAAAGTGGTTGCACCAACTTGTATTCCCACCAACAGTGGAAGAGGGTTCCCCTTTCTCCACATCCTCTCCAACACTTGTTGTTTACTGTCTTGTTGATTTTGGCCATTCTAACTGGTGTAAGGTGGTATCTCAGTGTGGTTTTGATTTAAGTCTATCTCATGGCTAATGATGATGAACATTTTTTCGTGTGTCTGTTAGCCACTTGAATGTCTTCTTTGGAGAAGAGTCTGCTCATGTCTTCTGCCCATTTTTTGACGTGATTATCTGTTTTGTGGGTGTTGAGTTTGAGGAGTTCTTTATAGATCTTAGATATCAGACCTTTGTCTGTAGTGTCATTTGTGAATATCTTCTCCCATTCTGTGGGTTGCCT
>CM052899.1:168794955-168821153 GCA_028534135.1 Potos flavus
GATCAACCAGGAAATCAAAGAAGAACTTAAAGAATTCATGGAAACCAATGAGAATGAAGACACATCAGTCCAAAACCTATGGGATATGGCAAAGGCGGTCCTAAGGGGGAAATACATAGCCATCCAAGCCTCACTCAAAAAAAAATAGAAAAATCCCGAATACACCAGCTCTCTTTACACCTTAAAGAACTGGAAAATCAACAGCAAATTAAGCCAACCCCACACACAAGAAGGGAAATAACAAGATTAGAGCAGAGATCGAGTTAGAAACTAGAGAAAAAGTGGAACGCATCCATGAAACCAGAAGTTGGTTTTTTGAAAGAATCAATGAGATCAATAAGCCACTGTCCAAACTAATCCAAAAGAAAAGAGGACCCAAATTAACAAAATTATGAATGAAAGGGGAGAGATCATGACTAATCCAAAGGAAATAGAAACAATCATCATAAATTATTATCAACAGCTATATGCCAATAAGTTAAGCAACCTAGAAGAAATGGGTGCATTCCTGGAAACCTATAAACTTCCCAGACTTCATGAAACAGGAAGAAATTGACAACCTGAATAGACCAATATCTAGTAACGAGATTGAAGCAGTGATCAAAAACCTCCCAAAAAACAAGAGTCCAGGTCCTGATAGATTCCCTGGTGAATTCTACCAAATATTCAAGTAAGAAATAACACCCATTCTCCTGAAACTGTTTCAAAAAATAGAAACAGAAAGAAAACGTCGACTCTTTCTATGAAGCCAGCATTACCCTGATCCCCAGACCAGGCAAAGACCCCATCAAAAAGGAGAATTTCAGACCAATATCCCTGATGAATATGGATGCCAAGATTCTCAACAAGATCCTAGCTAATAGGATCCAACAGCACATTAAAAAGATTATCCACCATGACCAGGTGGGATTTATCCCTGGGATGCAAGAGTGGTTCAACATTCGCAAATCAATCAATATGATAGAACAAATCAATAAGAGAAGAGAGAAGAACTGCATGGTCCTCTCAATTGATGAAGAAAAAGCATATGACAAAATACAGCATCTGTTCCTGATTAAAACTCTTCAAAGTATCAGGATAGAGGGAACATTCCTCAACTTCATAAAATCTATCTATGAAAAGCCCACAGCGAATATCATTCTCAATGGGGAAAAGCTGACAGCCTTCCCTTTGAGATAAGGAACACAAGGATTCCCACTCTCACCACTCTTGTTCAACATAGTACTAGAAGTCCTAGCAACAGCAGACAACAAAAAGAAATAAAAGGTGTTCAAATTGGCAAAGAAGAAGTCAAACTCTGAACTCTGGTTTTTAAACTACATGTCGGAAATCCCACCAAAAGTGCCATTCTTCCATATGTGGTTCTACCACTAAAGACAGTCCCAGAACCAGTAAAAGAAAACTAAATAGTTCAGTGTCTCATTCTTTCCTTTGGCTACCAGCGGACTAAATTTTATACTCAATTTTTAAGCTTTACCTACAAGTGCTTTTCCATTCATTATCTCAATCTTCACCACAAACCTAAGGTATGTTTTCTTACACCAAATGTATGGATCCATAACAAGGACTCAAAGTGATGAAGACTCTATGATGGCAGAGCCACAGCTAGACTCTGGTCTGGTAGATTCCAATTCTGGCACTCTCCTTGCAAACTCTATTCCGAGCCTTATGCAAGTTGTCCTCTGCCCTAACCTCCTGGATTGGCAGACATGCTAGATTGGGCTACCATGAGTAATATCAATGGGCTACCACATTGAATCAATATTTTTGGAGTTTTTTTTAGCATCGATGATGTACTCCATTGTTCAAGTACTAAGCAACTCTTCAATTGTTTTAAAGGCTCTGTGCTTCAGTTTAGTCTTCCAAACGTTTATCGCATTGGGTAAATAGGCCTAACTCATGTTTTTCTGGAATATTGGTTTTAAGTTACTAACACGGGAGGCTCAAAGGCAGCTCCAAAATTAGTGCTGAGGGGAGGTCAAAGAAATGACTCCTTGGACACTGTGCCAGTTGCACTCTCATTACCATACTAATGTTACCCACGCGAAGCCTTCAATGCATCCTCCAATATATGCAAATATGCATTGGGAAAAATGGAAATGTATGTAAATGACACAGAAGTTATACTGGCCTATTAACATCACAAATCCCCATTTACAGCCCATTCTTAATTTAAGTGATCTTTCTATTAGGAGGACCACTTATAAAGTTAATCTGGAACGAAATCACAGCATGTCAATTAAAATGGTGTTACAGTGAGACCACCATCAATTGGTAACTCTTTAGCAGATGTCTTAATTAGGCTTCTCAGTGGCAGGTTGACTGATGACACTCTGTGAAAGTCATTTTCAAGTCTGCATCTGAGGGTTCTCTTCTCCAAACTTTTTTTCTCTTTTTCTTCTTTCTGTTTAAATCTTAGCTATTATGAAGTTTCCCTTTGTGCACGTTTTTCCCAAAGACTTCTTTTTTCTCTTTTCTTCTTACTATGAGTAAGAGTATTCCAGAGAGAATATTCCATTCCTAGGGGCTCAGGCACTTCAAGACTTAATTTATTTGAAGTCTTTTGTTTTATCTTAAATGTTCATTTGAATTTGGCATTCTCCTTCTTAAAATGTCCAGGCTTATTTAATGTAAAGATTTGTTTTAAATCATACACTGTCTATTAAAATTGAAGCCATATTACTCTGCATCTTTGCATATTTTTGGCTCATAATGAGTGTGAAAGATGGGGCTGCACATTCCTTAGTTTAGAAAACACCAGTATCATATAAAGAGAGCTTTGGAACCATCTAGACCTGAGTTTAAAACGTCAGGCTGCTATTTATTAAATGTATGACTTGGGGCAACTTTTGTAATTCAGACTGAGCTCTCTCAGGCTAGGTTGCACTTTTATTTTTCCCAAGCTTCATTGAGATATAATTCATATATAACATTGTATAAATTTAAGATACACTTATGTATTGCGAATGATTAACACCATGACATTAGCTAACAACTATATCACGTCACATAATTACAGTTTCTTTTTTGTGGTAAGAACATTTAAGATCTACTTCTTAACAATTTTCAAGTATTTACCACAGTATCGTCAACTATAATCACTATGTTATACATTAGGTTCCCAGAACTTATTCATCTTATGCTTGGAATTTTCTACCTTTTGACCAACATCTCCCATTTCCCCCATCCTCAGCCCCTGGCAACTACCATTCTATTCTCTGTCTGAGTTCAGCTTTTTCAGATTCCACATGTAAATGAAATCATACAGTATATATTTTTTTGTCTGTCTGACTTATTTTACTTAGCATAATGCCCTCAAGTTCTATCCATGTTGTCATAAATGGCAGGAGGTCTATCTTTCTTGTAGCTAAATAATATTCCATTGTGTATATATACCATATCTTCTTTATTTATTTATCTGTTGATGGACAGATTTGGGTTGCTACCCAAATTTGTGAACATTTGTTCACAACATTTCACAACATTTGTGAAAAATGTTGCAATGAACATGCGAGTGTAGGTATCTTTTTGAATTCCTGATTTCATTTCCCTTGAATATATACCCAGAAATGGTATTTTTTTAATTTAATTTTATTTTTTCAGAGTTCCAAGATTCATTGTTTATGCACCACACCAGTGATCCACGCAATACGTGCCATTGCTGGATCAGATGGTAGTTCTATATTCAACCTCCATACTGTTTTCCATAGTGGCTACACTAATTTACATTCTCACCAACATTGAGAAAGTGTTCCCTTTTCTCTACATCCTTGCCAACACTTGTCTTTCTGATGAAAGCCATTCCAATAGGTATGAAGTAGTATCTTATAATGGTTTCAATTTGCATTTCCCTCATCATTACTGATGCTGAGCATCTTTTCATGTACTTGTTAACCATTTATATGCCTTCTTTTAAGAAATATTTATTCAGATCTTCTGCCCATTTTGAAAATCAAATCAGTTTTTTGCTATTGCATTGCATGAGTTTTTTTATATATATTTTGGATATTAACACTTTATCAGATAGATGATTTGCAAATATTTTTTTCCCATTCTATAGGCTACCTTTTCATTTTGTCGATTGTTTCTTTTGCTGTACAGAAACTTTTAATTTGATGTAGTCCCACTGATTTTTTTTTTCTTCTCTTGCATGTGCTTTTGATGTGATACCCAAAAACTAGATGCCAAGACCAATGTCAAGGAGCATTTTTCTTATGTTTTCTTCTAGGAATTTTACTATTTCAAGTCATATGTAAGCCTTTAATCCATTTTGAGCTAATGTTTGTAAATGGTATAAGATAGGGGTTTGAATTTTCATTCTTCTCTTGTCCAGTTTTCCTGGCACCATTTATTGAAGAGACTATCCTTTCCCATTGAGTGTTCTTGAATCCCTTGTCAAACTCCAGTTGACCATACATGTGAGGGCTTATCTCTGGGCTCTCAATTCTGTTCCATTAGTCTATGTATGTATTTTTAGGCCAGCACCTTACTGTTTTGATTACTTTGGAAATCCTGTCTCCTCTGATCCCTTCTTATCTGTATGATCTAACTCAGCACCTAACACCATGATAGGCACCTAGACTATCTTTTTTTTTTTTTTAATGAATACTGTCTCTATGCCTAAATAAATTTCCTTTCCAAAGTGGAGATAACAAGTTCATCATGGTATTTTGGTGAGAATTTTAAAGAAATGTTTCTACTTCTTAAAAAAAAAAAAAAAATGCTTCCTGTGGAAGTAAATAAGTATTTGGTGATGAAGAAGTGCCCAAGCAAATTCAGATGTCATTAGCAAGAGTTTTATAATTTCTCTTGAAATAGACAGGATGAAGTGCCATTTATAGAACCCTAATTAGAAATGTAAGATTGATAGGATGCTGGTTAAGCACTAGACTCTCAATTTTGACTCAGGTCATGATCTCAGGATCCTGGGATTAAGCCCTGACCCAGCTCTGCACTCACTGGAGAGTCCGTTGAGGATTCTCTACCTCCCTCTTCCTCTTCCTTCTCTTCCTTTGCCCCTCTCCCCAGCTCAAGTTCTCTCTCTCTCTCACTCAAAAAAAGAAAGAAAGAAAAAAATGTAAGTTTCAAATATTTGCTGTTGTCACAGACCAGGAGTCAGCAAACATTTACTGAAAAGGATCGGATAGTAAATATTTTCAACTTTGTGGGCCATAGTGTCTTTGTTCCAACAGCTCAACTCTGCCATGTATCGCAAAAACAGCCATAGACAATACTAAATGAATAGATGTGGATAGCTAATTTTTTTTTTATTATGTCATGTTAGTCACCATATAGTACATCATTAGTTTTTGATGTAGTCTTCCATGATTCATTGTTTGTGTATAACACCCAGTGCTCTGGTAGCTATGTTTTAATAAGACTTTATTTACAATAATAAGTGATGATTTTGATTTGGCCCAAAGCTGAATATACTATACAGACCTTTGTATCAACTACACAAATTTTATGACCTTGAAATTATATTAGATATAAATGGTTTTTAATTTCTAAAATTAAGATAGCAGATAAAATTAAGTTAAAAAACAAATCACTAAATTCTACCACTGTAACTAATAATACACTGTATGTTAAGTAAATTGAATTTAAATAAAAAAATAAAAAAATAAGCATAAAAGATAAAGCAAAACCCAGAACACATAATAGGCTCTCTCTAATACTGATGACAATATTTTTTACCGGTAAGACATAGTATTCAGCATTCCCTCTAAATAAACTTGATCCCAGAACAGTTCGCATTGACTACAGCTAGTGTGAGGTTTCAGGATTGTTTCTGTAGATTTGAAGCCCTAATCCAAAGTGAGCACTGGGTGTTATACACAATTAATGAATCATTGAACACTACATCAAAAACTAATGATGTACTATATGTTGGCTATCTGAACTAACTAACTAAATAACTAACAAACTAAATAAATAAATAAAATAAAAACTAAAAATAATGATAATAATAATAATGGGTGTGGAGCTCTTGTCTGATGATGAGAAGAAATATCCAGACTAGAGAAAAGTTTGGCACACTGGTGACCTTGGTTAAGTCACTAACCCATTATCGCAAACAAAAGACAGTAATGATAGAATAAAAATGTTTTTCTTGGACCTTTAGAGAGCCAGGGTAAAAAATGCTTTGTAAGAGAAAAAGAAATGGTATTAATTTTCCTGTAGTGATCTAATTAGTGTCCCACTGTAAATCACAGTCAACAATTTGGTGGAATGGAAAAAGCATGGACTTTGGAGACAAAGATCCAAATTCAAGTCTCATTTTTTTCACTTAATTCGTGAGAAGTACAAAATTCCTTAATCTCTATAAACCTCAGTCTCTTCATCTGTAGAGTATAGATGATAAAACCTGTCCTTGAAGGATGTGGTTGATTAAGAGGTTTCAATGAGTTGCATGTATGAGTTAATTTTACATGTTCTTAGCATAGCTGATAATGCACAATATGAGCTCCATAAATGTTCATTTCTTTGCTTTGCCATCTCCTTTACCCCAACAACACATAAAATAAGACCTTTCTATTGCTTTCAGCCAGACCATCCATTTCCCCTGCTAATAAATGAGAGTTTATCGCTCCTTCCCAGATGTGGAATCATACTATTGGTATCATGCCTACTGTATCTTAATCCTTTTGCTAATGTACCATTTTACCTTGAATTGTTACACAGTGTCCTGCCCCTCCTACTTCTCTCCTAGCTTGCTGCAAAGTCATGAGTCAATTATTTTCAAATATTATTGTTCTAATAATAGCACTAGCTCTCAAAACATCTCAAGGAGCCTCACCTCATCATAATGCAATGTTCTTAAATCATTTAGGTATCTGTTTATGATTGTTCCTTTTCTTTACATAGTTGTAGTAAACCATTTGAAAACCTCAGTGCTATATGTGTACATTCATACACACACACACACACACACACATTGTGTGTGCATATATTTTTTCTACTTTTCTGAGACTTTGTTTTTGCAATTAAATTATTAGCAAACAAGATTTGAGAGAGACACATTAATATATTTAAGACACTGCAAACTCTAAGGCATAGTGAAAAGCATTTTTAGCAACATCCATCTGCATTCTCTTGATGTTTTAAATTCCACTTGCTTCTCATATATTCATGAAAGCAGATCAAATAAGACTTGTTTTTAGCAAGTTCTGACCTTCCTACTTCATTCACAGCACACAATAAAAGCTCCATGTCTGAGGATTTCACCTTCAAGGCTGATATCTCATACAAGCATAAATTTGGACACATTGGGCTGAAGACCTATGAAATGTCAAAGAAAACCTCTCAGCTGAGATGAGATTAGGTGACTGAACATTCAATTTTGAATATCTGGGGACTCACACAGGTGCTCAGAAATATCTGGAGTGTGTGTGTCAAAAATTCACTGAACTTTTAGAGATGGTGATCATCCCATGCCGGACTAGAAGAGATTGAAGAGGAGCAGACTTCAATAAAATAGTTGTCTCTGCAAAGAATAGTTTCAGTCTAGCTTCTCCTTCTTTCCATGCTACAATTACATGAGATTAGGGATGTTAGAATGAGAGATTAATCTTGTTTAAGAGCAAGGTCCAAAGCGGACGGCTTGGGGAAGATTCCTAGTTTCTCGCTGCTTACATGCAATAAAATGGATGAAAAATATATGTCTTGCATCATCTCAACCTCCTGAAAACATCAACTTGCACAAGGGCAGAATTTTTGACCTGGTCACTCAAGGCAGGCAGGGAGGCTGCCCTGGGGTTCCTCTTTTCTCTCATCTCCCACACTCAATCTCTTCTGAATCTTTGCCAAGTGGATATGTTAATGCCATCTCTCCAACCTACTTCTGTTGCTAAGTCAGGTGTCCATCTGGTCCTGCTGTCTCTGGTTCTACCTTTGTCTTGTACATTTTTCCTACTGTGGCCAGAATTATCTTTACAAATGTCTAATCTGGTCTTGCTGTTTCCTTGAATAACATACTTCAATTGCCCCCTATTATAGGCAGCAAGACATTCAAACACCTTAGGATGATTTATAAAATGTTATTAACCTTGTCTGTCTCTCTAATTTCATTTCCTAATATTCCTTACATATAGGGTTGCCAGCATTAGCAAGCAAGCAAGCAAGCAAGCAAGAAAGGACACCGAGTTAATAATTTTTGTGTATATGTTTCATGCAGTATTTGAATGTACGTACATGTCATTGATATAGACACTCAACAAGTATTTGTTGGAGGGTAGAAGACAAGCAATGAAGGAAAGGAAGAAAGGGAGAGAGGAAAAGAGGTAAGAAAAATACCTTTAAGTATGATAGACTTATACCCTCCCCAAAGTAAAACTCTTCTACTTCCGAATTCCTCTGGAAATCCTTTCCTGCCTTCCCTTGATGGAATTATATGTTTCTTCTTCTGAGCATCTACAGCATCATGTAAAAGCAGCTGTGAATACTTGCATTATAATCCTATTATTATTTACTCATCTGAGCTTCCTACTAAATCCTCAGTCCATCGATAGCAGAGAGTAAATTTTGTTTATCAATTACCCTTTATCAATTACCCAGAGGTCCTTCAAAGGCAAAATGAAACATTGATAAAGGCTTCCTGGTCCTACACTGTGGGAAAATAGGTGCATTAGGAAATTCATGCCAAGGAGCCTTGCAAGGCTGGCCCTACTTTGAATGATTCTCCATAAGAGGATCGACTAAGATCACCAAGTCGCCTCTGTATCAAATGTATTCATGTCAACAGAATCCAGGCATGCTTCACAGAATTAAGCCAGTATGATAAGGAGACTGTCATCTGGAAATAATTCCTTGTCCCTCTCCCTCTCCCTTTGCCCCTTCCCCCATTCATGTTCTTTCTCAAATAAATAAAAATCTTTATTTTTTCATTCTTTTTTTTCCAATTACTTTTATTTTTTCAGTGCTCTAAGATTCATTGTTCATGTACCACACCCAGTGCTCCATGCAATACGTGCCCTCCTCAATACCCACCACCAGGCTCGCCCAACCCCCTACCCCTCTCCCCTCCAAAACCCTCAGTTTGTTGTTCAGAGTCCACAGTCTCTCATGGTTCATCTCCCCCTCCGATTTTGCCCAATTCACCCCTCCTTTCCTTCTTTTTAAATTTAAATTCAAATATCCAACATATAGTACATCATTAGTTCTTGATGTAGTGTTCCACAATTCATTAGTTGAGTATAACACCCAGTGCTCATCACATCACGTGCCCTCGTTAATACCCAACACCCAGTTACCCCATTCTCCCACCCCCTCCTTTCTGTAACCCTCAGGTTGTTCCCCAAAGTCAACAGTCTCTCATGGTTTTTCTCCCTCTCTGATTTCTTCCCATTCAGTTCTTCCTCCCTTCCCCTATGATCCTCTGTGCTATTTCTTATATTCCACATATGAGTAAAGTCATATGAAAATTGTCTTTCTCTGATTGACTTATTTCACTTAGCATAATACCCTCCAGTTCCAACCACATTGATGTAAATGGTAGGTATACATCCTTCCTGATAGCTGAGTAATATTCCATTGTATATATGAACCACATCTTCTTTATCCATTCATCTGTTGAAGGACATCTCAGCTCCTTCCACAATTTGACTATTGTGGACATTGCTGCTATGAACATTGGGATGATTGTGTCCCTTCTTTTCATTACATCTGTTGGATAAAAATCTTTTTAAAAATTCCTGCAGTAAAGGCAAAGAGAGAAGAAATTCCCATGCATCAGAGATCCCCATACGGTCATTGTGATATGCACTTTCTCATACTTCACTTGATTCACAATGACAACCAGTTCAAAATTAGTCTCCATATTGTAAAAATGGGGACAGTGGGGCCTGGACAATTTAATTCCTGGGTTTATATAGCAAACCTGGAGTAAATGGGGAAACTCAATTACAGGTCTGACTTTCTAGATCACGATTTTAGAATTTTGCCATGCTTCCCAGCAGGATATGTTTAGTAAGCCAGATAGTATTCCAAGCCAATTCTTACTGACCAAAGAGCTCATCATACAAATGTTCTCCACCAGTGAGAAGTGACTCCTCCAATCCCTTATTTTTTATTTGGACAATTAAGAAAACATTAGTTCATGAGAATGAAAATTCCTGCCATAAGGTGCCATGTCTTGTTCACGTCTATTGTCACAGTAATCCTGTCACACGGTAGATTTTCACAAAATTTTTTGTTGAATGCATTCTTTATGTTTAAAATTTTAATTGCTTTTTATAATTAAAAATCATAAGGCTCTTTATGGCATATAAAGAAAGGAAAAACAAAACCACTTCTATTTTTACTATGCAGGTATGACTAGTGTTAATATTTTGGGGTATTTTCTTTTAGTTTGAAATGTGCATGTTTTTAACTATTATGTTATGACATTAAAATTAAGCATAACTATTTTTATTACTTTCTTTTCTTGTCTACTTTCTTTTCATTTTAAGAAAGTAAATTTCATTCTGTAGAAAATTCAAAAATTTAACAAGTACAAAGAAAGAATAAGATGTACGATGTGACTTTTCAAAAATAATGATAATCAAATATATATCTAATGACAACCACGAATAGCTCCTTTTGTTTATGTCTTCCACTTTTTCTATGTATTTTAATGTGCTTGAAATAATGGCATATATACTGCTTTTAAGCATAAAGAACCCAGACATGTTCATAGTTCCTGAATGAAAGACAAAATAAAAAGTGGCTTAATGACAGATAATATCTGCCAGTGGGTGGTATATTTCTTTCCAAAAATTCGGGCTCTCCATATAAATTTTAAAGATGCAGAAAATCAGTGCTCACATTCTGTGGTATTGAAAATGGTCATATGTCACTCTCTGCCACTCTACATTTATAAAGACAAAATGGATTTTTTCATTGTTGTTTATTAATCTTCTCAGAGGTGTTTTAAACATTTCAGTATTTTAGCAATAATTACCCAGTCTTCGAACAGAATAGTATGAATTGTTATTTAAAGTGGGCATCAATCATGGACAGATTCTACCTGAATGATGCCAGTTTTGAGTGAGACTTAGAACAAGTAAAAGGTTCTGCAATAGGTCCAGAATGCAAGCTACTCTGCCATGTGGACCCTATGATCCAGAAGATCCAATGGTGCTTGAAGTGTCAGTGGCAAAGAGGGATGCAGTCTGGAGACTTCTGTAGGCCCCTATAAGGTGAATCATGGCACCAGTCTTAGAATTTTGGAGCAAAGCCTTTCCATCCTCTGCAGATAACTATGCTTGTTTTGAGAAACAACTCTTGGCTTGTTACTGGACCATTAATAAAAATAAAGAATGCTTAACCATAGGCCACTAAGTTATTTTGCAACCTGGGTTGCCCATCACAAACTGTGTATGACCTGACCCACTATGTCGTAACATTGGGAGTACATAGCAGCACTCTGTCATCAAAAGAGAGTGGAATATATGATTGGGCCACAGTAGGTTCTGAGGGGCACAAGTGAATCACATGAACAAGTGACCCAAATGCCCAAGGTCCCTGTTCCTGTTACACTGCCTTCTTTCTCCCAGTCTGCATCTATAACCTCATGGGGAGGCCCCTACAATCAGTTAACAGAGGAAGAGAAGACTCAGGCCTAGTTTACAGATGGTTCTCCACAATGTGCCGGCACCACTCAAAAATGAACAGCTCTAGCACTGCTGTCAATTTCTGTGATATTCCTGAGGACAGTGGTAATGGAAAATCTTCCCAGTGGGAAGAACTCTGAGCAATGTACCTGGCTATTTACCTTTCTTGGAAGGAGAAACAGTCAGATATGCAATTATATACCAACTCATGGACTGTGGCCAGTGGTTTTGCTGAATGGTTAGGGACTTGGAAGAAACACAATTGGAAAATCAGTGTCAAGGAAATTTGCAGAAGTATGTGGGCAGACCCCTCCAATGAGCAAAAATGTGAAGATATATGTATCTCATGTGACTGCTCGCCAAAGAATGACCTCAGCAGACAAGAATTTTAATAGTCAAGTGGATAAGATGACCAAGTTTTGTGACTGTCAACCTCTTTCTTCAGCTACCCTTGTCATTGCCCAATGGGCTCATGAACAGAGTGGCAATGGTCTCATGGGTGAAGAATATGCATGGGCTCAGCACCATGGTCTTCCACTTACCACAGACAACCTGGCTATGAACACTTCTGAGTGCCCAATCTGCCACTGATGTGGCACTATTCCCCTGGAGAGATCAGCCAGCTACCTGGTGGCAGGTTGATTACTTGGACTGTTTCCATCATGGAATGGGCAGCATTTTGTTCTTACTGGAATAGACATTTGTTCTGGATGCAGATTTGCTTTCCCTGCATGCAATGTTCCTTCCAAAACTACCATCTGTGGACTTACAGAATCCCTTATGCATTGTCGTGGTATGGCACACTGCATTACTTCTGAACAAGAAATTCACTTCATAGCAAAAGAAATGCAACAGCAGGCCCATGCTCATAGATTTCACTGATCTTATAATGTTCCCCGCCATCCTGAAGTAGCTGACCTGATAGAACAGTGGAATGGCCTTTTGAAGACTCAGTTGCAATGCCAGCTAGGTGACATTATCCTTCAAAGCTGACACAAGATTCTCCAGAAGGCTGAATATGTTCTGAATTATAGTTCAATCTATGGTGCTATTTCTCTCCATAGCCAAGATTCACAGGTCCAGGAATCAAAGGATGGAGATAAGAGTAGCATCACTCACTGTTATCCCTAGTGACCCACTAGAAAAAGTTCCCACATCCTGCTCTTCTGATGGCCTAGCATCTTAGTTGCAGAGGGAGAAATGCTTCCACCAGGAGAAACAGCAGAAGCTTCACTGAAATGGAAGTTAAGACCGCCACCTAGACACTCTGGGTTCCTCCTGAGTCTGAATAAACAGACAAATAGTAAAAGGCAGTTACTACACTGGCTGGGGTGATTGACCCTCACTACCAAGAGGAATTTGGGTTACTTCTCCACAATGGAGGAAAGAAGAATATTTCTGGAATATGAAAAATCCCTTAGAGTGTCTCTTAGTATTACCATGCTTTATGATTACGTTCAATAGAAAATGACAACAATCCAAATCAGGCAGAATTACTAATGGCCCAAACCCTACTGAGGCGGAAAAGAAAATTTGGGGCATCCCACCAGGTAAAGACCATAATTGGCTGAGGTACTTACAGAAAGCAAAGGGAATACAGAACAGACAGTAGAAGAAAGTAGTTATAAATGCCAGCTACAACTGGTTACAGAAACTAGAACTCGAATTGTCATGGGTACTTCCTCCTTATTTTGCTATATGTGTGTGTATACAAAGCCTCTTGTTATCTGTAGTGTATTTGCAAATATCTTCTCCCATTCCGTGAGTTGTCTCTTTGTTTTGTAGATGTTTCCTTTACTGCCCAGAAGCTTTTTATCTTGATGAAGTCCCAAAAGTTCATTTTTGCTCTTGTTTCCCTTGTCTCTGGAGACGTGTCTTGAAAGAAGTTGCTGTGGCCAAAACTGAAGAGGTTACTGCTTATGTTTTTGTCTAGGATTTCGTTGGATTCCTGTCTCACATTGAGGTCTTTCATCCATTTTGAGTTTATCTTTGCGTAAGATGTAAGAAAATGGTTGAGTTTTAAAGGGCTGATATCCAAGATCTATAAAGAACTTCTCAAACTCAACACCCAAAAACCAGACAGGCAAGTCCGAAGATGGGCAGAAGACATGAACAGACACTTCTCCAATGAAGACATACATACGGCTAACAGACACATGAAAACATGTTCATCATCATTAGCCATCAGGGAAATTCAAATCAAAACCACATTGAGATACCAGTTACTAACTTACACCAGTTAGAATGGCAAAAGTTAACAAGGCAAGAAACAACAAATGTTGGAGAGGACGTGGAGAAAGGGGAACCCTCTTACACTGTTGGTGGGAATGCAAGTTGGTGCAGCCACTTTGGAAAAGGGTGGAGATTCCTCAAAAACTTAAAAACAGAGCTACCCTATGACCTGGCAATTACACTACTGAGTATTTACCCCAAAGATACAGATGTAGTGAAAAGAAGGGCCATATGTACCCCAATGTTCATAGAAGCAATGTCCACAATAGCCAAACTATAGAAAGAGCTGAGATCCCCTTCAACAGATGAATAAATAAAGAAAATGTGGTCCATATATAAATAAAGAAAATGTGGTCCATATATACAATGGAACATTACTCAGCCATCAGAAATGATGAATACCCAACTTTTGCATCAACATGGATGGTATTGGAGGAGATTATGTTGAGTGAAATAAGTCAAGCAGAGAAAGTTAATTATCATATGGTTTCACTTACTTGAGGGACATAAGGAATAGCATAGAGGACATTAGAAGGAAGGGAAAAATGAAGGGGGGGAAATCAGAGGGGGAAACAAACCATGAGAGACTGTGGACTCTGAGAAACAAACTGAGGGTTTTAGAGGGGAGGGGGATGGGGGATGGCTTGGCCCAGTGATGGGTACTAAGGAGGGCACCTATTGCATGGTTCACTGGGTGTTACACATAAACAGTGAATCTTGGAACACTACATCAAAAACTAATGACGTACTGTATGGTGACTAACATAACATAATAAAAAATAATTTTAAAAAAAGCCTCTTGAGATATAACAATTGCTTTGTTTTCTTTCCTTTCATATTTCCTTACCATGTAACATAAAATGTATTGACTTTGTGTCATAATACTTAAATTTTGTTAGTTTTACATTACAGTATTTAAGTTATGGGATATCAAGGACAAGAGTAAATATCACTCAAGGACTTTACCTCCTCTTCTGGAGAAGGAGTTAGTGCAATTTTGGTTGCATTCACCTCAGGATAGTTGTTTCATGTTAGGCAGAATTATGGCCCTGCTATTGTCTTTATTTGGAAATTAAGTATGGTTTAAGGAGACATACATGTCTGCCAAGTTGACAAGGAGTTGGCTAGTGATGGTTAGTATTTTGTGTCAACTTGACAGGGCTATGGAGTGCCCAGATTAAATACTGTTTCTGTGTCTGTGAGGGTATTTCTGGATGAGATTAGTATTTGGATGAGTAAACAGTAAAGCAGATGACCCTCCCCAGTGTGGGTGGGCATCGTCCAATCTGTTGAGGGCCTGAATAGAACAAAAAGACAGAGGAAAAGGGGACTGGCTCTGCCTGACTCCTTGAATTGGCATATGGATCTTCTCCTGCCCTTGCCTGGAACTTACATTATTGAGCCCCAGAACCACACCAAGGATTTCCTGGGTCCCCAGTTTGTAGATGGCTGATGTTGCAACTTCTCAGGCTCCATAATCATACAAGCCAGTTTCTTATAACAAGTTTCATATATATACATACATACATCCTACGGCTTCTGTTTCTGTGGAGAATGCTGATAAATATAGTGCACATTAGTTTTTTCCCAAAGTTAAAAATCCGCAAATGAAATTCTAGTAAAAGACACTTTGACATTCAATGCTCCAGAAGTTCTAAAATTTGTTTCGTATCACACTGATTTTCTGTAATTTCAATTATATTCTTAACTGCTTCAATTATTTTCTTAACTTCTTCTTAATATCTGTAATTCTACTGTTGAAACTTTAGTGTCCTAGAAACTCTTCCTTATCTCACCCAGTTCCTTTTACATATCACTCTATGTTTCTTTATGACATTTGTCCTATCTTTAAGAGGCTATTGTTCCTTGCATCTCATCTAAGGATGCCAAATAATTTCCTAAAAAAAGCAAAAGCCATTTCCTACAGCAGATCTTTGGCAAGGGTTTGTTCTTTCTCTGAGTCTTTTTTTTTCTTTTTATGTGAGAAAAAGCAGTATTTTTTTATTATGTTATGTTAGTCACCATATAGTATATCATTAGTTTTTGATGTAGTGTTCCATGATTCATTGTTTGCATACAAGACCCAGTGATCCACGCAATATGTGCCCTCCTTAATACCCATCACTGAGCTAACCCATCCCCCCACCGCACCCCCTAACTAAAATCTTCAGTTTATTTCTCAGAGTCCATAGTCTGGTTCCTCTGAATCTTCATAATAATCTTTAATAATCATTGTTCCAAGTTCCTGCACTGTGATTGTTGTCACTATTTGGGTTCATATCCTTCACGTGTTATGGCTTTCTCATCCTTAAGTAAAAGATGTATCAAAGCCCGGTATTTGCCAGAAGACCTCCAGTATGAATGTTTCTTGACCTCAACTTCCTTCTGACAAGTTCCTCTTTTGTAAGATACACACCAATTGAATGTTCACAACTCCTAGATAAGTACCACATTCAAACAGGCTTTATTAACTGTGACACTAATAGACTGAAGTGGAATTCTTCCCCAGTTGTTTCTGGATTTCTGCTGACATGAACAGTTGTTGAATATGAAAATAACCATCAATTCCCTACATGTACTGCTACCAGGGACTTCCTATATTTCTTTACCCCAGCAATTGGGGAAATACTAAATAAATAAATAGATAAATAAATAACTGACAGAAATAAAATCCGGATTTCCAGCTTCTCTTGAATTATGGAAAGATTTGGCAAATCTGTGTCTGAGTTCTTGCAAGGCAATTTGTTGTCTCTACATAAGGTGTATCTTTGCTAGTTTGTCTCAGTCTTCTTCCTGGACAACTCACTCATTTTTGTTTCCTTAGGTGCTTGGATTTTTTTTAATTGAAGCTGACATATAATATCAAATTAGTTTTGGGCACAACATAGTAATTCAGCAACTGTATATATTACAAAATATTCACCATGATTAGTGTATAAAAATATTATTGACTATATTCTATATGCCATACTTTCATCCCCATGACTTATTTATTTCGTTAAAAAAAAAAAAGATTCATAAATATGGAGAACAAACTGGTGGTTGCCAGAAGGGAAATGGTATGGGGATCGGCAAAAATCAGTTTTTGGGCCTGGTGATGGGTATTAAGGGGGACACGTATTGCATGGAGCACTGGGTGTGGTGCATAAACAATGAATCTTGGAACACTGAAAAAATAAAATAAAATTTTTAAAAAATCAGTGTTTGATTTTTCAACCTTATAAACTCAAATTTCCCACTGTATTTGTTTCCTAGGGCTGCCATAACAAATTATCACAAATGAAGCAGCTTAAAACAATAGAAATTTATTCTCTCACAGTTGTGAAGATCAGAAGTCCAAAATCAAAATCAGATCTTCTATGCCTCTTCCAGCTTCTGGTGGCTCCTTGCATTCTTAGCTTGTGGCCACATTACTCTGATCTCTGTCTCAGTCTTCATGTGGCCATACTTTCTTAGTGTGCCCTATTCTGTCCCTTATAAGAATACTCTAATTGAACTTAGAACCTACCTGAATCTAGTATGATCTCATCTGGATCCTTACCTTAATTATATATGCAGAGACGCTATTTTTAAATAAGGTCACATTCTGAGGTTCTGGGTAGACAAGAATTTCTACCAGGGGAACTTTCAGGCATACACGATCCCAGAATATAGACAATGAAAAAAGGATAATGACCTTTTCCACCTCTTTCCTACTGAAAAATTCCTAAAGAGTATGCCCAAGCCAATGGATGGTACTCTTCTCTTCACTTTCACTGACCTTAAAGTTGGAAAAAAAAAAATCCTCCTGGATCCAGCCTTTAGTTGACTGTCAGTCCAAGTTTATGGCTGTATTTTGAGTTTATATCTTCTTCTAAGCCTTCTTAGGTATTTTACTGCGCATTACAGAGAAGCTGTACCAGGGGCTGTCAGCAGACACCATCTTAAACCAGCAGTCAATGAATCAACTTTATAAGCTGCAATTTAGAAAATAAGGAAAGGATGTGCTTTTTTTTTTTTTCCTCCAAGTATACTCCTCATTTCCTCCACACTCCCTCTGCTCCCAACTCCTCTCCCCAAATGCATCAATCACATTTGTGACTTTAGAGTACCATGGGAAGAAGGATAGTATTGCCGTGCAAGTATAGAACTAAAGACTCCATGGGCCAAGTGAAACACCATAATATAGCTGCTGAGACATTTTAAATCGAGGCTCTAAAACTTTCATTTGTTAATGCTGATTAAATAATGAAAACAATTCTAGGTTAGGAAAATGTTAGTAATCAGCTCCACACAATAGCTATTGCTATTGATTTGTATATTTAATGAAAAAACTAATTACTGCATATGCATTATTTTATTACGATTAATACACCATATCAAATAAGTAAGAATGAAAGCTTTTAAGAAGAAGAAAAATGTCTTATCCTGGGAAAACTGAGGGGAAAAAAAAAACAAAGAAGAAGGAACAAGTATCTTAAAATTTTCAAAGCCCAGCCCTGGAAACCAAGGTTTAGAGTAGCAAAAGGACTTGCTCTAAGTCACCCCACTAATTGGCAAGGAAATGGGAACTATAACCCAGGCCTCCAGCCTTCTAGGTCATTGTTCTCTGCATGTATAAGACAAGTCATTTAAGCAAGTTGGGAATATATCATTTTCTATACTAATTCCGTTCATTCTTTTTTTTTTTTTTAATTCTGTTCATTCTTATGTATGTCTTTGCAATTTCCAAATACTTGTACAAAGGACATTAGGTCATTTGATTCCCACAATAATCCCGATATGGAAACAGGAGATGTCCTTTACAAGTAAGGAAATGGAAGATCAAACTTTCCCAACTTGACACATTTATTCTTTGAACACCACGCACCTATCCTACACTAGGCCTCCAAAAGAAAAGATGGCTCAGAACCCTGAAACTTGTGTACTCTGGAGGAGATAGATTGACCAGATACTACCGGCAAAGTGTCCTAACAGAGGTATGCCTGAGATGCAAAGGGAGTGGAGAAGAACCAGGTAACAAGGGAGCAGAAGTTAGAAGAGGATTTATATCTGAACCAAGGCTATAGGATAAATGTTCACCAGCTAGAGAAGAAAAGAAATGGAATCCCAGCTGAAAGGAAGGAATCACAGCGGACAGAAGACACGGGTGTATGATATCGCACGGCCTTTCAGCATGGCTTCTGAGAGAGGCACAAGTCAGAAAGGAAATCCACAGAGAGATCGAGACCAAGTGAAGAAGGACTTTCTACGCTAGGGTGAAGAGTTTGAACTCAATCGGCCAGACAAACAGGGGCAGGTTCTTAAAATAAGAGTGTGACATGATCAGATTTGTGTTTGGAATTTAAATACACCCCAGGTTCAGGCAGGTAACAAAAATGAAAAGTGTAAAACCTCAGTGAGGAGAAGCAATGGCAAACTGGAGAGAAGTCTGATGCCTGAGCAAAAAAAAATGGGCTTCACCTGCCTGTTACTCTGTATGAACCAGTGTGACCAGTGTGGTCCAGTTCATTTGAATTTTCAACAGAAGCTGACAATGTGTATTTTTACGTAAAATCATCTGATTTTTCTATTTCAACATCTTGTTCCAAAAAGTGTTTTGGTCAAAAAAGAAAAAGAAAATGCACCAGTGGGCTGCTTCTACCCAATAAGCCATCATTTTGTCACTTGACCTGAATGCACAGGAAGAGTCTGGAGGCAGGGAGAACAGTTAGGGATCTATTGCAAAAGTATAAACCTAAGGCAGGGCCAGCAAAGAAAGAAAAGAAGAGAGAGAGACGGCTGACATCAGAATGTAGAATTTAGGGGTGCCTGGGTGGCTCAGTCAGTTGAGCACCCAACTCTTGATTTTGGCTTAGGTGATGATCTCAGGGTCATGAGATCAAGCCCCATTTTGGGCTCCACACTCAGCGGGGTATCAGCTTGGGATTCTCCCTCCTTCTACCCCTCCCCCTACTTGTGTTTTCTCTCTCTCTTTCTGTCAAATAAATAAATAATTAAAAACAAAAAAAAGAATATAGACTCTGGAAGAAAGCCACTAAGTGGTCAATGGAACAATGTGACTGGGTGTTTTGACTCTGGTCTGTGATATAGACCTTGGTGAGATTGTTGTGATTGTAGGTGTTATATGAAAAACAGAAACAAAAACAAACAAACAAACAAAACATAGAAAGAAGTAGCAAAGAATGAGTTCTAAAAAACAAGCCTCCAATACCATCCAAAACCAACTTCCCAGGAGCCCTCCAAGTTCAAAATGGCATGCAGCGGCTCCAGTTTGGATTCAGAGCTAGGTTGAGAAAGAAGACTAGTGTTCTCTTTGTTTTTTTGCTTCAGCCTCTGAGATGTTCAGTTAATGTTCTCTGCCATAAAAAAATAAATGGTTGGTCTCCTTTCCCTAACTACGCTGTCTCTCTGATTTAAGTACTTTTCACCTGTGAATGTCCTTGGTTACTCCTAAACGGTATTCTGTCCTATAAAAGGCATTAAATTAAAGACTGCTTTGGCTCTGTGTTTTAGTGAAGTGATTTTGAAAAGTGCTGTGAGGTTGCTCCTCCCTTTAGAAAGCCAGTGAAGTTCGTCTTAAATGTCACCTCCTTTCTGCAACTTGCTTTACAAACCCACTCCTTTAAGAGTCAGCTCAGGTGACCTCTCCCTCATGAAGCCTTTTGCACCATACCAGCACCCCCTGGCAACCCTAGATTGGATCAATGCACCTTGATTATATAAATCATCATCATCTATCACCATCTAATTAATTTCCACTCTTGAAAACCTATAAGCCATGCCCAATACAGCAACTAAAGTGGTCTTCTTCAAATATGTCAAATCATAGCACTGCCCAACTTAAATTCTCCACTGTCTTTCCTCTGCAGTTAGAATAAAATAAAAACTCCTTTAAATTATTTACAAAACCCAGTATTATCGTTCTGTCTGCAACTTCTATCACCCTTTTCTTTGCTAATGCTAACGTACAATGTGTAAGGACCTTAGCTGTTGCTCTCTGAAGTCCACCTGTGTACGTGCTCTGGGGCCACACTTCCCATGGGCTGCTCCTAGGCAATGGCTAAGCGGTAAGATACTAAGGCAATCTGTTCCTGGGGACATGGGAATCCTCTGGCCAACAATTTTGGCTTGGGGACCCACCATCAACTGAAACTCTCTTAGGCTGCATGGCAATCAGACTTTTCCTACCTGCCTGCCTTCCTTCCCTCTCCTCTCTGTCCCCTGAGGAATGGCTCCTCTAGCTCCTACCAGCCCCTTTCTGCATACTCCTTCAAAGGTCTGTATCTTATTTTTGCTTCTCTCAGAACCTAAGCTAACACAACAGTATTTAATTAAATCTTTGTCTATTTTTGTGTATATATGTATATATTGAGTTTTGCCACTAAAATGCTATCTCCTTGAAGGAAAGGCTTTTGTTAGATTCGCTCACTGCCATGTCCATAGCACAAGCACAATCCTTGCGTTGAGCAGGTCCTTGTCAACATTTGCCCAATTCTGTACATAGGTGTATCAACACGTTGAAACATTATATTGAAATCATCCAGGGGCACCTGGGTGGCTCAGTTGGTTAAGTGTCTGACTCTTGATTTTGACTCAGGTCATGATGTCAAGGTTATGAGATCAAGCCCCATGTTGGGTTCTGTGCTGGGTATGGACCCTGCTTAAGATTCTCTCCCTCTCCCTCTCCCTCTGCACCTCTCCGCACTCTACAAAAAAAAAAAAAAAAGAGAAAAAGAAAAGGAAAGAAAAAAAGAAAAAAGAAAAGAAAGAAAGAGAGAAAGAAAGAAAAGAAAGAAAGAAAGAAAGAAAGAAAGAAAGAAAGAAAGAAAGAAAGAAAGAAAGAAAGAAAGAAAGAAAGAAAAAGAAATCATGAATGTGCCTACCTTTATCTCTCACTAGGCTGTTGAGGTTCTTGAGAATATTCTATTGATAGGGTTTTTAGGCCCACCATGTAGTCCAGATCCTGAGGCACAGTAGTAGCTCAAGTCATGTTTGTTCAGTTGAGATAACAATTCCTCCTTCCTTGCTCACTCCTCCCACACACCCTAGACAACACATGCTGAATCCCTGTCTCCCATAATCCGTCTAGTTTACTCCTAAGAAACACCTCCTCTTGTGTCCTACATCTCTGTGAATGTGCCCACCATTCCCCCAGATTGCATGAATTCTTCTTCCCTGATCTTCTACCCCCCCTTGGCATTCCAAGATACTCAGACAATCACCAACTTCTATCCTTTTTACCTCCTAAGTATTTGCTCATTTAATGCACTTTTCTCGATTTCTACTGCAAGCATCTGGGTCTAGACCACCATCATCTCTCTCCTTAACCAAACAAATACCCCTTCATAGGTCCCTCTTCCTCATTTGCATCCTTCCCATGCATTCCCTATCCAACAGCAAAATTGTTCTTTCTAAAACACAATCTGATCACATCCTGCTTACAGTCCTTCCCATTTCAAAGTCTGCTGAGGACTTTCCAGGCAGATGCACTCATTCCTGCCCAGCCCTCTTCCCCACTCTATACGCATCTCACCTGACCTTCCAGCCACATGAGCAGTTTGCCATGCCCAAACTACCCCCCTCTTTAAGGAAAACTGTCTTTCTCTAACTCACTCCCACTTCCATCATGCTAATTTCTGCTGATGTCTCTTCTTTCAAGAAGCTTTCTAGAGAAAGGCCCAGTCTGGATAAAGTGGTTTTCCACTGAATTCCTATAGAAAGCTTAACTACTCCCAAAATGATACTTGTCTTAGTCATTGTGGGCTGCCATAACAAAAATACCATAGACCCAGTGGCTTAAACAACACACATTTATTTCTCACAGTCTGGAGGCTGGGAAATCCAAGATTAGGGCAGATGGAGTGTCTAGTGACAGCCCACTTCCTGGTTCACAGATGGTGGCCTTCTTGCTGTGTCCTCACATGACAGAAGAAAACAAGAGATCTCACTGGAGTCTCTTGCACAGGGGCATTAATCCCATCTCTGAGGACCCCACCCTCATGACCTAATTATCCCCCAAAAGCCTCATCTCCTAATACCAGCACAATGGCATGTAGGAGTTCAACAGATGAATTTGAAGGAAGACACAGTCTATAATAATATTTATTATTATTAATAAACACTGACTTGTTTAATTGTACCTCAAATAAGCTGTGTGATTCATGTTTTAAAAACAAAATTAAGATTTGATCAAGTTACCCCACTTCTTCAAATATTTTAAAGATTCCCCATTGCTTCCAGATGTGAGCATGCCCTCCTATATTCTGGTCTCATCTCCCGACTCCATCCAAAGTTCTTACCATTCCCAGCTATAAACATAGCCTCACCCATGCAGCACTAGCTCACAAATCTTTGTGTGTATTGCTTCTTTTGCCTAGACTACCTTTCCTCATCTTTCTTCTGGTCAATCAGTCCCCAACCTTCAAAACCCATCTTAAGTATCCTCTCTTCCATGAAGTGTTTTGATACCTCTCTCCTATAAATAGATTTGACTACCTCTTCTACTGTGGCCCCATGTTATTTGTACAAATTTCTATTACTTCATGGCACTTGTTGGTTTATAATTCTAACTTTGTGTCTGCCAGTGGACCACAAACTTCTCAAGGGTAGCATCAAGGTTTTATTCAGCTTTCTTTTCACAGTGCCTGCTGCATACAAAGAAGGTGTTCAATAGAAATTCATTCAGTGAACAAGTGAATGAACAACTTCATCCAATCTTCAGGGATGTACAGTTTTCCCCTCTCCAGTTATTCTATCTCCTGTGAACTACAACAGATGAGATTGCCTTATTTTCTATACATATATAGCAATACAATCTTTCTTAGTAGGTTCTAAACATCTAAAAAGCAGGGGAAAAGCCTTACAGCCTCTTTGTTTCCATGCCTTGCACATAGAGGAGCTCAATCTGCTTTTACTGATTGATTGTTATTGCTCGATCTACTTTTCCTTTTTGAATTAGCAACTTACTGAAAAAATTAAAAAAGAAAGCCTTCTCAGAAATCAAACAACAAAATCACAAAATGTTCTTTGCTAAAAATAACATATCCCCAAAACACTCAAGGCAAAAGCTGTGTGTTTTCTCCTCTCCCATTAATGAGAGAAAGATATGACTTCCTCAGTTTTCATTTTGTCTGCGTCATGTCTGTGTTGCCTGGAGATTTGTGGCCGTTGTTTCAAAAAAGATCAAATGACAACGGGAGATGGATGGTCGCCTTGATTAAAAAGTGGCACTCAGATACATCAGCTTCCTCAAATTCAAGGAGGAGAGGGTTATTTCACAGCTAGTGCCTACTTCAGCAGCACAAATCCCTGCAAGCAGCTGAAGCTGGCCATCCCCCATCCAGATCTGCTCTTAATGCAATACCATGTAGAGTAGAATCACAAGGGCTTAGGATTTGCTATTCATTGACTCAAGATCATCTGGATTCAAATCCTAGCTCTGACAGTTACTAGCTGTGTGACCCTGGGCAAGTTCCTTAGCCTCTCTAAGCTTTGATTTCATCACTGGGAGAGTGGGGGTGATAATAACTTACCTGATAGAGCTGCTGATGTGGTTGAACGAGATAACACAAAGCATTTAGCACTGCCTGTTCCTTAGTGCTCATTAATGGTAGCCATTATCATTTCATAGCCAGAACTGCATGTGTCATAGTAGCTACTAAATGTTGAACACTTACTATGTGCTGTATACACTGTGCTAATTGTTTTTTTTTTTTTTAAGATTTTATTTATTTATTTGACAGAGAGAGAGAGATCACAAGTAGGCAGAGAGGCAGGCAGAGAGAGAGGAGGAAGCAGGCTCCCCACTGAGCAGAGAGCCCCATGCCGGGCTCGATCCCAGGACCCTGAGATCATGACCTGAGCTGAAGGCAGAGGCTTAACCCACTGAGCTACACAGGTGCCCCTATGCTAATTGTTTTTATATTGATGAATTTACTTATAAATCTCAAAGCAGTCCTTAATCAGGTATTATCCTCATTTTATAGTTAACTAGGTTTCCATGAGGCTAACTAACTTATCCAATATCATGACCTGTTACAGTGATCTTCATGGTAGAATGAGTTACCCTCTTTTCCACAGTCCAAAGTTTCTGTTTTCTGTCTTAAATGAGTGGGTGGGAGCCAGAACCCTGAATCTGAACAAACTCCTACAACTTCTGGAAGGATTTGTGACACAGGGGCAGCCAGGCCCAGTGGATTCTCATTAGTACTACTAGCTTAGTAGTAATTTGGACTTTGGCCCCATGTTTCTCCTACACTGGACCCACATTTGAGCTTCAATGGCCCCTTTAATCACTTTAGTTGAAGAGTATTGGTCCTCAGATCTTCCCACTTCAAGGGAGGAAAAGAAAAAAAAAAAAAATCCGAGCAGAAAATCCTTCTCTGTCATCACCACCAACCTAGAAGGGAAATGGCCTCAGCCATCCTGCCCATACTCCTCTCCCATGGGCAACATGCTGCCCATAGATTTCTAGAGACCACCCACCAAACTGGAAAGACCCCTCAGCTTTGTTTTGTCCCCACTGGACTCATAAAGAGTAAACCACTAGCTCCCCCACTGTCTCCTCATCCCCCTAAAAAAATATCTGACCTCTCCTTTTTCCTTCCTACTAAATATTCCCATCCATCTAGCACTGTAGCTTTTATGTAGTTGTCAATCAATCCTTAATCTATCAGAGCATTCTCTTTGGGAGGTAGTTGTGGAGATAGATAAAGGCCTTGAGCTCCCTCTAGAGGTTGGTATAATGTGATCAACACACATGATCCTTGCCTTGACTTTATAGAGCTGCTGGTGGTGGCCAGGGGGCAATATCGCATTCATCTGTGTGTGCCAAGAGCCTTACAGGAATGAATTCAAACCTGCATATTCTCCCCTGGAAAAGTGAACCAGGGCCAAAGTGTCAATTTCAACAACTCCCTCCAAGTGAGCAGACACAGAGACAACTGCTCTCTCCAACGTGCAGGCAGGTCACGTTGGCCCCTAGAGCCTGCTACGTCTCAGCAGAAAAGTGGAAAGCAACAGAGGGTCCAGCCATCTAACCCCCAGGTTGTGAGCTCTGCGGCCCTACCTGGCCTCTAGAGACAGGAACGGAGAGAGAAAGGTGCTTCCTCTGGCACCAAACATTGACCAGTGAGAGGCACGCAAGGTGATCACTTACCTAGTGCCAAGGCCTGGAAGTGCACAAAGGCTGCCCGCCTCAGACAAACAAAAAGCCAGCCACAGCATAAAGCACGCTTGTGTCTGCAGACTCACTGGCTACATTTCCTGCTGCTGTGCCCAGCCCATGAATGGGAAATATTTGGTACTTGGTAAATACATTTTTGGAATAATGTTGAATGAGCACACACCTAACAGTTGTCCTGTGGCTGCTTCCCCTAACTAGTGTAGAGTGCA
>CM052899.1:168821653-168833064 GCA_028534135.1 Potos flavus
ACACACACACACACACACACACACACACACACACACACATTTTCCTACCCAAGCACCCAAGTATTTGTATCTCTAAGGTCTAGAAAATGGGAATCAACCCAGTGACTTAGAAAGAAGGCTAAACTGAGGTCAGCAGTAGGAGTGCTTCTGGAGGAAATGCAAATAGACCTGCTGAAGACATTTTTTGAGAGTGAGAGGTTCATTAGAGCTCACCAACAGGGTACATGTCCTGTTACCATGATGGTCACATCAAGGTCCCAGAAGAATCTTGGGTCAGGCCACTCCTGAATCTTATTCAATTTACTTAAAAAGTGGCAGTAAAAAAAAAAAAAAAAAAAGTGGCAGTAATGACAACACCTCTATACTGCAAGGACACTTGGAAGGATTACATGAGGCAACGATTGTTCAGAATCTTTGAAAATTACCAATTCTGAACAAATAGAAGGGTTATAATTTGTCTATGAGAAATTCTTCTCACCTACCAAAGGCACAGAGCTTGCTTATGGGAAGAAATGGGGCATTAAATCTTTGAGATGTGGTCTGGGTTGACCAAGGTGCTCATAGAGTGAATCACTTCACAATGAGGCGACCTTGTTAAACAACTTCAAGTGAAAGTGTATTTGGTGATATTGGGTGGAATTTCCCTTGAATATTGGGACTGCAGTGAAATCTGAGTCCCAGTGGGGTCAAGTGAAGAGCCTTCAGTGGGAAATCGGGACAAGTGGATTCTCATACCAGGTATAGCTATGCATGGGCTTGTCTCATCAACCGTCACTGTGCCTATTTGCTCACTTGTAAAATAAAGGCAACATCTCCTAGTTGTTTCCACATGTAATATTGTGTGTGTGTGTTTTTGTGTACAAACATGATATTGTGTGTGTGTTTCGTGTACAAACATAATATCGTGTGTGTGTGTGTGTGTACACATGTAATGCTTATGAGAAAAGCATTAATCTTACTGGTGCTAAGCCCTGGATTCTGTTCTGCTTTTTCCCATCAAGATATTTTTATGAGATTCTTAGAATGTGTTTAAAAGAGCACATTTGGGTTTACAAAAGCAGACTCCAGCCAAATGAAGAGCAACTCTATGTGCACGCCTTCATTCACATGTTCCTGTGCTCATTAAACTCAATATCAATTGATTATCCTTCTGACCTTATCCAGATCCACTGGTATCTCAACTGTGCACTCTGACCAATCAGGACCAACCAGTCCCGCAATGGGGGAAAAGCGTGAGCCTCCATTTGGTTTCCAAGGATTCTCAAAAGGCTCATGAGAGACCAATACCGGGGCTCAGAGCTAGTCTTGTTCTCCTTTCCTGAAAGGTAGGTGTTGGGGTAAGGGTAGGAGGCTCATCACCAGTAGGGAAAGCCATGAAGACACTGAAGTCATTAAGAAAGCATTTAGGGTCTTCAGTGGTTCAAGAAGAAGCCCAGAGTGGCTTGGGAGGGAAATGGATTCAAGTAGACATTATGGGACTACCTGAAACTCCTTTAGATCCAAAACATGCTTCTTTCTCTACTCAGAAACTTTTTATAATCAGATTTCACAGCAAAGCCAGCTGGAAACAAAATAAACCAGAAAGGGGCCTTTGTGTGTGCGTGTGTGTGTGTGTGTGTGTGTACAAGCTCCTGCCTTATACCAGTAAAGAGGAATTTCCTTCCACAGCATACACTCTGAGACTCACTGAGCTCTCTAATCTCTGCAGCTCCCAGGTACACTCAAAGGAATAGGAAACATAGAGGCATCATCCTGATTCCCAGTGCTGGGTGGGGTATCCCCTTCTTCCATATGTTCCACCAGTATGGATTTTGTGGCTGTGGGGAAGTTACGAACACTTTTGGGATATCAGTTTCTTCATTTGTAAAAACAAAGACAGTAACTGCGCTTACCCAGGGCGTTGGGATGAAAATTCAACAAGATACTTCATATAAATCATTTACTGTAGTACATGAGTTTTAAAAAGGGCTAAAACATTATGCCAGCAATAAATAATAGCACTATTATTATTATCCTTGCTGTTAGTACTCTCACAGCCCTACATAGTCCCAAATTGCAGTTGTGTATTTACCTGTAGGATCCTCCCATCAAAGGCAAGGACAAGGCCTGTCTCATCATCACTCTACCACCAGCCCTTTGCTGATTGCCTGACTTACAGCAGGTGCTTGGGATGTGTCCTGACAAATGAATGAAGGGTTTGAAGCAGAGGTTCTCATCCCTGGCTGCCAGTGGCATCACCCCAACAGCTTTAAAAATCTTGACATCCAGCCCCATCTCCAGAAATTCTGAGTGAACTGATCAAAACTGAGGCCCCGGGAATGAATAGTTTTTTCAAATCTCTGCAGGGGCTCCAGGAGATAGCAGGAGTTGAGGACCACTTCAGAGTCAATGATTAGCCAGGCCGGGCCTTCCCTGAGGCTCTTCCTCCAGCTGCCTGCCTCCAACGTAGTTTGCAAGGCCCAGGAGCCCCTACAGACACAACTTGCTGGGATTAGAAGTGCCCTATCCTGATTGCTAAGCAGTGTCTTCCCACTACCCACCCCCGCTGGCCTCACTAGCTCCCTGTGGAGCACAATGCAATCCTCATCCTGAAACGTGGACCAACACAAATTGCGACTGCTTTTCTTTTATAGCCAAATTCAGGCACTCTCAGCTCTCAGTGAAAATCATTTGCAGGCCTTGTGGGATGGAGGAGAGAAAATAACATCTAAAATATATAAATAATTTAAGGCTGAGTTTATTCATGATGCCGCGTTTTCTGCAAGCAGTGGTTTGTATAATCTTTCTTACACTGCCAGTTGGGCTGCCTCTATAGCATTTATTACTGCAGACAACCCGTTAGAAGCTGTTTTGATTGATGCATCTACATTCTATTATGGAGGTAAGTTTATAGCACACTGCGGTTTCTGCTGCTGACATTGTAGGAAGAGGGAAAAAAAAAGAAACAAAATGACTGGAGGAAAAAATGAGAAATAGTCATTCTGCCAGTCTAAGAAGGGCAAGCGAAATGGGCTTATGTACTTTTATGAAATATTTAATTAGTTATCTGGTACACACACTCACACTCACATTCCTGCATAAGACAAACAAAAATGTTAACCAAACATCTTCTAAGGGACAGTTTACGCTTCTAGGGGATGGGGATACATGGGTAAATAAAGTAGACAGAATCCCAGCTCTAATAACATTATCTTGTTCCACCAATATTGTCCTGGGTAAGATGACACTACCACCATCTCTGTCTCCCCGACAATGCTTAACAGAGGGTTGACACATGGTAGACATCCCATATCTGTTGACTGAATGAGTGAATCCAAGATGAGGAATAAAATGAAGTGACACTGTCAAGATCCCTTTTTAGTTATCTTTCTTCATAGCAAGGTTACATTAGAAAAACCACACAAAACCTCACCCAATAAGCATTTATTTTGTTTGGCTCTCAAGGATGTCATGGCTGGCTGCCCACTAACCAGGTCAACCTCTGCTGGAACAATTGGGGTGACTCAGCTGTGCTCCATGTGCCTCTCATTCTCCAGTAAGCTACACACCATGTCCTTGTGGCTGCAGCAAAAGAACAGGGAGTAGGTAGAAACACACAGGTCTCTTGAAGTTTCGGCTTTGAACCAGGAAGCCATTACTTCTGATGGATTCTATTGGCTGAAACTAGTACAAGTACTAGTCACAAGGCCAGCCCAGATTCAAGGCATAAAAGATTCCATCTTTAGTGGTAAGATCTGGATGGTCACAGAGCAAAGGATAAGGCTAACAAGGCGAAGAACTGAAGCCACCATTGCAATCTGCCACAGGTACCCGGCAAATCTGGAACCAAGCTCCTAAGTGAAGTCTACTGTCCTTTCCAGTAACACCCAGCACATTCCCACCCGCACTCTGAACAAGGCTCCCAGTGAGTTTAGGGAGAAAGTACGTGTGTGTCTGAAAATAGTGCAGTGTGTCCTGAGAATCCTCCCACCTGTGTCCCTGATCACTTCACCTGGGCCCCTCCTAGAGGTGTCTCCTGCCTCTGACTCCCTGCCCTTGCTCCCACTAGTTCTTCCTGCACCCATCTTAACCCACCACCATAAGAGACAAGATGTGTTTATAGAAACCAACAAGACAGAATTTTAGTTACAGTATATTGAGGGCTTACCATATCCCAGGCCCTGTAGTAACTAAAGGACTTTCCACATGTTACTTCATTGAATCCTTACACCTACTCTATGAGTGAGTTAAAATTATCTCTCATTTTACCACTGAGGGGGTGTGAAAAATAAATACTAGTGGAGATTAAGTCACTTTTCCAAGGTTTTAGGATTAGTAAGCAATTGAGTCAGGTTTCAAATCTAGTTTGTCTCAATCAGAGCCCATGTTTCTAACCACTGTACCACGTCTGCCACCCTGTAACCCACTGAGTCTCCTTCACCAAACCATGACACCCACCTTGGTAAGGAGTTTCCACTTTCTTAAAGCAAAAGACCATGATCTTCTTCCCTGTCTCATCTTATCAGATATTGCAAAGGAAGAATCCAAGTTCACACAACATCTTGGATTATTTTCCATTGGGGACAAGCGTTGGGAGCAAGTTGTGAAATGTGCTGTCTTGTATGATTTCTACTGGCTCCCACAAGAATATCCCAGGCTTTGTTAGTCAGAGTGACTGCAAATGAGGCCATAGATTCAGTTTATTCTTGGGCCAGTTGGAGTCAACAGAATGCATGATGTAATTTGCTTGCCCACACAAGCACCAATAATTCTTCGTGTAATTTCCTATTGTTGGTTGGGAAGGAGGCTGGTTCTGAAGCAGAGAGAAAGTATGAGAATCCCATGCACATTAATACAAAATCATTGGATCCCAACAAATGCACCCAGATGTGAACAGTGGGAGAGTGTGACCAGGGGAACACGTGGCAACCTATTCCAAAGTTGAGCTGTGAGAAGAAACGGAGTTCCCCATTAGTGGACTATCTATTCAATCCTTACCTCTGCAAGCTGCATTTAGCCTCCCCTTTAGTCTCCATTTAACACTGACACCCAAAGAGGAACAGACAAATGGAAACCTACCACCTGATCCAGAGTCTTCCAGGCTTATCAAAGTTTCAATGCAAAACCCTGATGAAAACTGGATTCAAGATCATGGCTTGGGTTTAAATCCCTGAGAGAAGCATGTCCAGAGATGCTAGAGGGGAAAAAATTATATATATATATTATATATATATGACTTTTGGTGCATTTAACCAGCCAACTACGTAAGTAAGAATGACAGGCCTGACAGGCCTGCTTCACTCCACTGGGCAAGGGGAGTTTGGTGGGCACCAACTTGCATTGGGGAGGGAGGATACAATCCTCAATAGGGGGGCTTACCATATTAGAGAAAAAGGTGGAAGAGAGCCTCCTATGCCCAAACACAAGGAAGAGTAGAAATCGGAACCCTGCCCTTAAAACACAGTGACCCCATCTACTAGTAAACACATCCCAGTGAGTGTTAAGCTGGGATCAATCACACTGGTCATTCCTCTCCCTCTGGAACACAATGAATGCGGGACTGGGGAGAGGGACATACTCTACCTCCTTAGCATTCCCCACATGGGAAGAATGGACAGAAATCACCTCATCTTTGAAAAGATGTTATAATATAAAAAATGGACATCAGTGTGCCTACTCTAAGAGAAGCCAAGTGGAGGGTAGCTAATTTTGAACATTAGTCAAAAAACCAGCAGAGGTGTGAGAAGGTGGATAGAAAGAAACTAAAAGGATTGAGAAGCAGCCTGTTCATTGCAGACTTTGCTCCTGGGAAGCAGACCTATCCCTTCAGCACAGCTGTGATGTGTGAGGCAGAGTTGTGTCCATGAGAGAATGCAGAGGCATCATCAGAGAAGCAGATGCTAAATCGTTCTTAGAATGAGGCAGGGGCTGAGGTGTGAGCCAAATGGGAGGCAGGGAACCAGAAAAAGTGGGGAGGAGACCACCAGAGAGGACAAAAGGGAGGTGGCAGGAACCCACTCTGGACATGGCCATCTTCCCTTGCAGGTGGACTGCGACCTCCCCCAGAGGGCTCAGGCTAGGGTGGGATGGATGCTGTCCAAGGGAGGATTAATGACCTCTTCATGTTGGTTTCTTTGTTCTATAAAGGCATGTACAACCGCATTAGTATGCTCAGCAAAGGGCCTCCTTTTGTTGTGGCAGGTGCTGTAGGAATTCAGAACAGCTGATGTTTCATAAAATCATGAGCCTGCAGAGAGCCCTGGGAGGTCAGAAAGCCCAGGCCCCTGCCCCTCACATCTGGTCCCTCTGTCGAATGGTGCTGAAGCTCAGAAATATTTTTAAAATCATGTTTATTGTACTTCATCTTATCTCAAGAGTGATACACTTTCATTGGAAAAAAAAACGTGGAGCATGCAGTAAGGCAGAGAAGAAAACAAAAATAATTTCTAGTCTTACCACCACTGAATGAGAGCCACTGTCAACATTTTAGTGGAGAACCTATTGTTCCCTCTCAATCTCTTACCTGCGGGATACAGGTATATGTATGTATTTGCATGTGTCTGTGTCTGTGTCTCTGTGTGTCTGCTTGTATTGTAAATGTACAAAAAGGAAGTGGGACTTTTCCTATCAATACAGAATTATCAAATAAAGTGTGAACAAAGAGGCAACAAGTGCCACACACTTTAAATAGAGCCAAATGCCTTGCCAAAAAGTGGCTAAACTCACACGGTTACCTTCAACCATCACCCAACATCACCATCACCTGCCTTCCCATCTATGAAAGAAGACCGAGAAGAGAAAGACGCAGTCTCTATTGAGTGGAAACGCTGGGCTATAGCATATCAAGATCTAAACAGGGATTCTATGAGATCTGGAAGGGGATTTCCAAGAAAATAAGTCCTAAATATATGGAACACTGGCAAGAAGATAATACTGACACCAGGTAGCCACCTGAGTAGATAGAAGTCTTGTTGATTTGCTTGGTTCCTGCTTAGGTAAGAAAATAGAGCATCGAGAGAGAGAGAGAGAGAGAGAGCCAGCGAGAGAGGCAGGGGGTACATCCACAAAGCAACCTGGTCCTTCAGTTGTCCTGGCAAAAATGCACCCAACTTTCAGGAGGTCAAGTGGACACTGTAGAAGATAGCCTTGACCCATCTTTCTGGCAATCCCATAAGAGACTGCGTTGCCAAGGAAGAGGAGATGAGAAGCACGAGGGGAAGTTGTGGGTGAACAGCGAAGGGAGCATCTGAGGGAGAGTCAGAAATCGTCAGCTGGAGTTTGATCTCTGCAGCTTAAATGTCCCTGGAGAGGAACCTCAGAAAACTGACAATATGCCCGCCAGAAGAGAGCTACGGGGAGGGGAATCTGCCATGGTGAGGTTCACCCTATCAGTGTGAACCAAGAAATCACAACTGCCGACGGAGTGAACCTCAGCAGCAGCCAGCTCAATAACCAGCACTGTCCTTGCCCTCTTTCTACACCCCCCAAACACACCAGAGGACCTGTCGCCTCCAAGAGAGGGTAAAGAGATTGCTCCAGAGAAGGGAAGGAGGAGGAAGAGTAAAGAGCAGGCTAGATCCCTCCTACTCACGTGCCCCAAGTCTCAAGCCCTGATAGCACTGGAGGCAGAAGAGAAGATGAGATTGGCCTTTTATGCTGGAAAAATTTGTTACAACCAAAGAGAATAGGAAATTATGGAATCTGCTACCTGTGAGATAAGAGATTTAACACCACATCATTGGGAATCATGACCGGGGGCACAGTGACTAGGGGAAAAACCTTTGATGTTTGTAACCCAGCATGTTAACGTGTCTCTATAAACTTAAAACACACATGCACATGTACACACAAGCACACATACACACAAGCACACACAATACATATTTGCACATATGCATGTATGTATACACACATACATATATGCACGCATGCATGTACAACATACACACATACATGTGCATGCACACCTACACGCACATCTATAGATACACATAAACATATATACATGGACACATATACACTTGCACACATACACATATACATACATACACAATACATATATGCATAGATACATATATGCACATGCACACATAATACATACACATACACGTGCGTTCATACATACACATACACATATATACATGGACACACACATACGTGTACACACATGCATACACAATACATATGTGCATTGTACACAGGCAGACATGCGCAATACACATAACACGTGCACTCATACATATACAAATACACACATACACATATACACACATATATATATACATACACATGCACAGACACATATATACATGCACACATCAAATTATACATATATATTTTTTTAATCTGGACAGAATAAAATAGCCAAAAGCAACTTTATTTTTTCACATCCCTGCCTTTTCTCCCTGATCCTGTGACCCTTCCTTCCCAGCACCTGCATAAAACCTCATGCAGTTTCCATCATTTCTCTATTTACGGTCACGTAGAACAAAGCCTGGTCTCACCTCACACCATCTTGCATCTTATTTAAAGTCCCTCTCCTCCTGGAAGCTTGCGCCTGTCTCCAGCTGGGGAACCTGGGTAAGGAAGGACACAGTGGTGACAAGGCCAGCAGTTCTGTACATTGTGGAATCACTATGTTGTACTCCTGAAGGTAATGTAACATTGTGTATTGACAATATACAAATGAAAAAATAAAAATGAAAAAATCTAATATAACACTCAATATTTGTGAAGTTGTGAAAAAGGTAATCTAATCCATTTACTGCTGGTGGCCATAAGCATACTCTTTCATGATGACCAAATAACAAAATGTATGAAGAGTCAAAAAATAAAATATTTAAAAGACAGAAAAAGACTAGAGGATATGGTGGCTTTGTTATGTGGGAAGTTAATTCCCAGGATTCCATATCTGTGAGGTTGCAGGGTGGGGAGAATATAAGAGAAGTGTGCATGAAATGTAAAAGGCTATAGTGGAGCAGTGACCATTTTTTACACCTTGAAGTTTGGCCTAGGGCACCAGGGACTGTGACAGCTTGTGCACATGGTCACCGATCTTCCACCTCCCCTTGTGGGTGTGGGGGAGAGCCTGCAGTTCCTGCAGTTCCTGCAGTTCCTGCAGGCCTGCAGTTCCTCTAGCCTCCACTAGATTTCTTCTTTCAGCTACTCCAAGTCCAAAGTCAGGAGCATGCACAGCTCCATGGCAAAGGGCACTAGCTGCCCCTGCGTGTCACCAGCTCATCGAGGTTGGAAGTGGTGAGAGATACACAATGGTTCCAGTTTATTCTTACGGGATCCAGTCCATGTTCACGTATTCCAGTGTTTCCTCTTCTCCCCACTTCCTGCCCATTTCTCCTCCCTACTGCTAGCTAGGCAGACCTGCAGTGACTTCAGGCCCCGCGCCAGACACAGAGTGCCAGCTTCTTATGACTTCTACATCAGCTCCCACAATGCAAGCAGGTCTAACCCCTTATTCTCTATCACTCATAGTGGTTCTGCTTCTCTGATTCAACCCTGACTGATAGAGAAAAAAAGAACCGTGGAGGACTGGGTGTTATACGTAAACAATGAATCTTGGAACACTACATCAAAAACTAATGATGTATTGTATGGTGACTAACATAACACACACACACACACACACACACACACACACACAAAGAACCAATTCCTAGCACTCCAGTGTCTTCACTAGCTGGCCATGCATTACTGTCCTTCAGTGCATGGCTTCCTCTCCACTTACACTTTATCTCTTTTTGGTCACCTCCTCTGTCCGTGTAGTCCTCTTCTCTGATACCTCCTTCAAGGTAGCCCACAGCTACCCTCCTCTTCCATGGAGTCCATTTCAGGCCACAGAGAACATACATAAAATGTAGACCCACCAAATTCCAGAACTACAGTCTCTTTTCAATATAGCCATCTATAAATAGTTTTAAGTATAGATCAGGTAATAGTCCTTATATTCCTCAAATATGAAAGGAAACATATCAAGTTCTCCAGCAGATTTTGTCCATAAAATTGCTTTTATTTAGTCAATACACCCTCCCCACAAGGTAGAATATATTTCTCCACTCCCACTGGTTTGAAGTTTCACCGTATGACTGGTTTCAGCCAATCGGTTATGAGAAAAAGTATCACTGTATTAATTCTGAGTTGAGATATTAAAAGGCATTACATTTTTCAGCTAATTCTTATAATTCTACCGTCTGTATTGAAACTTGTCCTGGGAAATTGCTGCTTTGAGAATGATGAGACACATGAAAAAACCTAGAATCTACCTACGGCTAGAAACAAACCTAATCAAACCATAGTCTGAAGCAGAGCTTCCCAAAAGAGCCCAGCTTAGATCAACCAAATTGTAGTCAATCTGCAAATCCATGAAAGTAAATGTTTATTGTTATAACCTAATGATTATGAAAGGTTTTTGTTGTTGTTGTTATGCAGCATTATATTATTACATCAATAGCTGACTGGCACCTTTGGCTTATAGTGAAAAGGAAGTATTTGCCTTCAGTAATTCTCTCCAAAACACCTTCCCATAAATCTAGCCTCCTAATAATTCTACGTACACACCTTTACATAGAGGTGAGTGATGAGCTAATGCTGACAGATAGGTTTTGAAATGTTTTCTTTGCAAGTGCTCAATTGATGGCTTAGCATATCACTTTAGAAATTGGGGGTATCTGGACACTTATTGTTTAGTTTGGTAATTGGAGTCACATCTGAGATGATAGAACAAGTCATGTTTACTATTCTACCTTATACATATATATACAAATTTTGGATCATACTGTACATGTAGATTTGCAATCTGCTTTCTTTCTCTTAAAAATAGATTTTGACATTTTTCCATGTCACTCACTTTTCCTCTATGTTTGTACAATCATTTTGAAACAATATCAGAGTGTAAAGAAGAGCATCAGATGGAGTAGGAGGCATGGCAGATGATGCGCTGGGGCCCTTTCCCACCTGCATCTGTGCATTCACTCCATCACTCTGAAGGCTCCTACAAAGAATGGAGCCTACATGCTACCCAGTGAGGCCCTCAGTCTACCAAGGATTGAGGTTGTGTCACATTGTTCATTGTGGCTAAGACTGTCTGGGTGCATTTAAATGTTTGATGAATGAAACCCAAATCAAAACCAGATTGAGATACCACTTTAAACCAGTTAGAATGGCAAAAATTAACAAGGCAAGAAACAACAATATTGGAGAGGATGTGGAGGAAGGGGAACCCTCTTACGCTATTGGTGGGAACGCAAGTTGGTGCAGCCACTTTGGAAAACAGTGTGGAGGTTCCTCAAAAAATTAAAAATAGAGCTACCCTACGACCCTGCAATTGCACTACTGGGTATTTACCCCAATAGATGCAGATTCAGTACAAAGAAGGGCCACATGTACCACAATGTTCGTAGCAGCAATGTCCACAATAG
>CM052899.1:168833164-168847624 GCA_028534135.1 Potos flavus
TGGAAAGAGCCAAGATGCCCTTCAACAGACGAATGGACAAAGAAGATATGGTCCATATACACAATGGAATATTATGCCTCCATCAGAAAGGATGAATACCCAACTTTTGTATCAACATGGACGGGACTGGAGGAGATTATGCTGAGTGAAATAAGTCAAGCAGAGAAAGCCAATTACCATATGGTTTCATTTACTTGTGGAACATAAGGAATAACATGGAGGACATTAGGAAAAGGAAAGGAAAAGTGAATTGGGGAAATCAGAGTGGGAGACAAACCATAAGAGACTGTGGACTCCGAGAAACAAACTGAGGATTTTGGCGGGGGCGGGGGTGGGGATGGGTGAGTCTGGTGGTGGGTTTTAAGGAGGGCACGTATTGCATGGAGCAATGGGTGTTATACATAAACAATGAATCTTGGAACACTACATCAAAAACAAATTATGTATTGTATGGTGACTAACATAACACAATAAAATAAAGAAATTAAAAGTTATGTTAAATGCAACTGAAATAAAATGTTGAATTGAATAGATAAACCACAGATAAAACAAACAAAAAGAGTCTGAAGCGTCCATGCGGATTCCAGCATGGAGGCTCCCCCAAAACGAAGTGTGGCAGGAGATATTTTTAAATGCTATTTTAAAAATTTTCAACAAAAGCAGTAAAAAAAAAAAGTTCTTCCACATGTTTAGAGGTTTCACCCCCAAGGTTTTAGAGATTTTTACTCCCAAACAAGACCTTCAGATAGCCAAAGAAAATGAATGAACAACACAAGCTACATGACAAATGATTTCTTTTGCTAAACAGTAAAATCAATTTAGACCTCTAAAGGGCATTATAAATAAAATTTTTACATTTCCATTTTCCCAAAATTTTTCCCAAAATTTTCCCCAAAATTTCCCCTTCCCGTTCTACTATTATCACCAAAGAAAAATACTTGCCTTAAAATTTTCTAAAGATTCCCTATTTCCCTATCTCTGTCCTTGGTTTTCTCCAAGCCCACAGGGTTCTTCCGGTTCAGGAGTATTACATGAAAATGCATGGCTATTCACTCATATGCAGAATTTAAGAACTAAAACAACTGCACAAAGAAAGAGATAAACAAATGAAAACACTTTTAAATATAGAAAACAAACTGGTGGTTGCCAGAGGGGAGGTGGGGGGAGGGGAAATAGATAAATGGGATTAAGAGTACAATTATCTTGATGGGCACTGAGAAATGTATAGAATTGTTGAATTATATTATACAACTAAAATTTATATATATATATGTTAATTACAGTCCAATTAAAAAAAGAAAATGCATGGTGCTTCTCAAAGGATTTTTTTCTAAGCATACATATAATTGGCTATAAAGCATCCCAGAACCCTCTGGAATGATGGTAAGCATAATGTAAATAGAATTGATAGCCTTGAATGTCTGATTTCTAAACTGATTTTTAGGAACAATGATAGGGGAGCATAAAGCTTCCTTCAACAGCTACTACACAATCATGATTAATATTAATAATAAAAGATATCACTGATTGATCAATTATGCAAGCTAAACATGGTTCTATCATCTAATCCTTATGACCAAAAGCAGTCTCTGAGAGATACTCTTAATATCTGCACTTACGGATGAAGAGACAAGATCAAGAGGGTTTAGTGACTTGTCCTAGAGTCCCCAGATGGTAAATGATGGAGCCTGTTCTTGCCCTGGTCCCAGGACACACACTCTTAACTAAGTTTCATTCCTCAACTCCATCTCACTATCAGAAAGAATAAAAACAGCATTGGCTACCATTCATTAAGTTTTGCTGATTATGCCCTACCTTTCTTGGTGTCAATACATGTGTGCAATGTGAATGTATTCCACACTACTGTACAAAAAAGTCACAGGGTTTTATTTGTCTAAATCAAGTTCAGTTTACCTGGGAGCCCCCAGTGGACAGACTGGCAGGAAGTTCAAAAGTAGCCATTAGTAGGGGGACCCTCCTCTTCTCTAGTGTTGTACAAGTGCTCCATCCTCCTTCCTGGTTTAGAACATTTAGGGATGGGCTCTCTAATCTTCACTCTGTCAATGCGGTTCCTAAACTAAGTCACCCAGTGTCTAGCCTCCCTAGGTTTGTACCAGACCACACTTCTCCCAAGATAATACATCAAACAGTGCCCAAGACTCTGCTATTTCCAGAAGCCCAAAACTCCTTTTCTTCGCCAAGTCATAGAAATATCCAGTGACAGTGTATAAGCCACTGTTTAGGAATCACTCTTCCAGGGTTGATGCTTAAGAACTAATAACCTCCACTCTGAGGATCTCAAAGAGCTGTTTCAGGAGTTTGGACACACCAGGGGGATCTTAAATCAACCATGGATAGAGAAAGGAAAAAGAAATGTGTTGGGCAGCTACTCTGTACGAGATACTTTGCCATATAATAGTCTATTTCCCCTACAAAACTGCAAAGCAGAAACTATTATAATTGCTTTTTTCAATGATTAAACGAAAGATCGGGGCATTTTTATCAAATCTCTAAATCATACAGTTATTTCATTCTTCAGAGATGACCTAGTGAAAACTTGTAGATAATCTGAATAATAATTACCATTTCTTAAGTTTTCATTCTATGTAAGCATCGCATAGGCACTTTACATCCATTAGTGCCCATCACAAGCCTATAACTTATTTTATCATCTCTACCTAAGAGATGAGAACCACTGAAGAGAAGCCAAGTCCTTTGCCCCGCGTCACCCATCTGGGGAAGGATGGAGTCTGCATGTGAAGCTGCCATATTAAAACCCAAAGTCTGATTCTCAAACCGTGCAGAGCATAGCTCTCCTTCAATCTCTAAAATGAAGTTGCAGCTCCGGTGGGACTGGAAACTGTGGGAGAGGTGAGTGGATGAAGCAGGAAGGGACAGAAGAGCAAAGAGCACCTGAGGGGTAGTCCTGCTGCTCTTCTGCCTTACTGCTGAGTATTTTGCAGGATTGAATCATAGAACAAAAGGGCAGAGGTCTTGCTTACTTTGTTTTACAAACCACACACTGCAGAATGAGAATAATTATTAGTCATCTGTGAGCCTTGTGATGCTGGTGGCTTAGTCATTCAAGAAGTATTACAGATCACACGTCCATAAGCCTCTAGGTAGAGCCTCAAGTCACCTACAGAATTCTTAAACAGGTGCCAACTTCTCAGACTCCTTAGGGCAGGGGGGAGGCAACAGACACACTCTGCAGAAGCTATTCAGTCTTCCTCTTAAGAGACAGAAATCTAGTGTTGGTGGTATAGTGGTGAGCATAGCTGCCTTCCAAGAAACAGAAATCTTTAGGTCAATAGCATTGTGAGAAGTTCAGCAGAATGCACAGGAGTCCCTCACCTGCTTCCAACCAATTTCCTTTTCGGCAAGACAAGATACTCCAAGCAGTTTTATGTCTCCCTATGGGCACCAGAGTTTCAATCTCAATTATGTTTGCTTGGCATCTATGAGAGATGCTCTATGTGTGAGAGAGGTAAGAGAGGAAAATACGACAGGCACATAAATGGGTAAAGGAACCCAAAAAAAGCACTGAAGTTGGCTTTATGATGGAAAAGCTAAAAAGTACATGTGACCTCTAACTCGGTAGCACCACTCCAGGAAATTCTTCCCATGGAAATCATTTAAACTGTCAGAAAATCTTTAAGCACAAAGATGCTCATCGAAATGTTGCTTATCAACAACAAAAGCATGAAACACTTACATACTCGGCCCTAAGGCCTTGTTTATGAGCAATGTGCTGTATCCAAATAGTGGATTATAATCATTAAAGTGTATGTTTTTAACTCTTAAAACATGTAGAAAGTTATCTTATGATACTAAGTGGAAAATGGTACCAAATTTGATGTACAAAATAATGACAATCATATAAACCAATGACCCAGTTTTTCAAAGAGAAGGGAAAAAAGACTGAAAGCAAATAGGACTAATGGTGCACAGTGGTTGCTTTGGGAACTGACTCAAAGGTCAATTGTTTTTCTTTCTATTTTTTGGCATTTTCCAAAATGTTTATAATGAGCATGTGTTGCTCTTATAATGGACAAAAGCAATAAAAAGTTGCTGATGGATTATTTGATTGATTATCCTTATCAACTCAGTTCTACCTATAATTAATCCATATTATTATTGCTGACGGCAATAATCCAAGTGTTTAAAATGAACCCCATTGGCATAGTTTGGCATTCCAAGCCTTGCTTCTCATCAACCCCACTTCCCAGTCCAAAGTTCTTTCTTGTTATGGGCCCAAAGACAATGATACACAAATCTTTGCAGAACCCACCCTTGTCTGGCTGCCTCCCTACTGTTGTCTAACCAATTCCTCTTCCCAATGTGCCTTTACTCCTTCACACCATCCCTCCATAGCAGCTGATTATCAAAAAGCTCAGCCCAAATGCCTCATACCTTCTGGAATGACATTAGGCTCTTGGGCAAATTATTTCACTTCTTAGAGTTTTGATTTCCACATTTCTATAAAATGGAAATAATTTCTATCTTGATTTTTGTTAATATTCCATAGACGTATCTATGTTGAGTGTCTGGCACATAGTAGGCACCCAAAATATATTTAAATGGTAGCTATTACTTAGGTTTGATTTTCCTCTGAATCTTATCCCCAACCTGCGGGTAGCTCAGTGCCAGGCATGTAGAAATCACCTGATGCATTTTCCTTGGGTTGATAAGTACCGCTGGTGATAAAGAGGCCCTGGCAGATACGGACATGCAGCTATATGATTTTGGATGCTATAACTTCATAAGAGAGAACAAATTAAAAAGCTAGTCAAAAAAAGAACATTCCTCCTACCTAGAGAATGAGTTTTATCAACTTTGATCAGAAAGAGGCTTTGGAAAATTGCCTGCAGGCATCACTGAAAGTTCTCACTCCCAAAGCAAAGAATATCAGAAAAGAAGATGGAAAATTTCCTCATCCTTTTCCTCCCCACCCCCACATCAGGCCCCTATTTCAAAAGGAGGATTTGGTTGATTTCAAATGAGCTCTTGCATTTTTTTCAAAAATCAGCTAGATACCAATGCATCCCCACAGCTGAATAAGCACAATTAAGATGAAAGATATATCCTGGGGACAGCATAAACTGTGATCCAGCCGCCCCTCAGGCTTGTGTAACTTCTCCTGTTTGATGAGAACAGAAGACAAGTGGAGTGTCTGTATCCTACGTCATGCAGGGTTAGCAGCCTCAAAGTTCATTTTGAAAGGAGAGTTTCAATGCCTGGGGACTGAATTTCATCTGGATCTACTCAGAAAATCCATGGTTATAATGGTGGTGAAGTTCCTTCAGCTCAGCCCTTGTAGAGAAACTAGCCTGATCCACAAGACCAGCAAGGTAATCTTCCTCAATCTGCAAACACTTGAAGCAGCTCTTTAGCATAAGGTAGCCACTCTTAAAAGAAATAAAAACAAAATATTGTACAAGCTATACCATTTTGATGGTAGATGATTCTAAGGGAGGGGTGCTTAAGAGGATGGTGAGTTGAGGACAAACCCAGAAGTTTCAGCATGACATTTGTAAAACACCTTTTTGTTCAGGGAAAAGCACTGTGCTCTACCAATTTTCTTCCAAATCCATTAAATTATTCATTCATTCAATAAACACTCAACAAACAACAAACTACTTTCCATTTGCTTTTTCATTTATTCATTAAATAAACATTTACTGAGCACAGAATGGATACCATTCTGTGGTATCTTATATGTTTATAAAGAATATAAATAGTAAATGCTGGCATTTGCTGAGTGATTACAACATGCCAGCAATTGCCTAAGATCACACGGCTGGTTAGTAGTAGATTTAGTTTGTATCCAGAAGCCTGACCTGAAGCCATGTATTTGACTTTATGCTCTATAACCTCTCAAAGATGTAAGATATCCAGATGTTAAGATGCAAATCCTGGCCTCAAGGAGCTTAGATTTTAGAAGAACTGAGACATGTACTCTAAGAGAATTTCAGGAATAAGTGCCAGGGACATTTGGAGTAAGAAATGATTTCTTCTTTGCTAGAGAAAGAAAGATGGCTCTTTAAAAGTGGTGGGACTCTTTTTTTTTTTTTTTTCCCCAGTGCTCTAAGATTCATTATTCATGCACCACATCCAGTGTTGGGACTCTTGAAGGACAAGTAGGATTTGAACTAGCATCATTGGGCAGAAATGGTATTCTAAGCCAAGGGAACAGCATCAGCGAATTACAAGGAAGGAAAGCAGGAGGTGTGAGATAGTGCAAGTAGCTCAGTTTGGTTGGAGCACCAGCGCATGTAAAGAGCCACAGTGGGGGGAACGTCTGCAGCTGAAGATTGAGGCGTGTGTACGCCACATTCGCTTTTTTTAGGTACCTTCCTAGGTAATGTTCTTCTACTAAAATGCATCCTGCAAGCAGCTACTAGCCCTTGATGAGGGTTTTTGCTCCATCAGAGTGAGTATTAAGGCACTCCTCTAAAAAGTCCATGAGAAAGATTTCCACTTTAAAGACTCACTAACAGTCTCAAGCAAGACGGTCATTATGTGGTTTCAAGAACATCCTGCCCATCTTGGGAAACTGTTGATATGATATCAGCTCTGCAATTTTGGACAGGGAATTTGAGAAAAGTCTCCTCTTTCACTAAAAAATTTGCCCGTAGGGTCTGATGCAGGGGAGGTATCTGTTGGGCTCATTTCCAGAGTAGAGGAGGGAAACAGTGCTATCCACAATGAGTACTCATTCCATTTTGTTTGCTTTGTGCTCATAGAGCAACATTCGCAGACCTATCTAATTCCTCCTGGAGTGTTATGTGGAGCAGGGGAGACATGCTCAGAAGATCAGGATTATATCTATCCACATATATGAGAGAACTGGCCTTTGAGTTTGCTCAGTATGCGTCAGTCCCTACCTGGTGCCACGCTGTCCAGTCTGTGCTCCTACTCTAAAAGGGAGGAGGGGACCTTTAGATGGAGAGGGAATGCACATCCAGTTATATGATCGATAATGGGTGTTCAGCCTATATCAGAGAAGACTAAAGAGGGGCAAGAGGTATCTTCACATGTTTAAAATATGATCATATATAAAGAAGGACTGACTTTAAAGGACAGAACTTAAACTAATAGGTGGACTGGAGTTCATATGTATTAGGTACTAGGTTTTGTGATAAATAAGTATAAACAATGCAATCAAGCTCTCACAAAACCTTTACACTATTACAGGCATTAATATTCTCAGTTTTCAGCTAAAAATTCACATTATTTCAGAGCCTCAAAAAGGTTGGGAGCTCATTTGAGGTCCCATAAATAACAAGTGATAGAGTTAAAGCTCAAACCTATATCAGCCTAACTCTGTCTTCTAGCTCCCCAGGTTCTGTTCTCAATATAACATGCCTTAAGGATCTTTCCTATTAATTACCATAGGGAACAAACAGGAAGGAACTAGAGAGGCAAATTTTAGCTCATTGTTAGGGTTTCTGTCACACTCAACAGAATCACTTTGGGCAGGAATATGTCCCCTCTCAAGACCTCAGATTTCCCTTCTAAAAAATAAATAGTACAAAGGAGTCCATCACATTTTTTTTTCTTGCAGTAAATCTCCATAATCTAAGACTGTATTGAACAGACAGACGTCTACCTCCCTGGTAGTTTTTGTATCCATAGGACTCTACTGGGATCAAGAGAAACCTCTCTACAAGGTGTTCAGCCACCTTCCTGAGCCAGCCCCTTCCTGTCTCTCCTTCCTCCCCTTCCACTCATCCTAAACTCACATCCTCTCCTTCATCTCTACCGAACCACCTGTTGGTGTCCAAATGGAGGACCATACCTCTTAGGCTTCACACATTTTATTCCCTCCACTGGGATAAAACTAGGCAGGTGACCTTCCTACAAGTAAATATTCTTAAATATTATCTTAATATTCTTAAATATTTAATATCTTAAATAATAGTTAAAATATCAAGTATATTCTTTTTTAAGATTTTATTTATTTATTTGACAGAACGAGAGAGCACAAGCAGGGGGAGCAGCAGGCAGAGGGAGAAGCAGGCTCCTGGCCTAGGAGGGAGCCCGATGCAGGACTTGATCTCAGAACCCTGGGATCATGACCTGAGCCAAAGGCAGCTGCTTAACTTATTGAGTCACCAAGGCACCCTTACATTCTTCTTTAGGACAGTAAATAGCATATATTTAACCACTTCATCATCTTCTTTAAGTTCCTTTAAAATAAAATGCCATTCCTGTAAGCATATTAATGATCAAGGAGAATCTACTCAACATTTCATAAATGGTTGAGTAGAAGAGGATTTCATAAAAGGATGGAAGAAGGCATTTATATCACATAGAATATAGCATGTCATGGGAAATAGCACCATTCTCTAAGTCTTTCCTCAGTCATAGCAATGCTGGGTCTTGTCCCAGCTATTCCCCTTGTCCCCATTCCCGTGACAATAGCACCCCTGGCTCTCCTTTCTTTCTAATGCAGACCAATGAACTCTGTCTACCTGCTGTTGTCCAAATATCCTCACCCCCAATTCTTAATACTATTTTCAAGGGTCAAAAGCTGCTATATTAAGAATGAAAATGGTTTCTAACTAGCAAAGAGGAATTCTAATTTTTATTATATATAAAATCGAAAATAAGGATTTTTATGATATGTATCAAATAAAAGAGAGCAAATTACATTCCTTTAAACACAATAGGAACCACATGTAGAAATCTAAGTCAATTGGCACCTTATTCCATTTTTCTCTAGATCTGTTTTGTGCCCCTCACAGAGTAGGGCCCCAGTTAGCTGCCCAGCTGCCTTATATCTTTGCCCTGGTCTATGCCTGGCAAGCTCCTGCTCACATTACAAGATTTAGCTGAAGCCAGCACTGTCTCTCTATAAAGTCTGTACTCACTCCACTCACCTTCTTTCAATGTTCTCCAAATTTCATATACTTCAGTACTACAATTATTATATAGTAATTAGCATTTATCAATAATCTGTCTTCCCCCACTAGACTGTGAGCTCCTTAGCACAAAGATTTTGCCTAAACAATCTCCAATTCTGTATAGTCCCAGAGTAGAGAGTACAATAGATCCTGTTTTTTAAAAAAGTGTTTGTTGTATTAAATTGAACAATTAAGTTTCTTCCAACTGCTATTTAGATAGATGAATGCATGCCTACCTACACAACTAAATGCATATATACATAGGTGTGTACACATGAGAGTACACACACACACACACACACATGATCTTGATTCCAGGCCAAGTCAAGAGCAAACTGACTTTGATGACAATGCCTACCCAGTACTCCTCACTTCTAACCCAGGAAAAAAGAAGCTGATCTTACCCAGTACCAAGCACAGAATTCCCTGTAGGCAGGAAAAATATGAAGGCAAAAAAAACGGGAGATGATTTGCAAAAGAAAATGAAGCACGCAGCAAGCTAGATTCCCCAAGGTTCCTAAACTGGTAGTTAATTGAATCCAGTGTTCCAAGACCTTAATTTCAAACAAGATCTTTGGGAGAAACAGTCAGTTGCTCTCCCTCAGGCAAAATGAAAACTTTTCCCTTAACTCTGAGACCTAACAAAGCTCCCAACTCTGCCTTAATCCTTGTGCTCACTGGGTAAGGCTGTAGCTTAGGGCTTAAGGCAGGCTCTGAGCCTCCCTTCCTCCTGTCCCACCTGCACACCAGTTTCTTAGCAAAACCCTATAGGTATTATTTAATCCAAAGCTCTCTGCATAAAAGCACCAGACTTCCCAGACATGAGTCCCTGTCAACCTGATCCAGGCCATATGTCATCCCCAGGTCTTGATTCGGAGCCACCATCCAGAATAAAATCTCTCCATCTCTTCCAGCAGTTTGGTACATCCTTATTCTCATTTTCCTGTTCTCTTTTGTGCCCTCACTCACTCGTTCATTCAAAGGAGGTATTTATCGAATATTTACTATGTATTGGGGCTGAAGATACACAGAATAACTAATAATAATAACAGTCACTGAATTTATTGTTCACTGTAACAAAAATTAGATAGAAGATAAAATCTAGATTATTCTCTGTCTCATTGAATCCTCACAAAGATCCTTGGCATTGGTACTATTAGCAATGCTACTTTACAAATGAGGAAACGAGGGGTAGTGAGAGCAAATGACTTACTGTATCTATTTAGGATTTTATCTGCAAGTAACAGAAAATCAACTCAGTGTGGCTTAAACAATGAGGAAAATGTTTTATCTAAGGCAAGAGGCAAAACAGAGGAGGCAGCCCAGGACTGGTGACTTCATACTTGCCAGCTCCCCCAGTCCTCAGGTAGGGTCTCCTCACAACTGCAACAAAGCTGCAGTAGTTGCAAGAGATTCATCCAAATACAATAGTCCAAAGGAAGAGAGCAAGAACACACTTTTCTTAGTGTCTGTGTTAGTTTCCTAGGACTACTGTAACTAAGTACCACAAATTGGGTGACTTAAAACAACAGAAATGTAATTTCCTCATTGTTCTGAAGGCCAAAAGTCTGAAACCAAGGTGTCAGTAGGGCCATGATCTCTCTGAAGGCTTTAGAAAAGGATCCTTCCTTGCCTCTTCCTACCTTCTGGTGTTTGTCAGCAATCTTCGGCCTTCCTTGACTTGTAGATGCATCATCCAATCTCTGACTCTGAGAGACTGTTTTCCCTGTCTCTTTTTCTCCTCCTATAAGGACATTAGTCATGTTAGATTTAGGGGCCACCCTGATCAGTATGACCTCATCTTAACTTGATTACATCTGCAAAGATCCTTTGTCCAAAACGAGGTCACATTCATCGGTACTAGAAGTTAAGATTAAGCATATCTTTTGTGGAGACAAATTCACCTCACAACAACGTCTTATTGTAAGAACTAGAAAACCTCTCTTGAAAGCCCCCTCATCAGCTTCCCATATCTCATTTTTCAGAAGTGCATCAAGTGCCTAAACCTAAGACAATTACTGCATAGGGGAATAAGGGCCAACCATGATCAGCTTAGACCAGTCGTGACCCACCATAACACCTGGGACATGACCTTCCCCAAAGACGTATGTGGCTGAAAGAGACTAAATACTTAAACATCATTAAGGCAGAACGAAATGCAAATTGATGAAACTGATGTCTCTAGGAAAAGCAACAAACAGTGTCTGTTGCACTTACCCATGGTCCCACATGGGTGTCTAATTCTAGAGCTTCATGTCTATGAGCTCTCAAACCGCCATTTGAGCACCTCCCATAGTACCATTCCTTATAGTCTGCAAACCTCTGTACTATGAGATTTGCAGGTACCTTCTCCTTTAATCTGTACCACAATCCAATGAGATACATTCCACAATGACACCTATTTTAGAGATGACAAACTAAGGCATCAAGCTGAAGTTCGCACAACTCTTGCAGGTAGACGTTTATGAAATGCAACAGTCTACCTCAGACTGTGAGCAACTCAAGGCCAAAAACTATATCAAACTCATTTTTATGAACGCATGACATTAAAAGCTTGGGAGCCATGTCTTCCTAAGTTTACTATGAGTGTTACAACTCTGTTTCTCTCTCTGTCTTTGTTTCCTATGCCCATTTGTTAATTTATGGACCTGGGGAGCAAATGACAACAGCATGGAGGATAACAAGTTAAAATTACGCTTCCGCCGAATAGTTTGGTTTAAAATTGCTTTCATTGTCATTCTCTTCTTTCTTATGACAATCTTGTGAGGGTACTAATTTTCTCACTTTTTAAAATCAAAACCTGGGAAAGTATGAGCTTACCAATGTAACTCAGCTAATAAGTACCAAATCCAGACTTGAAGTCAGTGGTTAGTTCCCAGTTAGTACCATAGAGTCTGATTCCTCAACACACAGACTTTCACAGCACAACTGCTGCATCAATCATAGGAGAATCTTAACATTTATCCCAAGGAGATGACAGGGTGTGGGTAGAATCATTAACTTGGATCACAAATGTCTTTGTTATTTTAGAATTAAGCCATAACTCATCCACAAGGAATCCAGTATAAGGAAAAATTGTCTACAAGCAAAGTTGTCTGAAACACAATGGGTTGCTTTGAGAGATAGTGAGCTGCCCATTATAGACAATATTTGAGCATAGGATAAATACATGCCTGGTGAGACTATAGGAATCAGACTTTGGATAAAAAATTGCGTTCAATTTTATGTGTGGTGTCATTTGTACTGAGATGATTTGGAGACCTGTTGTGAACTTGCCTGAAGTTGTTTTTCTGATGAAAATAAGTAAATCTATATACCTGCAATAAATAGCTGGAAGTTGAAATTAAAAACACAACACCACTTATATTAACATCAGAAATATATTAAATTCTTAAGTACAAATTTAACAAAGTATGTATAAGTTCTATGTGAAGAAAAGTACAAAATGCTGATGAAAAAAATCAATAAAGATATAAACAAATGGAGAGATATTCCATGCTCATAGATAGGAAAACTCAATATTGCCAAGATATCAGTTTCTCCCAACCTGATCTATAGATTCAACACAATACCAATTAAAATCCCTTTAAGTTATTTTATTGAGGCCGACAAACTGATTTTAAACTTAATATGGAAAGGCAGAAGACCCAGAAGAAAAACAAAGTTGGAGGACTGATCTGACCCGATTTCAACACTTAGTATAAAGCTACAGTAATCAAGACAGTGTGATTTAAAAAAAAAATCACAATTTTGAGGGGGAAAAAAAGAATAGATGCAAAGATTAATAGAACAGAACAGACAAGCCCAAAAATAGAACAATGACCCAAGAAAATGTAGTCAACTGACCTTTGACAAAGGAGCAAAGGCAATTCAGTGGAGAAAAGATAGTCTTTTCAACAAATAGTGTTGGAGCAAAACAGATAGATAGAGATAAAATTTGCACTTTTATAAAAATTAACTCAAAATGGGTCATATATCTAAATGTAAAATGAAAGGCTACGGAGAATAACATAGGAGAAAATCTAGGTGACCTTGAGTTTGGTGATGACTTTTAAGATTCAACACCAACCCAACAATCCATGAAAGAACAAATTGACAAGTTGGACTTCATTAAAATTAAACACTAGTGCTCTATGAAAGAAACTGTTAATAGAATAAAAAGACAAGCTACAGACTGAGAGAAAATATTTACAAAACACATATCTGATAAATGACATGTAGCCAAAATATACAAAGAACACTTAAACCTCAAAAATAAGAAAACAAATGACCCAATTTAAAAATGGGGAAGAGATATGAACAGATACCTCAACAAAAAGATATGCAGATGGCAAATAAGCATATGTTATTAGAAAATTCCAAATTAAAATCCTAGGAGGAACCATATGAAATACCTACATACCAATTAGAATGGTAAAATCTAAAATACTGACATTTGTGACAACATGGATCTATCTAGAGGGTGTTATGCTAAGTGAAATAAGTCAGATAGAGAAAGACAAATACCATATGATTTCCTTTATATGTGGAATCTAAATAAATAAATACATAAGTAAATAAACAAACAAAACAAAACTCTTAGATACAGGGAATAAACTGGTGGTTGCCAGAGAGGAGGTGGGCAGACAGAGGGGCAAAATAGATAAAGGGTATTGAGAAGTACAAACGTCCAGTTATAAAATAAATAAGTCATGGAAATGAATAGTACAATAGTCAATAGTCAATAATATTGTCATAAAGTTGCATGGTTACAGATGGTGACTACATGTGTGGTGAGCATTGAGTAATGCACAGAGTTGTCAAATCACTATGTTGAACATCTGCAACTAATATAACATTGTATGTCAACTCTACTTCAATAATAAATTTGCAAAAAAATAAACAGTAGAATACATCAGCGAAACCAGAAGTTGTTTTTTTGAAAGAATCAATAAGATTGATAAACCACTGGCCAAACTAATCCAAAAGAAAAGAGGACCCAAATTAATAAAATTATGAATGAAAGGGGAGAGATCACGACTAACACGAAGGAAATAGAAACAATCATCAGAAATTATTATCAACAGCTATATGACAATAAGTTAAGCAACCTAGAAGAAATGAATGCATTCCTGGAAAACTATAAACTTCCCAGACAGAAACAGGAAGAAATTGACAACCTGAATAGACCAATATCTAGTAATGAGATTGAAGCAGTGATCAAAAACCTCCCAAAAAAAACAAGAGTCCGGGACCTGACAGATTCCCTGGTGAATTCTACCAAACATTCAAAGAAGAAATAATACCTATTCTCCTGAAGCTGTTTCAAAAAATAGAAAAAGAAATAGGGGCACCTGGGTGGCTCAGTGGGTAAAGCCTCTGCCTTCGGCTCAGGTCATGATCTCAGGGTCCTGGGATCGAGCCCCGCATTGGGCTCTCTGCTCAGCAGGGACCTGCTTCCCCCTCTCTCTCTCTGCCTGCCTCTCTGCCTACTTGTAATCTCTTGCTCTCTGTCAAATAAATAAATAAAATCTTAAAAAAAAAAAGAAAAGTAAAGTAAAGAAAAAGAAGG
>CM052899.1:168857430-168941463 GCA_028534135.1 Potos flavus
TTATGCTAAGCAAAATAAGTCAATCAGAGAAAGGCAATTATCATATGATCTCTCTGATAGAAAGAATTTGAGAGGCAGGGTGGGGAGTCACGGGGGTGGGGGGGAAATGAAACAAGATGGGATCAGGAGAGAGACAAATCATAAGAGACTCTTAATCTCACAAAACAAACTGAGGGTGGCTGGGGGGTGGGGGGGTAGGGATAAGGTGGCTGGGTTATGGACATTGGGGAGGGTATGTGCTATGGTGAGTGCTGTGAAATGTGTAAATCTGATGATTCACAGACCTGTACCCCTGGGGCTAATAATACATTATGTGTGTGTGTGTGTGTGTGTGTGTGTGTGTGTGTGTGTGTGTGTGTGTGTATATAATGTCATATTGATACATACAGCAGAGAGATGAATATAGAGAAAAAATTGAAAAAGATGCATGGAATGTGGAAACAGAAGAGAAGAGAGAGGTAATCGATCAGAAAAATATTCAGACTGGCTAAGAACTTTCCAAAACTGGTGAAAAACAACAAGCCATAGATTCAAGAATATCTCAGAACCAAAACAACATGAATACAAACTAAAAAAAAAGTGACAAAAAGAACATCATAGAAAAACTATTGAAAAACAGACAAAGTAAAAATCTTAAAAAACAGGAGAAAAAAAAGAATCTCTTCTAATTTCTTAACAGGAATTATGGAAGCCAAAAACAATATAATGAATTTTAAAGTGCTGAGCAAAAATAACTTACCAATCTAAAAAACTTTGCTCAGTAAAATTAAAAAAAAAAAAAATCTTTTAAAATGACCAAATACAAGAAATACAAATACAAGAAATGGAAAAACATCCCATGTTCATGGATTGGAAGAACAAACATTGTTAAATGTCTGTACTACCCAAAGCCATCTACACATTTAATGCGATCTGTATCAAAATACCAACAGGATTTTTCACAGAACTAGTTTAAATAATTCTAAAATTTGTAGAGAACCACAAAAGACCCTAAACAGCCACCACGTCCTTGGAAAAAAGAAAAGAAAACCTGGAGGCATCACAATTCTGAACTTCAAGTTATATTACAAAGCTATAGTAATCAAAACAATACAGTACTGGCAAAAAATGGACACATAGATCAGTGGAACAGAATAGAAAACCCAGAAATAAACCCTCAACTATATCGCCAATTAATCTTCAACAAAATAGGAAAGAATATCCAATTGTCAAAGGACAGTCTATTCAACAAATGGTGGTTGGGAAAACTGGACAGCAACATGCAAAAGAAAGAAAGTAGACCACTTTAATACGCCATACACAAAAATAAATTCAAAATGGATGAAAGACCTAAATGTGAAACCTGATACCATAAAAATCCTACAAAAGAACACAGGCAGTAACCTCTTAGACATCAGCCATGGTAAATTTTTCCTGATATGTCTCCTGAGGCAAGGGAAACAAAAGTAAAAATAAACTATTAGGACTACATCAAAATAAAAGTCTTCTGCACAGTGAAAGAAACAATCAACAAAAGTAAAAGGCAACCTACAGAATGGGACAAGAGATTTGCAAATGACAAATTCAGTAAAGGCTTAGTATCCAAAAGATAGAAAGAACCTATAAAACTCAATACCCAAAAAACAAATAATCCGATTAAAAATGTGCAGAAGACATGGAACAGACATTTCTCCAAAGGAGACATACAGATGGCCAGCAGACACATGAAAGGATGCTCAAATCACTGATATCAGAGAAATGCAAATGAAAACTACAATGAGATGTCATCTCATACCTGTCAGAATGACTAAAATCAACAACACAAAAGACAACAGGTGTTAGCAAGAATATGGAGAAAAAGGAACACTTGTGCACTATTGGTGGGAATGCACATGGTGTAACCACTCTGAAAAACAGTATGGAGTTTCCTCAAAAAAGTTAAAAATAGATCTACCCTCAATATAGCAATTGCACTACAAGGTATTTACTGAAAAAATCCAAAAACACTAATTCAAAAGGATGCTTATAGCAGCATTATTTACAATAGCCAAATTCTGCAAAGGGCCCAAATATCCATCAATTGATGAATGAATAACAATGAAGTGTATGTACAAACACACACACACACACACACACACACACACACACACACACAGAGGAATATTATTCAGTCATTAAAAAGAATGGAATCTTGCTTGCCATTTGCAACAAGATGGATGGGGCTAGAGAGTACAACACTAAGTGAAATAAGTCAGTCAGAGAAAGACAAACACCATATGATTTCACTCATATGTGGAACTGAAGAAACAAAACAAACAAGCAAAGGGGGAAATAGAGACAGATAAATGAAGAAACAGAGTCTTAATTATAGAGAGCAAACTGATGGTTACCAAAGGGGTCGGGGTGGGGGATAGGGATTAAGGAGTGCACTTGTTGTGATGAGCAATAGGTGATGCGTGGAATTTTTGAATCATTATATTATACATCTGAAACTAATATAAAACCGTATGTTAACTAACTGGAGTTAAAATAAAGCTAAAAAGATTAAAATCAACATAGGAGATGAAAAAAGGAAGACAATCCCTATAGAGGCACATTAATACAATAAGAAATTAGATACAATGGAAAAGAGAAATGTGTCAAAAGCTAAATAAACATTGACTATATGAAACAAAATAATAAAATACTTGGGTGTTTAAAATATAGAGGGAATCAAAATACATAATAACAATAGCTTATGACTTAGTGGAAAGGTAAGATGAATTAAAATATTCTCAGGTCCTTATATTATCTGCAAAGTGATAAAGTACTAAATTTGTATTAGATTTTAATAAGTCAAAGATGCATGCTGTAATCTTTTGGGTAATCTCAAAAAGAATAACAAAATTATAGTGTGTATTATATGGGGGAATGCGCATATATGTGAAATAAACTAATAGAGGATATAATTTACAAAAAATAATCCTAAGGGAAGCAAAACATGGAAGAAAAAATATATATCGAAGAAGGACAATAAATGAATAAGAATAATAGAATGAGCAAATAATAAAACAATTTAACAAATATATAAACAACTTATAATAAATGTAAATAGGCTAAATATTTCAATAAAAGCAAAGATTGTCATACTGGGATATTCAAGCAAGAATAAGTACACGAATAACAAAAATTGAAGAACAGAGAAATATATACCAGGTAAAAAATAATTGAAAGAAAACTAATGTATCTATATTAACCTTATAAATAGTTTTAAGGTAATAAGTGTTACTAAAAATAGAGGGATTTTTATAAGGATAAAAGGTAAAAGTATATATATATAAAAATCCTAAATCTCTAAACATTTGAAAAATATACCCTTATATTTATGCCCAAACCTGACAGAAATACAAGGAAAAAATCTACAAATGTAAATATTGGGGGGTTTTTTTTTCAGTTTTTTTGTAATTTAATTTTATTTTTTCAGTGTTCCAAGATTCATTGTTCATGCATCACGCCCAGTGCTCCATGCAATACGTGCCCTCCTTAATACCCACCACCAGACTCACCTATCCCCCCACCCCCCTCCCCTCCAAAACCTTCAGTTTGTTGCTCAGAGTCCACAGTCTCTTATGATTCGTCTCCCCCTCCAATTTCCCCCAATTCACCCTTCCTTTCCTTCTCACAATGTCCTCCATGTTTTTCCTTATGCTCCACACGTAAGTGAAACCATATGATAAGACTATCTCCGCTTGACTTATTTCACTCAGCAAAATCTCTTCCAGTCCTGTCCATATTGATACAAAAGTTGGGTATTCATCCTTTATGATGGAGGCATAATATTCCATTGTATATATGGACCATATCTTCTTTATCCATTCATCTGTTGAAGGGCATCTTGGCTCTTTCCACAGTTTGGCAATTATGGCCATTGCTGCTATGAACATTGGGGTAAATGTGGCCCTTCTTTTCACTACATCTGTATCTTTGGGATAAATACCCAGTATTGCAATTGCAGGGTCATAGGGTAGCTGTATTTTTAATTTCTTGAGGAATCTCCACACTGTTTTCCAAAGTAGTTGCACCAACTTGCATTCCCACCAACAGTGGAAGAGGGTTCCCCCTTCTCCACATCCTCTCCAACATTTGTTGATTACTGTCTTGTTGATTTTGGCCAGCCAACTACATAAGCCAATTGTTAATCAAAATAAAGAATCATATTGATAAGAATACATTAATTGTAGGAGATCTTAACATGCCACTCTCAGTAACAGACAGATCATCCAAACAGAAAATCAATAAAGAAACAAGAGATTTGAATGACACATTGGACCAAATGGACCTCATAGATATATACAGAACATTCCGCCCTAAAACAACAGAATATTCATTCTTCTTGAGCACACATGGAACTTTCTCCAGGATAGACCATATACTGGGTCACAAATCAGGACTCAACTGATACCAAAAGATTGAGATGATTCCCTGCATATTCTCAGACCGTGATGCTTTGAAACTGGAACTCAACACCGAGAAAAAGTTTAGAAGGAATTCAAACACTTGGAGGCTAAAGACCAACCTGCTCAAGAATGTTTGGATCAACCAGGAAATCAAAGAAGAAATTAAACTATTCATGGAAACCAATGAGAATGAAGACACATCGGTCCAAAACCTATGGGATATGGCAAAGGCAATCCTAAGTGGGAAATACATAGCCATTCAAGCCTCACTAAGTATTGATTTTAAAACAGCTTTCTCTGGGTGCCTGAGTGGCTCAGTCGTTAAGCATCTGCCTTTGGCTTGGGTCATGATCCCAGGGTCCTAGGATGGAGCCCCATATCAGGCTCCCTGCTCAGTGGGAAGCCTGGTTCTCCCTCTCCTACTCCCCCTGCTTGTGTTCCTGCTCTTTCTATCTCTCTCTCTCTCTGTCAAATAAATAAATAAATAATTTTTTTAAAAATTTAAAACAGGGGCACCTGGGTGGCTCAGTGGGTTAAAGCCTCTGCCTTTGGCTTAGGCCATGATCTCAGGGTCTTGGGATCAAGCCCCGTATCGGGCTCTCTGCTCAGCAGGGAGCCTGCTTCCCCCTCTCTCTCTCTCTGCCTGCCACTCTGCCTACTTGTGATCTCTCTCTCTCTCTGTCAAATAAATAAATAAATCTTTAAAAAAAAAAATTTAAAACAGCTTTTTCAGTAACCGATAAAGTAAACAGACCAAAAAAAAAAAAAAAGTAAGGATACTGAGGTTTTGAATATCATGATTAGCCAATATAACTGAATGGTCATATATGGTGTACTACAACCAACAAGTACAGAATATACACTTATTCACGTACACATGCAACATTTACTACCTGATCATATGCTGATCTCCAAAGCATACTTCAGAAAATTTCAAAAATCAATCAACACAAGGTGTTCTTGACATCAATGGTAATAAACTTGTAATCAATAACAAAAACAAAAATAGAAAAATCCCCAAATGCTTGGGAATTAAGCAACAATGCAATACACTTGTAAACAATGCAAAGGTAAAAAATAAAATGAGAAAAGATTTTGAACTGAATTATAACTATTAATAGTGTTTAAAGAAAAAATGGAGAGCCTTAAATGCAGACATTTAAAAAGAAATAATAAAGACTGAAGATCTGTGACCAAGCTTTTATCAAGTAGCATGAAAAAGAACTGTAAATTAAATTCAAGGGAAATTTTAAAAAGTAAAAAATTTAAGATTAATACAATTTACAAACTTCCTGCAACTTTAAGAAAAAGCAAAAAGGAAAGGGCACAAATTACTAATATCAAGGAGAAAAAGAGACACCCTCACAGTTTCTATGGTCATAAAATAATAAGAAGACAACATCAGTGACTTTTGCTAATAAGCTCAAAAACTCAGAATAAATAGACCAATTTCTTAAAAGGATAGTTTACCAAAACTGACATGGAATAAATAAAAGATCTGAATATTCCTGCATGCATTAAAGAAAGTTAATCCATAAGTAAAAGTTTCCCTACAAAGAAAACTTCAGTCCATAATAGCTTAACCAGGGAATTTTTTCAGACATTCAACAAGAAATAATGCCAAACTTACATTAACTCTTCCCAGGAATAGAAAGAATGATATCTCTTTTCAGGATATTAGCATAACCTCAACCCCAATACCTGTCAATGAAATTACAAAACAAAATAGTATAGATCAATTTCTGTAATTAACACACATGCGAGAATCCAAAAAAAGTATAGCAAACCAAATGCAGTGACACATGAAAAGGGTTTATTCTACTAACAAAGATTCTTTCCTTGGCCAAACTTTAATCAAGTCTCGATGAGCTCTGCTCTCAAGGAGCCCACCAAACCTTGGGCTTCTGCCTCCATCCTGTTGAATCCAATTTTAGCAAGAATCCTGCTAAGTCAGTTTAGCCAGAATCCCCTACCTGCCCTCATTATCTAAACAACTTTCTCATCTCCCATCATCCCCAGGTTATATCTGATCACCCTGGCCTGCTTTCACAGCAAAAATCCTACTACTAGATCAGTTTAGCAAAGAATTGCACTGTACTCTTAGTAATTTTTTATCCACTGCCCTCCTCCCCCAAACCTTGTCCCATGGCTATAAATCCATACTTTTCTTTGTTGTATTCTGAATTGAGCCCTATCTCTCTCCCTTACTGCAAAACCCCATTGCAGTAGTCCTTGCCCCTATCATGACAGTACTGAATAAAGTCGGCCTTATTATTTTAACACAAGTCACGAATAACTCTCTCATTAACGCTGCTATCACCTCTTCTATTCATCATTACTCTAGAAGTTTTAACTAGTGCAATAAGATACAAAAAAATTAAAATTAAAATGTTATTATTCACAAAACTATAACATTAACAGAAAATGCAAAAAAACTACAAATAAATTATGAAAATAAATTAGTTTTTAAGATTTCTGATTACAAAGTCAACATACAGAAATTAATTATATTTCTATATCCCAATATCAAATAATTAGAAATGAAATTTACAAAAATATAAGTAACAATACCTACCATTCAAATACATCAATATCTAGGAATAAATCTAGGAACAAATACATCAATAAATAAATAAATTTTTTAAATGGGCATGGCTTCTGCACAAAAAAATACAAACATTAATAAAAGAAAGTTAAAGAAGAACTAAACTGATGAAGAGTTATACCATTTTCATGGATTAAAAGACTCAATATCCCAAAGATATCAATTCTCCCCAAGTTGATCTATAGATTCGATTCCAAAAAAATCTCATGGAAATTGATGAGATGCTTCTAAAATGAATATAGAAGTGAAAAAGATTCAGAATAGTGAATAATCTTGAGGAAGACCAAAATTGAATAACTTACATTACCAGATACCTACTCTTACAAAACCACAATTCTAAGTGTGGTGGTGAAGAAACAATAAGACCATAGACTAAAAAGGAATAGAATAGAGTCTCCAGAAACTGAACCATCCATATACACACTTCAGATATAGCACAAAATTTACCCACGAAATACAGTGGAAGAAGCACAGTCTTTTCAATAAATAATGCCAAATCAATGAACCTTACCCCTCTCCTCACACCATACCCAAAAACTAGTTTCAGATTCATCATAAATCTCATTGTGAGAGGTGAAACAGTAACACTTATAGAAGATAATATAAGACAATAGCTTCATTGGGATACGCAAAAATTTCTCAAATAAAATGCAGAAAATACTAATAAAAGAAAATACAGATAAATTAGCCTTCATTAAAAGATGCTTCAGAGTGGAAAGTCAAAGCACAATGTGAGAGAAGATATTTGCAATACATGTATCCAACAAGTACTTATATTCAGAATATATGAAGAACTCCAATAAATTTCTAAGAAAAATAAAACAACCCAATAAAATAAAGGCAAAAGACTTGTCCAGGCCCTTATCAAAAGAAGATAACCAAGAGGCTAATAAGCATCTGAAAAGGTGTTCGGTGTCCTAAGTCATAAAGAAAATGCAAAATAGAGCCACAATAAATTACTATTTGATAGCCACAAAATTGGCTTAAATTTAAATTAAAAAAAAAACTCCTACTATGTGTTGGCAAGAACATAGGCAACTGGAACCCTCGCATACCACCTGTGGAAATACAAATTCTTACAATCACCTTGGAAAAACTGTTGGCAGTAGCAACTGATGATGAATTTGCATAGGTCTTCTGTCACAGCAATTCCACTCCCAAGTGTGTGCCCAAGAAAAATATATACATGCACCTTCATCAAAAGACACATATGTATAAACACATTTTTCATAGTAGCCCAGAACTACAATCTGAAAGTCCATCAAAAGCAGAATGAATAAATAAATTATAGTAGAGTCATACAATAGAATACTCTGCAGCAATAAAAATGAACTACGACTCCACTCGATAGTAGAAGAATTTCACATCCAAAACAAGCAAAAGAATCCAGACACCAAAAAAATTTCATGTTAAATGATTCAGTTTATATTAATCTCAAGAAAAGGCATAATGTATCTATGGTGACAATTCAAAATAGTAGTTACATTCAGAGAGAATAGGTAAAATGACTTGGAGGGGTATGAAGGAGAATTTGGGGTAGTGTTACATTCTATCTTAATTTAAATGGTAGTTACATGACTATATTCATCTGGGGAAAAAATTGTAAAGATCTGTGCTAAAGTTCTGCACAATTTATGGCATACTTTAAACAAACTTTTTTAAGTTCAGATCTGTATACATAGACATAAAAAGATGTCTAAGCTATAAAATTACGTGAAAACAGAAAATTATAAAATAGTCCCTATAGTACAGGCCTATGCTGGAAAAATAAACTTAAAAAACATAATGTGGGGCACCTGGGTGTTTCAGTCGGTTAAGCATCTCCCTTCCACTCAGGTCAAGATCCCAGGGTCCTGGGATCAAGCCCCATGTTGGGCTTCCTGCTCAGCGAGGAGTCTGCTTCTCCCTCTCCCTCTGCCCTGCTTGAGCTCTCGCTTTCTCTCTCTCTCAAGTAAATAAAAAATATCTTTTAAAAATAATAAAAATTTAAAAAATAAAAAGCATAGTGTGTGTGGATCCAGAAGAATCTGCCACCTAGAGTGAAGGCTGAACGTGATAATAGGAGACTTCCCATCCAAGTTTATATTCTTTATTATTTTAGGTTTTTTGTTTGTTTGTTTTTTTGTTTGTTTTTTTCACAACAAGCATAGTTCCTTAACTGACGGGGATATTTTTTTTAATAAAGCTTCTGAAAAGCAATTGAGAAAATGAGGCCTTGAGGTAAACTATAATTCAAAAAAAGACATGGCATCGAGAAACATTTAGTATAAAATATAATTTGAATTTGATCCTTTTGCCCCGAAGAATGCCTGAGCACAGGCAGTTTTGTTTTGAGCAGGATCATGACCCCTGTATCAAAGTTATGTATTTTAACATAATGCCAAAAATCAAAGGATGTTCAGGTCTTCTATTGCTCTTTTTCCATCCTGCTTCCAATCCTTTTCTATATGCTGTATTTTAACCAACTTTATTTCCCTCCAAAGTCTTCTATATTTTCTCCCTCAGGAGTAGAAGGTATTCTGCCATATTACTTTCAATTACCATTTAATAATTTATGAAATTACTCAGCATCATACCTGCAGTATTTCAGTCAGGCCCCATTACATTGTAATGAGGTTTGATTTAACATGGTCATTATAAATGCTGCTAAAGGTTAACAGGGGAAAAAAGTTTCATTCCAATGCATTTGATTTCAATCATTTAAGAATAAAATAAGCATCTGTCACTAAGCATGGAAGTTCCTTTTCCTATAAGCATCAGAGTATGATTATTTCTCTCACAAAAGTTTAGCAGAATATAAAAGACTATGGTCTGGCAGAAATCCAACTTGCGGGAAGCATGGTGCAGAGCAGAAATTTCCAATGATTGTGCCATAGATTTCTTGGGCAGAACCATCCTTTGTTGTGTAGCTCCGGCAGGATATTCAGCATTCCTGATCTTTGCCCACTAAAAGCCTATAGTATTACAGTTATTGCTACAGCCAAAAGTAGCCCCAGAAATCTCCAAATGTCCTCTTGGGGGCAGTATTTCTCCCAGTTCAGTACCACTGGTTTAAAGGGTTAAGCACCAGTTTCCACATTTAGCAAGTTTCATTCTGAAAGTCTACTTTATGCTAGACATAATTTTTGATGTAATCAGAGAGGAAAAAAAAGTAACTGTGATCTCAGTAATCCTCTAAGGAAGGTAGATCCATTGTTTGGTGAGCCCCTACAGTGACCTGAAGGGCCAGTTTATATCAGCTCTTGAGAGCTGTGCATCTCTCCCACACCCTATGTTCAGTGACCCCACGTCTGTACTTCGAAATCAGCCATGGTGGGAATTTGGGGAAAGCCAGTTTTTAAACATTCACCAGTATATATTGTTCTTGATGCATATGACTACGTTTTGGATAGGAGCTAGGGAAAGAGAAAGAACTTAGAATATGGACTGAAAAAAAAACAAAGAACAGAAAATTGCAGTCCTACTTTGTTGCGACCATCAATATTCGGTAAATTCTTCTCAACTTAAGAAATGCTTGAAGCAAAGGAGCAACCAGTGAAAATGCTGAGTTTTGCCTGAATGTTGGTCTATTGATTCAATAACCAAATATTTATTGAGCACAAATCAAGTGCCAAGCACTATTTTCACTATTAAGTTGCAACGGCCATTCAAAGACAGCACACATAATTACAGAAACATGAGACAGAGAAGATCCACAGGAAAGTAAATTTCAGAGATATTACACACAAACTTTATGGAGGATTTTGAACATTTCCTTGGAATCAGTGAAGCTCCAAGTAAATCATACCTGGATGTGAAAGGAGTAAGGAACTGAATTTCACATGAAAAACACTAATTTAACAGAGGTTTTTTGGGGGCAAAGCACCCAATTTCTTGGCATCCAACACTGAATTGCTTTCCCTCCCTCCACCCCAAAAGCAGCATCCTTCACCAAACACTGAACCCTAGCACTTGGGAGATGCTGAACTCAAGGAACACCAATGGTGACCATTCTGGAGGCCATGCAACATAAAGACATCCCTCTTGGAGAAGCTGAGGGGAACATGCGATCAAATGTCTGAGGATCATCAGATTAAAGAGAAGTTAGATGTCTTCTCACTAGCTCTAAGGGCAGCAGTAAAAAAAAATGGACAGAAATAGCAGGGTAGAAGATTTCATCTCAAAAAGAGAAAAAAACTTTCTAGCAGTCACAGCTGCCTAGCATTGGAGCAACTAATAACTCTACTCTGTTATGTCAACAGGATAAAATCCAAGTTCTTTTATGGCACCTAGGGCTTTTTCATGATCTGCGTGGTTCCAGCTGGCCACACCAGCTCCAACATCTTCCGCTCCTGCTTTGCATCTGATGTTCAGTGAAGACTAAACTGTTTGTAGTTTTGGCACATGCCAAGTTGTTTATTCTTTCGGTTCCTGGCTCCTGCCTGAAGAGTCCTGTCACCTCTTCTTCATTTGGCTATATGCTCCTTATGGGCATGCCCCTCTTATCTACCCTGGTGAAATTCTATATACATCTTCGGCATTGGCCTTCTGCATGCATATAAAGAAATAATAAATCTCTGTGAGTGTATCTGTTGCTGTAGCAATTGAAAATAGCTAAATGGATTTTCATCTAATTTGGGCACTTTATGGAATGGTCTGTATTAAAATATAGACTATTCAGCAAACATAAAATTCACTTAGGTGGCCTTGGTGTCACTCCCAAACAGCAAGACAGTCATCTTCCAGAGCAGCTAAAGATGATGGTCAAGGAAATGGAAGGAGGCTGTCAACTGGGTCAGAAATGCCATATGGGCAGCAGATCTACTTGTGGATGCAGAAAAATAAGGAGAGCTCCAAATATGAATCCCGAGTCAAAATTCACAAGGATAGGCACTCCAAGTTGCAAATGTAATTTGAATTTGGACTGATTTTCACAAGTGTGACTTTTACCCATAGTGGAGAAGTGTTCTGGATCATCACTCCATAGACTGGCTGGTCCTATTTGACATGTCTGATTACTTCCTTTTTCTCTCCTTAGTCAATGACTTGGTCAAAGTCAGAGATGTTGTTGTTCTGTTGACCATTACATTTCCCATACTTAGCTAGAGGGGAAGGAATTAAAGTACCTGGTCTATGATTCATTTGTCTCTCAGTTATCAGAGGATATTCTAGAGAAAGAAGAAAAGGAAGATAATCTAATCTAATCATCTGTAGGCATGCTGATAGCTGGAGCTCCTGGGAAATAAAGGCATGGTATTTCCTAGAAGAGGGTCATTATTTACAGAATGTTCTTAGCAAGATGTCCCTGGTTTAGAATCACTTGTGGTAAACAAACTTAGAATCTATGGATTTCTACGGCATAATTTCCCAGAGCATGTCACATAAGTTGTACAAATATCTGGGGGTATAAAACAGAGATGTTTCCTAACCCAAACCCTCTCCTCCGGGTGCAGTAATCCATAAACCTCACTTAGGGACTTCACCTACCATGCTGGGCCAGAGGTTCCCTATATGATGCAGGAAGGAAAAATCTGGAAAATCATACAGGATGTCCCAGACCTCTCCCTGCTTTGCCTATGCTACTTGATTGCTTGCATCTCTGAAATTATTAGCAAATCTTGGTAGTATGTAAGACCTCTGATCCATGTAAGTCTGATTTGACAATCCAATCCTCTGTGTTAGCTAGTGTAGGCATTTAAACCAAATACCCAGATAAAATGTGCCTTCCTGTGCATAAGTTAGTTCCCATTGTCAGAATTATTACAACTGGAGCTGAAAGACAATCTTTCAAAGATACCATCTAGTGGGGTTCTGCGTTTGATGACTACTTATACTAGATTAAACTTTTAAGGCCTCCAATGTTAATATTCTATAGCACAATGATCTGTCTTTGGAAGTTTCAGTCTCTGTGCTCAAATCTCATCCCAGACCTCAGTGATATGATAAGCAATCTGCAACAACAGAAAGTTCAATTCATATGGCTCCTCCTACCACAAACTGACTTGAGAGACAGAATCAAGAATTATTTGCTCTTAACAAAACCATTAAAAAAAACAATTTTGATATATTGATTCCATGATCCTCATAATAACCCTGTGAGATTATAAAGGGAGAAAATCTATTTTCCTATCTAATTAAGAAATAGAGAGGAAAAGTGATTTTTCCAAACTCACCAGCTAATATTTATCAGAGATGGGCTTCACATGAAGTCCTTGGCCTAAAGAGACAATGTTCTTTCCTTCATGTTCTCATACTACCTGTCTCATTCTTTCCAATCTTGGACAAAGAAGTAACCACAAAGCTCTCTGAAGCACAATTTTCTCTTTTGCAAAATGGCAATAATGGCTGTACCTCATGTATAACACTGTGAACCTTTCATGATAGCAAATGTGTGTTTAGTACTCTGGCAAAACTGACAGTACCAAACAGTATTACAATAACGATTCTATGTGTCTTCATCACATGTTATAATATCATATCCCTTTCACATTCATTGTCTCATCTTATTTACTCCAACCATCATTCAAGATGGGCAGGGTGGGCATTTTTATTCCTTACAAGAATATAACTAGGACTTAAAAGGTTAAATGAAATGATTAAAGGTGAGGAAGTGAAAATGGAACTCCTTGTTGTCTGATTCTAAAACCCCAACCTAATGCTACAAATGCTACAAAGATTTTATAAAACCGAGAAATTTCACTCCCTCTCCCCTTGACAAATTTACAGCTTTGTGAACACCTAGGGCTTTTTAAAATGTCATGTATATTATACAAAAAATTCAACCCATCTAGGAAGCAAGGTGTGTGACTCTGGGTTTCAAACAGTGTTTAAAGATCAAAGGCAAGGAAGCTTCATTCTCCTTTCAGCAGGTGCAGAAATCAGTCTTCAGGGGGAAAGCCAAGAAGAGCTATGACCACCACCAAATTCCAAGTATATAATGCAGATGCAGAGCTAGGCACACTGTATGTGTTCTCTGAATCCTTGGTCTTATATGTAATTAAATCTTGGGTTGAAATATAAACAGAGAGATAATAAAGTGATCTTGAATTTTCCCCGATCCATGTAGCCAATGTTTTCCCAAGAAATTCACTTAACCTTCATCTGTAAAATAGAGATCAGAGTACCTGTTAGATCTGCTATGAGAAGAATTCCAGCTGTCTGCTAAGATCTGTTCTTCCTTTCTTTACAGGTGCACTTCATTTCCCAGCCTCCTTTGCAATATGGCGTGGTTGTATGACTGGGTCTGAGCCAGGAGGATGTGAGTGGCAGCGATGTGTCGAGATGGGCTATAAAAACCTCCAGATTCCTCCACGTTCTCTTTTTTGTGTCTAGAGACCAATAATGACAGTTGGGATAGCCTTGGAAGCCATGTGTTAAAGATGGCAGAGCCACTGTCAACCTAAGTCCCTGGAAGACCTCAGGGGGCAGAAACTGTCTCCCCACCACCAACCACCTCTGCTGACCTGGACATCCATTCCTGCTAGACTCAGGTAAGAAAAAACAAGCTTGCTTGTGTTTGAGCTACTACATTTTTAATTTCCTTCTTGTAGCAATTTAGCTCACATAAACTAATACAAATGACAATGTACTCTGCAACTATAAAGGGTTATTTTTCTTCAGTGTCATTATTCTAAGCTCAGCTCTTCCCCAGTTTAATTTTTATGACATATGTCAGCTTTAAAGTCAACCCGTTCATTTTAATTATATGTTGTTCACAATAATGAAAATAGCTCTGTGCTACCACTCTACAATCTCTCTCAAACTATAGCTTTTATCATGGCAATTTCAAGTCAAGAAAATTCAGCGCATCCTAATGCCAATTACTCCAAGTTTGGAATGATCTGCTGCAGTAGGCAAACTAGTCATGCCTTGTGGGAAGAGGCAGTTCATGGAATTGGTTAATTCCCATTCACAACTAAGTAAAATGAAACCTGGAGAGGTTCGTAATATGGTGAGCCTTCCCTTCTGGCCTATCTGCCATTTACAGAGTGTTGCTAGAGAAAGCAATGTAAACTTTAAACTGAAATTTAAAACAAACAAACAAAAAAACATAGTAATTTGGACTGCTAGTAGGTATGATAGGGTTTCTAGTCTCTCCTACCTGAATCCATCTCAAATATCACTTTCAAATTATTGTTTGTAAAGCACCACTTTGTTTCACTGTTCCCAAAGTCAAGAACTTCTGATGGCTTCCTATTGTTATTTATCTTGGCTTTCAAGACTCCCCTTCAGGCTCTGGCCACGGTAGTCAATCTCCTCCCATGCTGTGCACTCCCCAGTCTCTTGTGGTTTTAGTACCTCTGCTGGTGCCTGACAGCCACTCATCTCTGCCCCTTTGCCCATCTAAGTCAGGTTCAGTCCATTCTGCCTACACCATGGTGAACGTGATTATGCCAAAGACCCAGCTCCCATGGATCTTGATTTCTGAAATCCATGGCCCTCTAGGTCAATACTGTAGAATGGACATTTCATTCTTTGCTACTTGGTTTCATATGTTTTCTTTCTGTTGTCCATGGTGGATTTTAAATTCTATAGGGAGAAAAAATTCACACTAAGAGACATTATAATGGAGGTATCAAGGGAGTGGGATTCTACTCACTGAACATAAGAAAGTTACTTGAAACCCCTGGCCCGCAGTTTGTACATCATTAAAAATGAATTTAATGAACTATCCAACTCCAGCATTGAGTAAATGCGTTTTGCATCCCTGCAAAGACTCATTGAGCCCCTGCTAAATACCACACATAATTCCAGGAGCTGAGAATTCAGTGATGATTTATCTTCCTTCTGAAAAGGTCTCACGGTTAAGGTGAAGAAGCTTGCTTTAGAACAGAGTGAGTCCCCTGTTGTTAACGACATGCAAGCAGAAGCTAAGGAGGTGTTGGTTGGAAGCGCTGGAAGCGTTTTAGCAAGGACTCCTATAACCAGCAGAGGCCTATAGGTCCTGTCAGGAGGCTGAGAGCCACACACACTTCCTACTCTCTGGAATCCAACCAATAAGATATAGTCACAGGGTCAGTTTGCAAAGGTCAAACAGGAAGCAAACTATTGATTCATGTATTGATTTAGTCAGCTTGTCACCCGCTAGACCCCAAGACTTGATGTTTACTGCCACCTGCTTGTACTCACTGACCTCTATTTTACATTTTTCCTTCAGCTCTTCTTTCCAGCTTACCTCTTTACTCAGGCAAATGAAACCCCGAAACCACTCACCCAGACCTTTTGAGCCAATCCCCTGACTCGAGCCCTCATGGACAGACCATGGAGTGACCTCTGGAATGACCTACCATTACCTTTACCTCTTTCTAACACTAACATCTCCACCCAGGAAGTAGCCTCAGCCTCATTCACATAACACACAATATATGGATAAGCATGTTTCCTAAGGTGCATGTGCGACCTTATGCCCACCTCTACATACCATGACAAGGCTTTCCAATCTAACTATTCATCCTAACCCTAAACCAGAGGAATCCATTCACCGTCTCTAGGGGAGTCATGCCTTTGCAAGCCATTCCCTGTGATCTCCTTGTTTGCTGCAAATTATTTTGTTTGACAGCTCGACCAGGTACCGATTCTGATTCATCAGGAGTGAACTCATGTTGGTTTGGTTACAAGCTCACACTGCTAGAACAAAATATCTCAGGCTGGTGGCTTAAATAACATTTCTCACAGTTCTGGAGGCTGGAAGCCCAAGATCAAGGTTCTGGTTGATTCAGTTCCCGGTGAGGACCTTCTTATCCTTATGTGTCAGAAACAGCAAGCTCTGGTATCTCTACCTCTTCATGTATGGATGCTATTCCCAACATGGGGAGCCTACCATCATTTGAACTTCGTCTAAACCTAATTACCTCACAATGACCCCACCTCCAAATACCATCACAATTCAGGTTAAGGCCTCAACATATGAATTAAGGTGGGGGGAGGGCTGTGTACAAAAATGTTCTGTCTATAACATGTATTAATTAACTGACACATTTGCTACAATGTATTTATTGATTACATATGTAGTAATTAAATAAAGATGCAAAAATTGATAGCCATGCAAGCGTCAGATATTCCTTAGCAGAGTTCTGGTAAAATATGGGATAGAGAATGTGGCTGGTCCTCGGGCTACCCACCTCCCACCTAGAAAACAAATCTTAAGCGAGATTGGTAGAATGGGAACAGGTGAGAAGCGAGCCTGGAGAACAGCCTCTAGGCAGCCTTTCCCAACCAGCTGCAAGAATTAGGCCAGGGGCCCACCTTAGCCACTCAGAGTCATGTCTTCTCTCTTAGGAAAGAGGGGGACACCACAAAAGTTCTTATGTTCCTTTCCGCCTGTGGTTGCCGGACATAGGAAGTGGGCTCACCTGTAATAGTTCTCAATATCCTTTCAAAAATGCAATTTTAAGATTAAATCTGTTGTAGCATCTAGCATAGCAGAGAGCCCCTGTGAGCCTTTTAAACCATCAGACCATCCCCATGCCAGAAAGACAGCCTCACATATAAATAGACCTCATTTACCATCCACAGCTCACAGACCTGGCCCTGAATGACTTATAGAAATCTCCCCTGCAAACTACAGTCCCATCTGCCAGGTTCTGTTGTCATAACTCATCCAATGTTCAGTCTCACACTGCAGGTTCTACGTTCCTAACTCCGGGCCACATGCCTCTTCCTGAACGCAGCTCAGTGTCCCTCCAGCTCTGCCCCCCATGGCCACTCCAGAAAATGCTTCCCCCCAGTGCCAGCCCTCCCTCTCAAGCCTATCTATCATCCTGTCCCGCGCCTGCAAGAGGATCCCACTACACAAACCAGGGCTTGTGGGAGGAGCTCAGTGAATGTCTGCTGATCTTATCATTTTGAACAGCTAAGGGCTGAGATGTCTTTACCTGCCTTTTAATTCCTAATGATAATAATAATATAATATTTTATTAACTGCCGGCTATGATTGAAGTGTATGCCAATGAATTCACATGCATTATGTTCTTTGACTCTCAAAAGAGCCTCTAAGGTAAATACTTCTATTACCGGCCCCATTTTATGATCAGGAAGCCAAGGCTCTGAGAGACTGGGACCTTGGCCAAGCTGGTAAGAGGTGGTAGGGCTCAGTGTTGCTGTTAGTCAAAGGGATGTGACTTTCTTTTCTTTTTTTTTTTTTTTAAGATTTTATTTATGTATTTGACAGAGAGAGACACAGCGAGAGAGGGAACACAAGCAGGGAGAGTGGGAGAGGGAGAAGCAGGCTTCCCGCTGAGCAGGGAGCCTGATGCGGGGCTCGATCCCAGGACCCTGGGATCATGACCTGAGCTGAAGGCAGAAGCTTAACGACTGAGCCACCCAGGAGTCCCCGGATGTGGCTTTCTTATGTGGGTTTAATTATACCTGGAGGATTATGCAGAACCTCCCTTTCTGCGTTCTGCTGTTGATCCTGGGGTTTTGTTCCCCCTGGAAGACTTATCTTTGTTTTTGAACACTGAGTTGTAGTGCCTGGACGTGGGCAGACAATTTCTAGGTCCAACAGGTTGGGACGCCCTCAGCCAGTCACGTAACCTCTATAACCTTTACCTTGCCGTCTGCAGAATGGGGATAATGCCACAGCTTTGCCTTTCCCTGCCAGCTTTCCAGGATTGTGGTGAAAAGCCAATGAGGTGCTGCATATGAGAGAATTCTGAAAGAATAAAACAGAAGTCGAAATATGGTTGAGCATCAGAATGACCCAGAGGGCTTGTGAAACCCAGATTCCTGGAGCCCATCTGCAGGTTTTCTGACCCAGCAGTCCCAGGTGGGACTGAGAATCGGTATTTCTAACAAGGCCCCGGGTGACGCTGATGCTGCTAGTTTGGGGATCATATTTTGAGAACCACCATCCAATACCAACCCCTGCTCCCAGCAAAGTGCCCCCAGTGTACTCCCAAAGTCATCTCCCTTCTGTGTCAGGAAGGGCCACAGTGCAGGCTGGATTTCAGTCCCTATCAGCCATCCCAGGGAAGTCACAAACAAAGAAACAAAGGGAAACTGTCCTTCTTTCTCAGACAAGTTATTTGTCAGGTCAGGTTCTTGACAGGTTAATGTGAGGGTAGGGGTGCCAAGCCAAGGAGTCGTGGTGATGAGCACAAGACTTACAGGTAAAATTACAGCAACCACCAAACAGGCGGGGACATGAGTCACAGCAGCTGTATCGGGGAAGCAGTATTACCACAGCGCCTTGCGGATTGCAAGGCCATTGATGGCTGGCTGCAAGATGGGCCTCCTATGCAGGAACAAAAGTACACCGTGTGCTCCAGTAAATGTCCCGGGAATGCTTCCGCCCAGATCTCCTGACAGGCTAATAGGAGTTTTTCCTTTTCCTGATGACGGAGACGTTCTCTCTTTGATGCCTTTCTGAGTGTGTCTGTGGTTGATGACAGCGTAATTTCCCTCCGAAAATGTCCTTTTCTTCTGTCCCTCTCATTCCCCATGCAGTGCCTGCTATAGGGGAGGGGTGGTGGGGGGAGAATAAATAGTGGGTTTTCACTGCACCCTTAGCCATCTCGGGCAGATGGCTCCAGAATAGAAAGGTCAAGGCCAGACTTCACCTGCCCCAGGCCTGTGAGCGGGTTCTGTGTTCCGTGTTCCCTGGTGAAGCGGGCACCTGGGCAGCCTCAAACACCCCCGCTGTGGGCACTGAGCTGCCATCATCATGGGGATCAAGCCCTCTCTCCTCTCGGTTACGGGGGCCCAGTAGAGCTGGCCCAGGATGCCCCTAGGTCACCTGATGGCCGAGGCCAAGCTGGAATCTCCGTGGGAACGGGCAAATCTCCTTGATTTCTGCCTTCAAAGTCCTCCCGGGTATTCCACCTACCCTCTTGCCTGCAATAGTCTGGGCTCCTCAGATATGCAAGTGACTCATTTTCCATCCATCAGAGATGAGACTTAAATAAATAAAAAGGTACTTCGTGGGGAGGCTGGGCATAATGATAAGCAATTATAGGAAGCCAAATGAAGGCAGTGCTTTGTGCGGGGCCTGTGAAATTGGTTAAGCAAAAAAGAATAATGACCCGTTTCAGTGATTCATCCCTTTGCTCATTTCAGAGGGAGCATTATCTCAGTTAAGTGATGCAATTAATATGAAAATGAGGGAATCATTGTTTAAGGAGATGAGAGGAAATCGGGGAGGGGGCCGGATGCCACAGTGGGGAAGCATAAGGACCACTGGGATGAAAATTTGCATAGGTCAGTAGCAATGTGAAGCCTTTAGCACGTATTCAAAGCTTAACTTGCATTGTAATACTTCGCCATTAAATTCTCATTATGGTGACCTGTGTCCAACACAATTCGATTTTTCAGAATCTTAATGATAAAAAGTTAATTACTTTAAGGTGAAAACCTTTTGTACTGGGCCCTAAAATAAAACACAGAAAGGGCACCCTGAGTACCTCAGGACACCGCAGCTAGTGCCAGGGGGGGCTTAAATTACTGTTTTATTAACCATAACATGATTTGCAGGTTGATTTTTTTGTGAGCTTTGCAGGATCTTTTGTAATGAAGTCAAGAGTGATAAATAAGGTGTTTGCTTCTCCTCTTCACTTTTTTTTTCCTTTCTCGGTTCTCTGGTGGTATTTTTCCACTCAGTAGCTAGCAGACTGTAATCCAAGAACTGGTCTACATCTCGGACGAGGACAAGGAAGAGAACAGGGATTTAGGAGGGAGCAGGTGGCAGAGAGCAGAGGATCAAGGGTTAGGTGCGAGGCCGTTGCCTTCTGTGCCTTGGGCATGCCATTTTATAACCAAGGGTTTCCAAGCAGAGAAGAAGGGAACATGGTCTAGTCTTTACAGCATGGAGCTTCTGTCACTTATCGGTTCTGTGTCCTTGATCCAAGTACCTAACCTCTCAGAGTTTCAGCATCCTCTTGGGCAAGAAATGGATAACGTTGCCTTCTTTGTAGGAATTGCTGTGAGAATTTGGAATCAACTATATACCACAGTTCCCGCCAGTGGGGAGAGGGGAGAACACTGTTATCAGCATGAGCATCAATGTGCTGTTAGAACCTACACTCCACGCACAACAGGAATATGGTAAAAATCAGTTCCCTTCCCAAGGTGAGCCTCTGCATCTTCCACTATGAAATCAGAGGCTGAATCATGATTTTAAGATCCTGACAAGACAGAAAAGTAGCAAAGACTGCTGGTCCTCTTCCATAATCCAACACTGGCAACTCCCAAAGTAGGGAAAGGATGGCCAACAGATCTCTGGAACTAGGAGAGGATCTATGAGAATCCAAGGAGCAAGAGAAGGTGATTGGGCCCCCTGGAGATGGGGTGGAAGGGGGTAGGAGACACAACCACCCAAAGGAGAAGATGTCCAGGGCAGACCACTACAAGGCAACGGTAATAGGGTAGCATCAGAATGGCACAGCGGTCAGCTGAAGGGGGAGCACTGAACTACACATGCAGGCTTACCAAAGTCTTCTTCCTCCCACACCTCTAAACCCAAAAGCCAGGTATTTGCAACCGAAGGAGAAGAAAAGCTGCACGAGAGTCAGTGCCAGGGCAGAGGTAGGGGTTGTAACTGAGATGTGGCAACTCCTTCTCTTCTACAGGAAATTCGTCAAGAGAAACGATAGCCAAGGTCTGGAATTTACCCTTCAATGCTGACAAAATCAGGGAAATACCAGCTCAGAGGGGAAATTAACACAATATACCAGGAGTAAAATGGCTCTAGGAATAATAGTAAAAATTTATCCGACACTGAGTGTGTATGAGGAGGCATGGTTCTACATGCTACAGATATCAGTCTCCTCAATCCTCACAACTACTCTGTTAGCCCAGTTTTACATATGAAAGAAGGAAAGCACAGAGAAGTTAAGCGATTTGCCTAAGATCACACAGCTGGCCATCGGCAGAGCTGGTCTTTGAAATGCAGTCTGGCTCCAAAGCCTGTGCTCTGACCACGTCACTTTACTGCATTCCTGACAGAAATACGACACACTGAATTATCCTTGCCAGATGAAGAAAATTAATATATCAGACAAAACTAAAATTAAAGAAATTTATTAAATGTCCCCATAAAAAGGATAAGGAGGATATCCAAGAAATAAACCAGGTACAAAGTTATTTTCAAAAAATAACAAAATAGAGCACTGTGCATGAAAAACATAATACTTGTAGTTGAGAGAAAGAATTCAGTAGATGAGGGTGCCTGGGTGGCTCAGTCAGTTAAGCGTCTGCCTTCAGCTCAGGTCATGAACCCAGGGTCCTGGGATCCATCTGCATTGGGCTTCCTGCTCAGCGGGGAGCCTGCTTCTCCCTCTCCCTCTGCCCCTCCCCCCATGCTCTCTCTCTTGTGCTTGCTCTCTCTCTGTCAAATAAATAAATAAAATCTTTTAAAAAATTCAGTAGATGGATGGAATAACAGAATGAATAAAGCTGCAAAATAAATCAGTACGTTGAAAATTAAATAAGATGCAACCAATAACATCAGGAATGGATACAGGGATGAAAAGTACGGAAGAAGAAAATCTGTCAGTATAAACATCAGCATATGCACCATAGGACCCCTAGAAAGAGAGAAAAATATGAGGGAGAAAATATGCAAATAAATGACTGATAACTTTTTCAAATTAGAAAAACATATGTGATTGAAACATTTATAGAATCCAAACTTACAATAAACCACGCATACTTTAACCCAACAAAAAGAAAAATAACATCAATAAACACTTGAAAAATTATTTAAAAGCCTCCAAAGGAAAAGGTCACCTACAATGAAACGAAGATCCAATTGACATCTGATTTCTCTGCAGGAAGACAAACACACAGAAAAAACTCTGAAGCTAAAATTTAAATCCATCAAAACTTCTTTTTGAATGCCAGAGTATTTTCAGGTACATAGGACTTCACTTGGGCTACCACACAAAGACTGTCTTTGAAACATACTTGGAGAAGTGCTTCTATATGAAAAGAAATGAATAAAACCTTACAAGATAGGGGACGTATAGTAAGCTTAAACACCAAACAATAGGAAATATGACTGAAAGATGTTTGAAAATGTGTAATAACTACATTAAATATTAAGAGACTAAACTCACTTCTCAAAAGGCAGAGATCCGTGGATTGAATTTAAAAACGAGATCTAGTAATTCATTGTATACAACATACCCACTTAAAGGACTATTTTAAAAAGTTGAAAATGAATAAATGAATGAGCTGTAGCAGGCAAATATGAAGTGAAATGACAATGTTGATGCCAAAAGGGAAAAAATAAAGCAGAAGGCAAAAAGAAATTAAAAAGGGACAAAGAGGATATGCTACTAAAAGAAAAAATAAATCAAGAAGCCATAAAAGTCAGGAGCATAACTGTACCCACACATACAGCATTGAAAAATCTATTGATTTTAATGTTATATGTTTAGGTTCTTGTAGTCCTGGAGATAGTGATAGGGTCCCCAAATGCCACCCAATACCCCATGTTGTTTTGCTAATCCTGCCCATACCTTCATAAGTCATCCCTTCATTAAATTTTCTTCAATTGAAGCATCGGAGTTGAATTCTGTTTCTTACCAGACCTTAACTGATCTAACTTTACAGAGCACAACCCTCTGGAAACAAAAGTTTATGTTTGTATCAAGAAAAGGGCAGGAAAAAAGGATAATATATAGGTTCTGGAGTCAGACAAATGAGGTATGAGGAATCTTAGCTCCACTGCTTACCATTTGTGTGACGCTGGGTGAGATGCCCAAATTCTCTGAGCCACAATATCCACAAATATAAACGTTATGTAGTAATTTCTGCTTCATAATGTTTTCTGAGTATTCCCAACATAGCAATCACTCAATACATTTTGGTAATGATAGAAATAGTAGTAGTAGTAATATTAATGCTAACACTGATGACAATGCTAAGAATAAAAGAAGTTGTGGTTCTTGGTATTATCATTGGGCTTTTTATAGTCCAAATAGTCCTCCATGGCCAATTACACTAAGTACATAAAAGCAAGGGATATATTCTTTCTTCAATAACAAGAAAACCCAATTTATAATTCTGATATCTTGGTGAGTGTGCAGAACAACCATAGACACCTACCCTGATGTATTGCTTCATCTACCTTTGAGGTCAGATATTTAATATATGAAGAAACATTCCCGGCAGATCTTCCTCCGAATAGATTCACATGAGATTTCACAGAGTTGGCTACACTAGATGACACCTGGATGTCAGGAAAAATGCCAAGACCTGGATAACAATGGATCAAAGGGAGAAGACAGGAATATGAAACCAATGAAAGGAAGATTAGGAGGAAGGAGATGTGTTCATCAAACAAGCAGTTTGGTGGCATTTTGAGGATTAAAAAAAAGGATATGCAAACATGACAGGCAGTAAAAAATAAATAAGACTCGGGAAATCAAAAGGATGAGGTGAGAATCAGGAAACAGGGAAAAGTTAAAATAGCGAGAAGACTAAAATCAAAGCATCCTCCTGCCCCCAGTATAAGCCACTTATATTCTTCCTGGTGGGACTGAACAGAACCAGTTTTACAGAACCAGTTTTAAGCCTCAGGGACTCGTGGCTAAGAAAAGTACCCAAAAATAGTAGTCCCGGTCTCATGAATGAATGTATCCTATCATTAGCCAACTTTATTCATTTTACGGATCAAAACATTCTTAAAGATTCACACATTTGGTACCAGTGGCTCCCAAGCATCGTTTAGCATACAGTCACCTGGGCAAACTATTAAAGCTCACATTCCCAGATAAAAAGCTCTGGAATAAGAGCCCAGGAATCAGTATCTTCAACAAGTATTCCAGATCACTTTTCTGCAGCCAGATAGGAAGACAGGCCTAGGGCACAAGCAATGTGTGGAATCACTGTTCTGTAGAGCCCCAAGTGGTCCATTTCTCTATAAGTGCAACACTTAACCTGTTTGCTTGCTTATTGACTTTCTTTGGATATTGGCATGTCCTATTAACAAATTTCTTCAGTAAATAAGTGTTCTCTGCACATCTACCAGGGACATAAGTGAAGAACAAAGCGATTCCTGACCTCCCTCAAAGAATTCAAAACGTAGAGATGTTCAGGCCTGGGCACTATGAACTAGAACACAGAGTAGAGTAAAACAAGACTATAAGGAAGGGCAGCAACAGAAAAGAAAGGAGCTATCGATTTTGACTGGGGTAATCAGGGAAGACTCCATAAAAGAGGTGGCATTTGAACCGAACCTTAAAAGATGAGCAGGATTTACATTAGAGATGAGAGAAGGAAGAGTGCTCCATGCTGAAGGAAGAGCACAAGCAAATGCTTGGATAGACAAGAAAGTAGGTGTGTTTGGCTAACAACGAGTGGCTCAGTATTGCTAGAATATCTCAGGTACATCATCTGAGACCAGATTATCAGAGGCTCTGAGCATCTCACGAGGATGTTGGACTTTTGGTAGTAGGATGTTGGGAGATAGTAAAGATTTTGAAGGAAAACTGCAGACATGATTTAAGCCTTATTTTGGGAAGATGACTCTACCAAAGGTTACACTGAATATCAAAGAGGCAAAGGACTAGAAGTGGGGTTGTAATGATCCAAATGAGAAAGAATGAGGCTCGAACCAGAACAACAGCACTGGATGTGGAGAAAAAGGGAGTGTAGCCACTCTAATCTCAGCCATGTCACTTAGAGAATGCATGTCCTTGGTCAAAGCAGTTACTCTCTCTGGGTCTCAGTTTCCCTCTTTGTAAAAGGAGATTAATGACTACCTACTAGTCTCCTTCCCTGGGTTATTATGGAATATATAATCATTAAAATCATGTCAAGTGTTTTTGCAGAGATAAGGAGTTATTAACATTAATGATGACGATAAGATCTCTATCAGCAGAGAAGCTGCCAGTCGGAGGCAGGTGTGAGACTAGTAGCATTAAGGAGAATGGGCAGGCCTTTCTCGAGCACTTTCCCCTTCAACCCATTTGGAGTTCTTATGAAATCCCCTAACACACAATTCCGACAACTCCAGCTTCGTCTTCCTCATTTTGGACCTTAACCCGGCCCTTTGAAGCATTAGTGCGTCTTAGCTCACGTTTTCCCCATAGGCACCCATCCCAACAGCTGGACATATTTAGAAAGCAACAGAAAAGCCCACGTCTCACCTGAAGCTTCATGTCTGTAGGCAAATGAGGAATGATATGAATTTCTTTATTAAGCAGATGGACCATCTTCCCTGACAGGAGAGAAGGAAGTAACACAAAAATGTTGATCTCTAGGGACAAAACTAGGGCTATTATGCTGAATATGTATCTCGTTCTTTTCTGGCAGGCAAAGGTGGTAGTAGGAGGTGACACTATTCAGCCTTTTAAATGATGTATTTGGCTCCAGCAGGAGACCTAGGGAGGCTTAAGCAGGAATCTCTGTGGCATTCTCCATTTGCCTTCCATCCTTCTTTTTTCCCCTATCTCTCCCCAAGATCCCTGCCAGACCCCTCTCCCAAGGTCCAGTCCTGATTATACATTTGCTCATAAATATCATGAAGAAACGTCAGGTTCCAAATGCTCCATACCATGATTTTTGACCGCCAAACCTGCTTCTCCTTTGTCACCTCTCCAAAAAGCCCGCAGAAACCCACTCTCCCAAAGCCCATCTGGCCATCAGCAGCTCTCGGTCCCCAGATTGACCCCTGAGCCCACGTAGAGGGCCAGAACAGGGACTTGGCCAGGACAAAGGTCCTGACCTACAGCCATTTGGTCTTTTTTTTATTATATTTTTTCTATTTCAGTACAGATGCCATACAATAGTGACATCAGTTTAAGGTGTACAACACAGTGATCTGACAAGTTTATACATTATGCTGGGCTCACAACAATTGTAATGTAGTTACCTTCCCTCTTTTTTTTTTTTTTTTAAGATTTTATGTATTTATTTGAGAGAGAGGAGGCATGAGAGAGCACAAGCAGGGAGAAGGCCAAAGGGAAAGGGAGAAGCCGACTCCCAGCTGAGCAGGGAGCTTGATGGGGAGCTCGATCCCAAGACCCTGAGATCATGAACTGAGCTGAAGGCAGATGCTTAACTCACTGAGCCACCCAGGTGCCCCTACCTTCACTCTATTTATGCCACACCACAGAATCCCTTGAGTAATGTCAAGGTCAGGAAGGAGCAAAGTGGGCTCCATCTAGCTCTGAATCAGACCTAATACTAAAACTAAGAAGGCAAAAAGCTAGGTGATAGCCTACTGATTTATGGAAAGACCAGAAAACCAGGATATTAATTAGGATCATTATATCCTTTAATAATGAGATTCAGTTGACTTATAGCCAGTTATAGGAGCACTGTCTTTCACTCTGCATTGTTAATTGTACTTACTCATTTTTACAGTTGCTAAATTATAAAATACGCTAGAGTTGTGAAGGAGAAGGAGGGATTTATGTGTGTTCTGTGCTAGGCTGCGTGATAGAAAATAAAATTTAAAGTGTTAAAGAGTCTGCAAGAGAGCCCATGTTATTCTCCCTAACCCACAGTCCCCAGATCCCCAGATAAGAAATCCTCCAAAAGGAGAAGGTCAGGGCCATCGTCTCCCTCTGCAGCCATTGCAACCAGCCTTCAATCTGTGGCTCGGGTCTCCTAAAGCACTTTGTGATTCCAGGAGTGGCTCCAAATTTGTGTCACAAACACCCCCAAGAGACCCATGCTTTTTTTTTTTTTTTAGAATAGGAGCAAGGAGTGGGGGTGAATAGAGGCAGAGGGGGAGAGAGAATCCTGAGCAGGTTCCACGCTCAGCACAGAGCCTGATGAGGGGCTGGATCCCACAACCCCAAGATCATGACCCGAGCTGAAATCAAGAGTCAGATGCTTAACCAACTGAGCCACCCAGGTGCCCAGAGACTCACGCTTTCTTGACTACCTAGACTCTGTTATGAGGGAACCAAAATTATCACCATTGCCATCATTAATGTTCTCCAACATACTGTGTGACCTTGAGCAAGTTACTAATAAACTTGAGCCTCCATTTCTGGTATGTGGCGTGTGAGTTAGGATAGCTTCTATCTCCATCACATAGGGCCTCACACACAGAAAGTGCTCAATTCACATCACCTGCTGGTGGTACCAATTATAGTAGCATGTACAGCCAAAAATTACCCAAATGTGAATCTTCTACCTGACCAAAGCATCTCCCACCCTAGTGCAGTTTCTGTCTCCCAGGCAAGCGTCACCGATTTCGTTTAGCAGAGAAGATGGAAACAAGCAATGATTTCACCCCTCAGGTGGAACCCTCTCCATACAGGAAAGGCGCCTGCCTCATACATCATACACAGTCTCTCATTAATCAGCTGCACATACCTATACACACTGCATTTATATACAGAGACGATGACATCGGAGAAAGGGTATCTTAGCAGCTATTATAAGACTCTCCCTTGTGAAAGATGCTGCATTTTTTAGAAGAAATAGTGCACAAGGTATTTCAGCTAAGGGGTGAGGCCCCAAGGAGCAAGTACAATTAAAAATAGATACTGGCTCTTCTGTCTTCTAAAAAAGATAGATTTTTCTGGTTGTGGGAACTTTGTTTTGTTGAACTCCCAGGTGTTTTGGCTCTATAAAACCAGGGACACAACCTGGGAAGAAGAACTTGCTCTACTTAATGAAGAAATGAAGAATTTGGAGTTCCCCCAAAGAACACCTAGCATGAAAATCCCCTGATGGAGGCTTCACCTTGGATACAGAGGGAGAGGGGAAGTCCCAGAACTGATGAGAATTCAGTAAATGAGACTGGAAGAGTCAGTGCTTCTATCTGCTGGCAGCCTGAAGCGGGGTGAGAGAAAGACCTTATGGACCAAAGTGAAATCTACAAAATGTATAGTGGGCCCAAATTAAGATAGGCTTCATGAGGTCTTTGCACAGCTCAACTAATCAACAACAATTTATCAATTACCACTATGGCAGTTTATCCATTCTAAGATGCACATTTTTTTTCACACTTTAATACCTTTGCAGTCGGGATTCACCTTACAGCTGATGGGGTATTAATAGTAGTTGACAGTTTGGGGGGGTTTTCTTTCTTTCTTAGAGTAAGGAGAAGCATGGTGTGTCTTACAATTAGTAGTATCTCAGATTTTTTGGAATATGGTGGTTTCTTCAACAGATGTACCAGTGATTCCAACTCCCCAGACCAGGATTCACAAACACTGGCATTATCATAGTACTCAGGGTTACCAGGCTAGATCCTGCTCAGCTAAGACAAGCTCTGTTAATTTTTCATTTAAACTGACATCTCCCTGAGTTCAGAGAGTTCTTATCTGATCTCTAACATGTGATAGAGCACAGAGCGCAGGCAAATTTAATTTTACCTGACACCTTTGCCACGGGCTGATTAGCCAGCTGACAATGCCCTTTGATTAGCTCACTGGGTCATAAATATTTTGGATTTTTCCATTTTTTTATTACCACAAGGAAAGGCAGCTTGGAGCACTGCTCCACCATAAACGAGTACTTTTAAATCCACTTACTGTGTTCTCTCTCTGCAAAATTCACTGTCCATTCTTCCCATTCAGTTAAGGAAACAACGATTTTTATTTCATGTTTTTCTTCTCAAAGAAGAGCCTTGAGATTTCTGATTTCATCTCAGTCTGGTGGACTCTGGAGAAAAAACATCCAACACAAAGTCTTTTGTAGACTAAGGAGCACAACACAATGAGACCCTTACTCAATGATGCTACAGACCTTTAGTAAAAACTCCCAGACACACAGCACACACACACAGCATGCCTACACTCACTCACACACTCACTTATACTCATACACATGCTCACACACATTTCTTGTTAAGGATCACGATATTTTATCTAGATAGAGACAGAACATCCAGCGTGTGTGGTTGAGGGAACTGTTGGCATCTGTAATGTATGAACATTAACTAGAGTCATTCACATACAAAAGTTTAAAAAGATGACAGAGAAAGGGGGCTATAAAAATTTTTGCTGAACGTAGCTAGAGTGATGGAGACTTGATCAGCAATAGCTAAACTCCCCAAGCACTCACTATGTCCCAGGCACTCATGCACAATATCACTAACATTCAAGACGACCCTGTAAGGGAGGTCCCATGGTCGGAGAAGCAATGTCATGAGCCTGAGGTCACAAGATCAGCAAGCACCGGGTCTGGGAGTCAGACCCAGGACCATCGATCCTCAAAGTGCTAGTTTTCTCCCTTTGCCAGTTTGCTTCTTATTATCAGCCATTGTCTCCTTTTTCCAGCCCTTGAAAGAGTTTCCCTGCTCTTTCAGTTAGCCCTGCTTCTCAGAATGAGACTACACTGCCAGCATCGCCAATCTCCAGGTGGTGAGTAACCTTCTCGCTTTGCATCTAACCTTGTGTTCCCCATTCAGTGCTGACAGGTAGTAGCAGTCCCTCCTTTCTGAAAATGTCACCGAGCCATCTTCAAGGAAAAAAAGGCGATGCTGACATTCTACTTTTCCTGTGACTCCCTGGAGAACATTTAATCCCCATGACCTTGTGGCTATTTAAAAAGAGCCAATCCCCAGACATTGTCAGTTGGTGACAACTAGCATTTTGTCTAATGGGCCCGAGGGTAGGCACAGTTTGCAGTGGGGAAGGGTAACATCTGGCTGGTGTTTAAAAAGCAAATGGTGTTTCTCAATGATTATTATTCAGCAACAGTATTCAAAGGTATGTTTTGTCTGCATTGTTGTTTATAGAGAAAAACAAATCCCAAGCGCAGATACACAAAATCTACATTGTTTTTACAATGAGCTAGCAAGATGCCTCTTTCTACTAAAGAATCAGAGGAACTCCAATTTGGTTTTTATGACATCAAAAATTGAATATTACAGTATTATTAAGAAATATTAAAGCATAATAACCATGGATATTAATAACTACCACTTATTAAGTGAACATTAATAACTACCATCAAATAACCTTGGTGATTTGCATTATCCAGTCATGTCCTCATAATAACTCTCTCTATATAAAAGGATTTCCCATTTTACAGATAAAAAACTGAGACTAAGTCAGAGAGGCCCAGGATGGGGCTCACTCTGAGAAATGTTTTTTTATCTGCCTATGACATGGTTAGTATAGAAACTATACTAACTTTAGCAACTTTTATAGGCATTTAACACTGCCATGACAACCAACCAACATTTCAATTTTTTTAGTATTTTCCTTTTACTTTTTATATTGTACAAAAATATCAGCCTACAATGGATTGGAAATTAAATAACAATTTGTCCTTCACCACAGATGGCTTTAGAAGCACTGTTCCCCAAAAAATCTCCTGCTCTGGAAAGATGGTCAAATTGGTAGGAAAAAAAAAATAGATTCAAATGATTCTAACTTGCCAGTTAGTGATCAGTCATCCTTCTTCAAAGTGGCTAGGGTATCTGATGGGGCCCCAGCATCTATATTATTTGACACCCTACAAATATGTAAGGTCTGGGAAAGGGGCGTCTGTAGTCCGTCTTGTTCACTGGTCTGGTACTAAGATGACTCATAAACATTGTTGAGTGTGTGAACAAGTGAACAACTTCTGATGGACAGACATGCTTGAGAAGCATTATTTTTCACATTTCCACCCACCATCAAGATTTTACCTATGTCAACAGGTTGAAGATTCCCATGAGCTTTCATCCTAGTAGGTAAGAAAACCAGATGAATCAAAAGAGTAATGAAGACTGTGAAAGTCTAGAGAAGGATGGAAGCTGGATGTAGAAAGCAAGGCACTGGCCCCCCAAAGATGTCCACATCTTAACCCCCAGAACTGTGAACATGTTGGGGCATGTGATAAAGGAGGAATAAGATCGAAGATGGAATTAGGTCTGCTAATCAGCTGACTGTAAGATAGAGAGATTATCTTGGGTTGTCTGGCTGGGCCCTGTGTAATCATAGTGTCCCTCAAAGTAGAAGAGGAAAGAATGCTAAAGGAAGAAGAGTCCAGGCAGAAGAATTGAGTGTTGGGTCCCAGAGAAAGGACATGCCCTGACATGTTCCAGGAGCAGAAAGAAGGCCTGAGTGGCTAAGCTGAGGGAGTGAGAGGGAGATCAAATGAGATGAAGCTGAAGTGAGAGGTGGACAGAGGTCTATGAGGGTCTGGGAGGCCACCACCTAGGACTAGGGTTTACCCTACAAGCAGTAGACTGCCATAAAGGTTTAAGCAGGGGGATAATACAATATAATAACGAGCTGGTATTTTATAATCTCCTGGGTACTTCACAAGGAGCCCAGACTCAACCAAGTTCAACACTGAAGTCATTATCTCACATATATCCCCGAGTCAGTGTACTGAGATACACCAAGTCACCCACCCAGAAGCCTGAGAGTTATCTGAGACTTCTCCTTCCCAACTAAGTTCATCAGTTTCCTGTCCTAACCAGTTATCCATACACATTCTCTGTGCCATGTCTATGCATTCGGGAAGAAGATCTCACACTGCCCCCCAGCTGGAGGCCTTGCCGCTCCCATCGCCCACCTCTAACCATCCTCCACCCTGCAGCAAAGACATGTCCCCAAAGGCAAACCTGGCCATCCCCTGCTTTAAACCCTCCAAAGGTTTCCTACAGTCCACAGGATGAAGTCTAACTCCTGGGGTCTGCACAAGGGTGAGGCAAGTGAGACACTTTCCCCGGGACAAAACTTAAGGAGGTGCCAAAACACTCGGAAATCAAGATAAATAATATATAAACAACTTTATTATTGCCATATCATTTTACAAACCAAAAAAAGTTTGCCTATTTGTTTTTTCTTAAAGATTTTATTTATTTATTTGTCAGAGAGAGAGCATGCCCAAGCAGGGGGAGCGGCAGGCAGAGGGAGAAGCAGGCTCCCCGCTGAGCAGGGAGCCCGATTAGGGAGTTGGCACTGGAATGACCTGAGCCAAAGGTAGACGCTTAACCTACTGATCCACCCAGGCATCCTGCTATTTGAAGTCTATAATTCAATGCTGTGGTATATTGTGCAACCATTACCACCATATTCTAATTTTAGAACAGCTTTACCATCCCCAAAAGTGGCCTTGTACCTGTTAGCAATCACTCTCCAGCATCCTTGCCACTAGTTCCAGGCCTAAACAATCAGTAATCTACATTATATCTCTACTTATTTGCATATTCTAGACATTTCATGGAAATGGAATCACAGAACATGTGATCTTTGGTGACTGGCCTCCTTCACATGGCATCTTTCCAAGGTCATCTGTGTCGCACCATGAATCAGTAGTTCCTTCCTTTTTCATGGCCACATGTTATTCTATTGTATGGATGTGACACATTTTATTGATCCTTTTGTCAGCCGATGGATATCCAGGGAGGGGTTTCTATCTTTTGACTACAACGAATACTGCTGTCAAAATTCACGTACAAGTTTTGTGTGGACATATGTTTTCATTTCTCTTGGGAGAATACCTAGGAGTGGAATTGCTGGATCACATAATATCTCTAGGCTTGACTTTCTGAGGAGCTGCCAAACTGTTTTCCAAAGTGGCCGTACCATTTTACATTACCACTAGCAACATAGAATGGTTGCACTTTTCCCACATCCCCACCAATATTTACAATGCTCTTTTTTTATTATAGTCATTCTAGGGAGTGCGAAGTACTATGTCATAGTGGTTTTGATTTCCATTTCCCAAATGGCTACGGATGCTGAGCATCATTTCATGTGATTATTAGACATTCATAAAACTTCTTTGCAGAAATGTCTACAGAAATCATTTGCCCTGTTTTTAACTAGATTATTTGTCCCTTTATCATTGAATTGGAAGTGTTTCTTACATATTCTAGATACAAGTCCCTTATCAAGTATATAACTGGCACATATTTTCTCCCTGTCTTTGAGTTATCCTTTTCCTTTCTTGATGGTACCCTTAAAAGCACAACAGTCTCAACTCCCACTTAATCTTTTCTTGTATCACTTGTGGTTTTGGTGTCATGTCTAAGAAATCATTGCTTAACCCAAGAGCATGAAGATTAATTCTTGTGTTTCCTTCTGAGAATTTTATAGTTTTAGTCCTTACATTTAGGACTATGACATACTTGCAGCTAAGGTTTGTGTATGGTGCGAGGTAGGGGTCCAGCTTCATTCTTTTGCATGTGGATATAGAGTTGTCCCAGCAATGATTATTGAAGAAATAAATAATGGTTTAATGCAATAAACACAAGATCAGTAAGAGGGCCATGCTGAGCCATATTGGAACCTGAGGCAAAAGGAAAAAAAATCAGTAAGACTGACTCATTATTACTTAAAATTTTGATATTTTTACCTCGATTATTGAGTTTTTAAAGCCCCTTTAAATTGGGCATCTGATGTAAATGCTTCACTCACTCACCCTTGTCATGGTCCTGATGACTCCTAAGCTTAGCCTATGAAGGCTTCTCCATCCTCCCTGCTATCTGCTCTTTGAACTACCTGCATCTCAGCCTACCATGCCTCAAATTTTACTAGTAAAATAAAATTTTGCTCATGCAGATTTGTTCAAATACAGATTTGACCATTCTATGTCCGGCTTCTCTCCTTTTTGTCATATTCTTCACTTGGTTTGGAATGTTTCTCATTTTCCATTGCTTAGCTCTTTCCCATCCTACAAGATCAGTACCCTGACCCACAGAAAGAATTCCTTGAACCTCCGGGTTAGGTTAAATTCTTCTCATCTCTGTTTCCACATGGTATGGTTTTCCTACAACATAGCACTTATCACACTTATAATAATTACCTATTACTTGTCCTTTCTCCTTCTAGACTGCTGTTCTTTGTCCCTTGTGTCCAACTATGTCTTATTCACCTGAACATTCTCAGGTCTTAGTACAGAGCCTAGAACATGACAAATGAAAAACAGGAGGTTTAACAGTTCATCTAGTGGGAGTATAACAGGGAGAAAATGATCCCATCTACCTAAAGTGAACAGAGATGATTTCCTCCAGGAACCTTGAAGAAGGACAGGAACTAAGTACCTGTTACAGAAGTCCTATCTGCTGGAAAGTGAGGCATCCCAAGAGCAGAAGCTGTGTCCCACACAAGAGCTCCTTGGTGACACTCCTATGATGAAGCAAAGCCTCCCAAGACCTCATTAGAAGGTCAGTATAGATACAGGAGGGTGATACAGAAATTAAGTAACAGGAACTGGTCCTAGGGGCCCACAGGTGAGACCAGGAAGTGGCTGCCTCCAGAGAGCACAGCAGTGAGAAAAAAATAAGGACATATTCACATTGAGATCACTTCATTCTATTCATTCATGCATTCATTCACTCACTCACCAAACATCCCCTAAACATCTATGAATCATCTTTTGGGGACTGTGCTGTGCTACAAAATACAGGAGTCAAAGATCAGTCTCTTACTGAGAGAAACTCATAATCAAGTGAACTGCTACAAACCTACTATATGCTGGTGGGACAGCAAGAAGATAAAGATGTTGACCACAAAGTCTAGCCTTCAGTGATTTTACTGGATTCTTCTGGTTGCCCCCCTGAATCCACCCTCCACCTTTATCCACTCTACCATACCCTCAGAGGCTGAACTGCTTAGACAACACCAATGGGCTCCCCTGCCCACTGACTTACAACTGGCCAGTGTTGCACACCAACAGGAGTTTGAAAGGAGAGAGGCAATCAGGAGAGTAGCATTTATTACCATTGCTATGGGACTGCCATGCTAGTTATGTCCAAGGTCAGAGGTCCTGCTATGAACTTCATTCCACACAGCTCCCCCTGGCTCCTGATCCCCTTTCCCTTCTCCCCATACCTTCAGACTTACAATGGGAACTAGATTTCATATCCCTGTAGTATTAGACTTTGTGCTTTCCTTAAACCCTGCTTTCAGCTTTGTAAATAGTCCTTTATTAAATTCTTCTCAAATTACCCTAATGTGAGTGTGCCATCTGTTTCTCACTGAGATCTCAACTGATACAATGAGTTCCTAGGGGAGATGTGACAAAAACATCCATAAATAGAGGATAGAAGGGGGAATCCATTAGGACATGTGAATGAATTCATATGGTCACCCACTGGGAAAGGGGGACATGGGGAAGAGTCAAAGCCAATGCACTGGGATTGTTTGCATTCTCGCCCAGGAGGCTAGACCAGTGCAGAACACTGATTAAGGGTATCTGGTGGTCTACCCTTAAAGGATAGCAGATTTGGAGAGCAGGGAATGTTCCTTTTCTCCAGAGAAATGCCTGGGAGACAGTGACCTTGAGTTTTCTAGGGGTAGACAGTGATGAATTATTAATGAGCTTAACCCTTCTGGGTCACCCCCTCTTTCCATGCCACCCTGGAACCTCAGAGCAAAGGAAAGGGCAAGCTGATGCACCCCAGCTCTAGAGGAAAAAGGAAATAAGTTTGTTTCCTAAGATCTGTAGAAAATACCAGTAAGTAAAAGAACAGAACAGAACTCACAAAATCATCTTAAAGAGACAAAATGATTTCCAAGGCCTATAAAAGTTGCTTGTAACCTGACATATCTAGGGGTTATCTAGATGTTTCCAGTGTTGGAATGTCCACATTAGAAAGAAGCATACATTAGGTCCCTCAACATGACATTACCGAGTGTTCAAATCACACTACTCACATCCCTCTTTCCATTCTGTCACCTTCATAAGGCCTTAAGAGTACTATTTGTTTGCCCATGTTGTTTTCCTGCAAGGAAAAGGATATTTGATGTTAAATATCAGTACATTTGGCATCAATTTTTATTATTCATCAGTCTTCTGTAAGAATTGTTAGTATGAGTTGTCCTCCTCAAGTCAGTAGGCTCTGGAACATTTGGAGCATGTGATTCCCCAAAGCCAAGGTTAAACTCCTGGGCTGGGGAAAAGTCATGAAGGTCAGTCCCAGGCAGAGGCCTCTTGGCAGTTCACCACTTAGTGACACTTGCACACATGCACACACATGCGCACACACGCACACACGCGTGCACACACACACACACACACAAAATCATACCTTGATGAGCCCTGTCTCCTTCATCCCCTTCTTGACCAATTGACCAAAATTCAGGACTTTACCTTAATCCATTTTCAATTTCATAGGTTGACTTTGCCCCATTGTTCTTCTTGATGGATTCTGTCAGTCACTGTATTTGCTGCCTCTGTCAGACTAGAGTAATCTGGAAATTTGATAAACAGGCATGACCTAAGTGATTGATAAAAATGTTAAGCAGACAGGCCGGGTTCTTTAATCCCATCCTGGTTGCTCTTCTTTTAAAACTCTGGTCTGTCATTTTCCTTTGAAGTGGAAAGCCCAGAACCAAAAGCAATATTACAGGTGTGGTCTAATTCATGCACAACAGAGCATGGCTGTCACCTCCCTCGCTTCAGTTCTGTGCTCCTACTGACAATAGGGCATGAACAAAGTATCTCCCTACTCCAGCATGGGTCATATTTCTACCAATGAAAGGACCTCAATGGTTCTTTATCCTGCTGGTACTAAATCATATCAGTCTACATTGCTGGTTTTCTTTTGGACTCAAGTGTGGGCCATTTGATTCCTCTTCAATTCTGCCTCATTATGCTCCTACTATTGCTTCAGTATGTTGAGATCTATTGGGATCCTAGAACAATGGATCAGACACATTCCTTGACTTTTGTCTGACTCCCTAGCACCATCTCATCCCCAGTTCTGTCTCTGTATTTTAATTCCAGCAGTATAAACCACTTCTGGGTCTCCACAGTGTCGTTTAGACTGTGAATACACTGTGATCTCTTCGACACAGATGGTCTCAGATTAGCACAAAGGTCCACACTCCAGGCTCTGACCCCCATTATTCAAGTACTGGTCCATGCTACAGAAGGCCCAGCAGCCAAAGGATCTGAGGAGTTTCTGGGTCACATGGACAGGAGTCTGGGGTCCAGCTCTGTCTCCACACTTATAAGGCTATGTGAGCAGTACATGGTACAGCAGACTGAGGACACACTGGAAATCTGTCTGCTCCTCTCTAGCTATGGCAGAGGCTGCTCATTGCTTTCCTGCATCATTCTTCTCTTAAGAACAGACCCCCTTTTTAGCAAAGCACATATGACCACCTGGATCAAAACAATATTTCCAGTTCCTTTACAGCTGGGAGTGGTCATGAGATAAAGTTCTGACCAATGAGATGCAAGAGGTTATGTTATGAGAGGTTTTCAGGAAGGTTTCTTAGGGGGATGGGGTGAGTGATCTTTTGTCTTCACCTGCTTGTGCCTGCTGCCTGCCCGGAATGTGGAAAAAATGACCAGCTTCTATCCACTGGCTTTTCTGGCAGTGCAGTGAATTTGAAGTTAGAAGTGGCTCTAGAGGCTTGTGGAGAAGAAAGATTGAAGCCTGGTCTCCAAGTCACTATCCCATCCCATCCTATCACCCAGGGCCTAGACCATCATTACACAGCTTCTTTTATGAGTGAGGCAATAAGTTTTTGTTAATGTAAGCCCCCTTCCAGAAGCTACTTTTGCTGTATTCAGCTAAAATTACCCTCACTGTTTGACTCTGGAAAAGGCTCCTGCTCTCTGCTCCTGTTTCTCCAACTGCAAGATGAAACTGCCAATCTGACATGGAGGACTACTTGACACCCCATTCCTTCCCATTTCCTTAGCACATTCTTACTTTGCACCTGTCATAGGTCAAGCATTGACAAGGTGCTAGGAACACAAAGGCAAAAGATACAAGGAATTCAGTCTGCAGGCTTTGTTTTATGACTATTTTTCTTACAATTTCTTTCTTCTTTTTATTTTTTCTTTCAATGAAAACGTATGAAGGTGCTGGCCCTGGGACAGGCCCTGGGCCCGGGGCTAGCATATTCAGCAAATAGTAATATGAAGACAACAAATACTTTTTCAGTGTATGTTGTATGCTGTTGGTTTTTGTAATGAAAATGTATTCATTCTTTATCTGAAATTCAGATTTAACTGGATGCCTTATGTTTTATCTGACAAGGCTACCACAGTGAATAAGACTGAAAGGTTTGGTCCTTCAAAGAGCACCTTCCTAGTGGAGGGGATGGCAAGTAAGCCAGTGGGCAGCTCAGTATCATCACTGAAGGTAGGGATGAGCAACATGAAGAAGATAAGGTATCTGCAGTGTTAATGGGTTGTTAGGGAAGACCCACCAGGAGTTAACGTTTCACCAGAATGTTGTAATGGAGTCAGCTAAGCCCAAGGAGGCTAAATCCAGGCAGAAGAGCCAGCAAAAGCAAAAGTCCTCAAGTGAAAACACATTTTGAAAGTTCTAAAATCCCAAGGCCACTGTCATCAGTGTCAAGAAGGGAAAAGCAGACCCAAGCCAAGCCATGTAGAAACTGTGGGTAATGGAAAGCAATTGCACTATTAAGTATTTACCCCAAAGATACAACAGTGTAGTGATCTAAAAGGGCACCTGCACCCCAATGTTTATAGCAGCAATGTCCAGAATAGCCAAACTATGGAAAAAGCCGAGATATCCATTTACAGATGAATGGATAAAGAAGTGGTATATATACACAATGGAATATTACTCAGCCATCAGAAAGGATGAATACTTACCATTTACATCGACATGGATGGAACTGGAGGGTATTATGGTGAGCAAAATAGGTCAATCAGAGAAAGACAATTATCATATAATTCACTCATATGCGGAATACAAGAAACAGGGCAAAGGATCCTAGGGGAGGGGAAGGAAAACTGAATGGGAAGTCATGAGAGAGGGAGAAAAACCATGAGAGACTCTTAACTCTAGAAAACAAACTGAGGGTTGCTAGAGAGGAGGTGGGTGGGGGGATGTGGTATATGGGTGATGAGCATTAAGGAGGGCACATGATGTGATGAGCACTGGGTGTTATGTGCAACTGATGAATTATTGAACTCTACATCTGAAACTAATGATGTACTACATATTAGCTAATTGAATTTAAACTTAAAAAAATAATGGGACACCATCAAAGGGTTATTTAGCAGGGGAGTGATAATATCTAATTTATTTAGTTTTATTTAGTTTTTTTTTAATTTTGGTAAGAACACTTAACATGAGATTTACCCTCTTAACAGACTTTTAAACACACAATACAGTATTGCTATCTATATACACAATGTTGTAGAGTAGACGTCTAGCACCTACTTTGCCTTCGCAAGTGAAACTTTATACCCGTTAATTAGCAATTTGCATATTCCCTTCCAAGCCCCTGGCAACCACCTTTCCACTCTTCACTTGCATGAGTTTGACTATATTAGGCACCTTGAATAAGTGAAATCATGAAGTATTGTCCTTCTGTGGCTGGCTCATTTCACTTCACTAATGACCTTGAGGTCCATCCATGTCATCACAAATGGCAGGATTTCCTTCCTTTAGGTCTGAAAGAATTTCCTGCCTGTTGGGTGGAGGTGACATGGGGCTGGAGTCATGATGGCAACTGCAGGAAGAAGAGCAAGGAGGCTTTTCGGTACACACTTGAACGAATGGAGGCTTCATTGGGGGCTGGCTACATGGCTGTTGAGAATAACCCCACTGGGTACACATTTCAGAGACAGAACAGACAGGACTAGTAAATAAATTAACTAGGGGGCTGCAGGAGAGAGGCAAATCAAATATGACTTCTAGGACTTAGTCCTAAGTAATTGAGGAGAGAAGGTCTCACATCCCCAGTTGGGAGCCCTGCTCCAGTGAGTGGGGTGGGTAGGAGAGTAAGGAGTCTGGCTTGGCTGGGTGATTCCCATTAAATATTCAGATGGAAATATTGCCCATTCACAACTGCTTTTATTACCCCCAAGTTACAGGAGAGAAAACTACAGGACACACACTCAAGTCTGTCCAGACACAGCTTGTTTCACTAGACCACATTATTTTAAACCTCTGCACCTGCAGAGGTGAGGCATGCACCAAAAGAGGCCATAGATTTTAAACTATAATGATTATAAATGTGGGCCACTGTTTGAAGACAGGCCAGATCATCGAACCCACAGGGGTCAGAGAACAGATAAAATGTGCCCAGCTCTATCTGGGAGCTGTGTCCACCACATGCCACCCAAGACAGGCTGCTCCAAAGCCAGGCTTCACACCATCACCTCTGAATCATTTACACGACCATTGCTAAATAATTTACCTCCATAGAGACAAAACGGGTCCACAGGCTCCCCAAACATTATGGGGCTAGTGCATAATTTACAGAGCAATGCTCAGCCTCCCCATGCAGGGAGAACAACAAGGCTTGGACACCTGCCAAAGTCGAGAAGGGCATCAGCTGGAATAGAGAGAAAAAACAGCTCATGGACAAGTATGTCAGAGAAGCAAAGGCACCTACTGAATCCTAGATTCCCAAAGCAAAAGCAAGGCAGGAAAATATGAGGATCAGGCTGCCTCCACGCAAGTATTGGAGCTGGGGAGAGGGAGCATGTGGTTAGCATGTGTTTTGGAAGTCTGAATAAAATATTATCGATGCCACACTTTTCCTGATTGCTGAGAACCTGAGACCCAATCAATCAATGCTGTCCTTTGCAAATCTGCATTGCCTCTGGCAAGAAACATATTTAGCAAATATCCAAGCATTCTGAAGTGGATGGGAGATAACAGCTTGTGTTTGGGAAAAGAATAATAAGAAGTGCAATTTTCTGTGCCCAGAATTCTTTCCTCTCCACCCCTTAGGCACTGGAAAAATTCCTCTTCTTTTCTAAGAACCATCTCAATGGTCACCTCCTCCAGGAAGTCATCTTTTACTCCCTCAAGCAGACCAAGTTTTCATTCTCATAAAGAACTCATTTTGTGGGACACCTGGGTGGTTCAGTCAGTTGAGCATCCAACTTTTGGTTTCAGCCCAGGTCATGATCTCAACGTCATGAGCTTGAGCCCTGCATCAGGCTCCATGCTCAGCAGGGAGTCTACTCGAGATTCTCTCTCTCCCTCTGCCTCTGTTCCTCCCCTGCTTCGCTGAAATAGATAAATAAATCTTTTAAAAAATAACTACATTTTGTAAATGTTGGTCTCCTACACCAGACTGTGAGCTCCTTAGCGACAGGGACTCTGTTTAAATCTGTAATCCCAGTACACGATTGGATCCTAGCACACTTAAGCACATATGTTAAATGTTTGTAGAATAAATGAAGGAAACAAACAAAACAAATGCCACGACTTATAAAACTTTTTCCCCAGCCACTGCATGGAGTATTGCTGCTTTGAAGATCAACATTACATCCAAAGAGAATGTCAAAATGTGTATGAAAGGAGAAAATTCACTGAGGTTGCTCAGCATCTTCAAGAACCATTCAGCATCTTCAAGAACCATTCTGCACTTTGCTCTCTGTGAATTGACACTTCCATTTCTGACACCTTTCAGCTTCAGCCCTTTGAGTTTGGCATCTGATTGGTGCTACAATGACTTGACTCTTCATTGTGTGGTTTGGTTCCTAAATCAGACAGACATAGGGGTGCCTGGGTGGCTCAGTGGGTTAAATCAGACAGACATACTTTCTTTTTCTTTTTTTTTTTAAGATTTATTTATTTATTTGAGAGAAAGAGAGAAGAGAGGAGGGTCAGAGAAGAAAGAATTCCAAGTAGACTCTACACCAAGTGCAGGGCTTGATCCCAGGACCCCAGGGTCATGACCTGAGCCAAAACTAAGAGTCCGATGCTCAACAAACTGCACCACCCAGGCACCCCCAGACATATTTCCAATGTGAATGTCCGCCCGGTCATTTAGAAGCTGTGTGACCTTGGTTTAGTAAGCTAACCTCTTTGGGCTTTAGCTTCCTTATTTGCAAAACAGGCAGATTAGTAATACAGGATTATTATAGTATGGAGCACCTGGGTGGCTCAGTTGGTTAAGTTTTATGCCTTCAGCTCAGGTCATGGTCCCCTGGGGTCCTGGGATCAAGCTTTGTGTCGGGCTCCCTGCTCCACGGGGAGTCTGCTTCTCCCTCTCCCTCTGACCCTTCCCCTGCTCATGCTCTTTCTATCTCTCTCTCCCAAATAAATAAATAAAATAAAATCTTTTTTAAAAAGGAATATTAATAGTACCTACTTCATTATGATGTTGTGAATATTAATGCATAATGATAATGCATAAGAATGCATAAGATAATGCATGTAAAGATCTTAGCACAGAATCTGACATATAGTAAGCATTGAATAAATGTTGGCTATTACTATGGTTTTCACTCTATTCCAAGATGTATAATTTATACTGTCTCTGCACATGCCTTCTATTACATCTATCAGCACTACATATCTTCAGGTGGCTCTGGAGTTTGCTGTCTGAACACCTAAATCCCAGAATGTGTTTGTCAACCACAGTTCCCATTCTTGTGGTGTTGACTTCTTGCCTATCTCTGGAAACTTCTAAGGATCGGGATTAAAGATTTTAATTATCTTGAATTATTTTTAGGTTATCAATCTATGCTACTTTGAATGCAACTCCTCACAAAGCCTGGGCCATACAAAGTCCCAGCTTACACCTGGGTTGTTTCTACTTAGTCCTAAAGATAAAATAACACTTAGAATTTAGATAGCATTTACAATATGCTTGGCATTTTCTTATGTGTTTTACATTTTGTCCTCAAAACAACCTATGCAAAACCAGTTTAGTTCCATTTTACATATGAGATACTGATGCATGGAAAGGTATTCATCGTAGGAAGGTTGGGCTTGTCATACTGTGTTAGGAGAGCTTGCTAATTGGGAGTAGGTAAAAAGTTCACATTCACAGGGAAAGAAAAACATTATCATCCCAAAACATCTAGTCTTTCCCAGCTTTAGACATCACAGAAGTGGTGAGTCCTCGTATACAAAACCAAACCTTATAAGGCAAGGCTTAGATGGGCAGGAAAGAAGGAATCTCATTTTCTTCTGAGCTCACTTTTTAGCTATGATTTTGACATAGCTAAACGGATTTGAAAGAAGGTGGGAGAAATTGACCTTCACCTGAAGAAGTATGTGTGGATGAGGGCAAATTAGGTTGACATACTGAGGGAGACTCACGGCTGTGTCAGGTAGCAGGTATCTTATAAACCAAAACACCAAGTAGTACACTGCTATCTGGAGTTAATTCCTTTCTGTGATCTGGGAGCCCTGCTATCCATTCTTGCCTGCCTTGGTTGTATCACGGGGAATGAAGGAGCGGATTTAAATCCACCTAGGGCACATGTGAAATTAAGATCCACAGTTTCTGAAGACAGTCTTGTGGCAGCAGCAATCATGAAAGTCCAAAGGGATGGGTGTGTCTCAGGGATGAGAAAGAATCCTCCCCTATCCAAGGGAGCTCCCCTATCCATTGCTATCTGAAGCAGATGAGAATTAGATTTCACCAAAGACTCTGGCATATTTCTTTCCCTGCCCAAAAGTGGGCAAGGTCCAGAGAAGAATGAAAATGGATGCTCCTTTCAGCCAAACTGGGAGGCTGCTCTAGGTCAGCCGCTAGGGTCCCAAGAGAAGAAAGAAAATAAATTAAATCCCTTCATCTGGAAAATAAATACCAAATGGCAAGTGATTGTGTGCACTGCATGACTGAGGAAGGGAGGCTTAATTCTCTAATTATTGCCTCTAGTTTCCCCATGGAGATAAATAGCAAGTTGCAGGGGGAGGGGGGAGAAATAATCAGGGCATAAATACTATGTCTCCTTGTCTTCTCTTATTTAATGAAATAATGAAAATAGTTCCCCTTAAGTACTCAGTTCCTGTAAAAAAAAAATTTCTTGAGACATTATTTTCTTATGCTTGATTCAAAACAAATCTACAGAGATTCACTGAGCAACTACTATGTTCAATATTAGGACTGCAGAGCTCAATATAGTGAGCTCTGCTCAGAAAGCACTAACTCTGGACTCCCCTGGACACTCTCCACAGCACATATTCACACACTTATAAGAAACTTTAGATCCAGGGACACCTGGGTGGCTCAGTGGGTTAAGCCTCTGCCTTCAGCTCAGGTCATGATCTCAGGGTCCTGGGATGGAGCCCCGCCTCAGGCTCTCTGCTCAGCAGGGAACCTGATTCCCTCTCTCCCTCTGCCTGCCTCTCTGCCTACTTGTCATCTCTTTGTCTCTGTCGAATAAATAAATAAAATCTTTAAAAAAAAAAAAAAAGGAGACTTTAGATCCCAAATGGGTTTTTTGAAGATCCCTTTGTTTACAATATTCACCACCAAGAATCCATTATTTCACCAATATTCACCTATGTTCTATTTGAAAGATTGTGTCTACTAAGCAAACTATATTTATTAAGTAATAATTAATTTCCACAGGTAACATTTAAAATTTCCAATAAGAGTTTCTTTCAAGAAAGGATGCCTGGGTGGCACAGTTGTTGAGTATCAGACTCAGGTCAAGATCTCAAGGTCGTGAGATTGAGCCCCAGGTCTACCTTTGCAATCAGCACAGAGTCTCCCCGAGATTCTCTCCCTCTCACCCTGTCTCTCTCACTCATGCTCTCCCTCTCTCTCTCTAAAATAAATAATCTTTTAAAAAAAGAGTTTCTTTCAAGAACTAAAATCATAATGAGTCAATAGAATCCCAGCCAAAATTTATATATTCATTTAACAATCATGTTAGTTAGTTAGTTAGTTAGTGAGTGCCTGCTTTGTGACAGGCATTGTTTGGGGTATGTGGAATAAGACAGTGTGCAAAATGTTAAGAAAAAAAAAAATTTCAGGTCCTTCAGTAGCATCGATTCTACTGGGAAAGTAACATCAAAACAAATTTACAAGAAAATAGTAAGTAAATTATATTGTGTATTATGATAAGAATTATTAGAAACACAGCGTAAGAGCAACATCCATGGAGATATGCAGAGGGGTGGTGAAAGTGAAGAGGGTAAGGTATAACTTAAGATAGAGTCGTCGGTACAGGATTCATGGAGAAAGTGCCAATCAAAGGAACGAAGAGCGAGCCACAGGCTATCAGGGGAAATGAGCATTCTAAGCAAAGGTGAGAACAAAAAAGTGTACCTGGAGTTTCAGGGGGACAGCCAGGCTCAGTGCAGCTGGACAGAATCCAAGGACAGTGCTGTAGATGACCCAGAGAGGTTGCTGAAGGAGATATGGCAGAGGGCTGTGTCAGACATTGGAAAGACTGCCTTTACTCCAAGGGAAATGCAGAGCCTTGGAGGATTTTAAACCAAGGGATGACATGATAAGAAATGTGTCATATTTCCTAGATTTTTGTTTAGCCTACCCATAAAATAGCTAGCAGGCTTCCTAGAATATTAGAAATACCTGAAGCAGCTTTCAGGATCACCTCTGAGCTACAGGAAAGGTACAAACACCCTGGCTGGTGACAACACTGGTTTTCTTTCTTCCTTCCTTCCTTCCTTTCTTTTTTTTTTTTAAACATATAATGTATTATTTGTTCAGTTAACAAAACCAAAAGACAACCGACAGAATGGGAGAAGATATTTGCAAATGGCATAACAGGTAAAGGGCTAGTATCCAAAATCTATAAAGAACTTCTCGAACTCAACACCCAAAAAACAAATAATCCAATCAAGAAATGGGCAGAAGACATGAACAGATATTTCTACAAAAAAGACATCCAAATGGCCAACAGATACAGAAAAAGTGCTCAACATCACTCAGCATCAAGGAAATACAAATCAAAACCACAGTGAGATATCACCTCACACCAGTCAGAATGGTGAAAATAAACAAGTCAGGAAACAACAGGTGTTGGCGAGGATGTGGAGAAAGGGGAATCCTCCTGCGCTGTTATTGAGAATGCAAGCTGGTGCAGCCACTCTGGAAAACAGTATGGAGGTTCCTCAAAAAGTTGAAAATATAGCAGAGCTACCCTATAACCCAACAATTGCACTACTGGGTATTTACCCTAAAGATATGGAGATAGTGAAAAGAAGGGCCACATGCACCCGAATGTTTATAGCAGCAATATCCACAATAGCCAAACTATGGAAAGAGCCTAGATGTCCAACAACAGATGAATGAATAAAAAAGATGTGGTATATATATATATATATATATACACACATACATACAATGTAATATTATGCAGCCATCAAAAAACCCATGAAATCTTGCCATTTGTAACGACATGGATGGAACTAGAGGGTATTATGCCAAGCAAAATAAGTCAGTCAGAAAGATAATTATCATATGATCTCACTGATATGAGGAATTTGAGAAACAAGACAGGATCAAAGAGAAAGGGAGGGAAAAATGAAACAAGACAAACCAGAGAGGGAGACAAATCACAGGAGATTCTTAATCTTGGGAAACAAACCGAGGGTTGTTTGGGGGAAGGGGGATGGGAGGGACATTGGGGAGGGTATGTGCTCTGATGAGTGCTGTGAATTGTGTAAGTCTGGTGAATCACAGACCTGTGTCCCTGAAACATTGGTTTTCTAAAGGACAAAATGGAAACTCTGCATGCACAATGGGCTAACCTCTGGCCAACCTCTGACTGAGAAGCAGACCCATGGCTGGATACAGGACTCTGGGAAGCCAGAGCAATGCCCCTCCCTCCCTACCATGCAGCAACCAAAATGAATAAGCAAGAAGGAACCAATCTTGGTGCATTTATTTTATTTTTTCAGCTCACTTTTGTTGGCCAGGCACCATGCTAAGTGCTTTATAAGTGTTACCTCTCTTAAGACCCAGAGACTCCATAATCCAAGAGTTGTTCTTCCCAACTCATGGACAAGAACTAAAATCCAGACAGTTTACTGCATTTATGTGAGGCACACAACTACACACAGTGAAGCCAGGATTCAAACCTATACTCTCCTCCTGATTTCAGAGCCCCTCTTTGTCACTGCAGAGGAAGGTTTATAAAAGAAATGAGCCCGATTTCATATTTAGTTGCATTTCTGCATCATATTATTTAGCTTCTCTTCTTCTTTATGAATCTCACTGAGACTTTCTGTATATGTTGATTTAAACTCACGGGCTTTAGAATAAATTCTAGTGAGGCAGTGGGGTCATTACACAAAGCATTTGGGCTTCAGTCGAGTACCTTCTAACAGATGGGAAAGATAGTTTCTCAAGAATAGGAACTAGTCCCAATGCCCAGGTCAAGGCAACCCGCATTCCCAGGAGCTTCTCTCCTCCCTTCCTCAAGGACGAAGAGACCTCTCCCAGTTCCAGACCTGCATACCTGTTGGACCACAGTCTTGACAGCTGTCCTGTGTGCAGCCCAGATTCTGGGCCAGGCATCTAATCTCCACAATCTCTAAACTTCCCAGCAACCCCTGAGGCAGGTACAATCGTGCTCTCTGTTTTGCAAATGTGTACATGGAGACTCAAGTAAGTTCAGGAATCGGCCCACAATCACACAGCTAGTGAGTGGCAAAGCTCCACTCCACATAGCCTTGGAAAGCCGCCTATTGCACTGAGCAGGAAACCTTGCATTCAAGCCCATTTTCAGGTTTGAATACATGTCAGGAAGGCAGGGAGCTCATCTTTTTTGGTCACAGTGGATCCCTGGCACCTAGATTAGTACAGAGGTGCTTGGTGGATGTTTGCTGAGTGAATGAATGACATCCCCTCTGGGGCTCAGATTCCTAACATGTAAAACTCTGATTCCATGTAGATAATTGAAGTAGGAAGAGGTGGAAGGGTTTTGTGAGGCACAAAGCCCAAAGTAATAGTTACTCCGAATCATGATGCTATGATTTGACCCTTTGTTGCTGTTATGTCCATGTCTTTTTTTCTCCTAAGGGCCTGTAAGTAATCTGTGGTGTCTGAGGGAACATTGTGTCATGGTGTCATTGGATGATTAACCAACCAGGAAAAGGGTTTCATTTGGGGGATGACAGGAAAGAATAAAAGGATTAAATCAGAATAACTATGTACTCCTCAAACAGCACCCGTGTACTGTAGACTATGGGACCTGGCCCTTTAAAAAAAGAAACAACAAAAAGTCGTCCCTCTCAGAAGTGACAAGGCTCTCTCAAGGTCGACTTCACACTTGTGGGTCATTCTCCTTTAACACCTATATCAGCTAGCAGAAATAACTACAAAAATCAATGGATGCTTCATGCTGGATGGGGAGAGACTGCAAAACAGAGGATTATCCTTCCTCAGGAGAAGAAGAGATAAAGGGGAATTGATTGAGGGTGTCAGGCCCATCCTTTCATCAGGGCCTCGGGAGGGAGGGCTCAGAGCCCACAGGAGGACAGGTTGCCATTCTAGCAGCACGGGGTGCCCTGAGAATACTTTCTTTGGACACCAAGCTACTTCTGAAGCCCAAATTGGTTTTCTGTTCTTCTCCAATGACCTGCCCTGTTTTCCTCTCCAAAGTTGTCTGTCAGCCTCCACATTTTCTCTGAAGCCTGCTTGTGGACAGAGACCCTGGCTCCTCAGCCCCAACCCGCCCATACTTTATTGTGCACAAGGGCCCTTTCCACCACTCATGGAGAAGCAGGGGCTCACAGCAGTCACCTGTGAACCAGCCTGTGGGTCTGCACCCCAGGCTGGACCTGGAGGATGCCCAATAGCCCGACAGCCTCTGGCTCTCTTCTCTCATCCCTGCCCTATCCTCTGGAACCCAATCCCTGTCATCCCCACATCCCTCCCTCACCACAGCCCCCTCCCCTCTGGCCCCAACCTCTGGATTCCAAGCAGTTCCCAAACCTCTCTTTTTTAATTGCTACCCAGGAGTTTTCTCATCAGACATGGTGAAGCCTGCAGGCATAGAAGTAGACTGTTGTGAAGGAGGAAGTTTACTCTGTCTCATACCATGCCACACAGGGCCACATGGGGAAGCACCAGGTCAGTCAGGAGGCAGAAGGGGTGGAAGTGCTATGGACCAGAGACTTTGTTGTGCTTTCCACAGGACAGACCAGGGAGAGAAGTGCAGAGTAAGCAGGCATAGGATTGGCTAGTGTGAATAATTTCAGTGGGCTCTGGGGCCTAGGGACTGTCCCCAGCAGTCTGGCACCTGACCCAGAGTTGATTGGGCCGGGAAGAGTGACCTGTAGTGCAGAGCTGAAAAGGAAGGTGGTTGAGGAATGAGCTGTGGGCAGATTGGTTTGCACATAGGTGCACTCACAGGCCAACTACCTCAAGGAGTCAGCTAGCCCTGGGCAGGGCAGTCCCTCCAGGGTTAACAAAGCCCAAATATGTCAAAGCATCAAAAATACAGAATTAATGTTTACAATTACATTTGTTAATTATTCCTCAACAAAGTTGGAAGAAATACAGAACAAAAGGCACCATTAACACACCCCACACTCTCTCAGACATCCAAAAAAGACTGGTCTCAGACCTGTGGGCACCCCGAGAAGGAGGCTAATCATTTCACGCCCCTTCACTTACGGTACCTAGCCCACTTCAATCAGCAAGGAATAGAGACTTCTCACGATTGAACCAGTCCTCTGAGCCAAGTGATCCCCTGGGCTCTGCAAGGGGGACTTGAAAGTGAGCAAGAGAAATCCTTGCCCCTAGAGAATGGCCCGCAAATTTCACGGTTCAGCGGATGTCTCTTGAGGACCACGAGCCGGGCACTGTGCGGGCTTCAGGGGCAGAGTAGAACAGACATACATGGCTTCCCTGTGTCAGTTTCCTGAGGTTGCCTTAACCAAGCACCACAAACGAGGGGGACTTAAAATAACAGAAATTGATTCTCTCAATTCTGGAGGCTAGAAGCCTGAAGTCAAAGTGTCAGCAAGGCCATCCTGCCTCTGAAGGCTCTGGGTAAGAATCCTCCCTGCCTCTTGTAGCTGCAGGCATTGCTGGCTATCCTCCATGCTCCTTGGCTCATAGCTGTGTCCCTGTAGTCTCCGCCTCTGTCTTCGTGTGGCTGCCTTTTTTGTGACTGAGTCTATGTCATCACATGGTGCTCTCCTCTCTGTGTGGCTGTGTTCAAATTCCCCCTTCTTATAAGGACACCAGTCATTGGATTAGGACACCACGCCACTCCAGCATGACTTCATCTTAACTCAATTACATCCACAAAAACCCTATTTCCAAGTAAGTTTATATTCACAGGTATTAGAGGTTGGGAGGGACACAAATCCACCCACAACACATCTCCATGATGTGTTCTCACACTAGCCAGAAGAGAAAGACACATCCAGAAATAACCTGTGGTATTTGGCTGGGGGGAATATATTTTGAAAAGATTCGAGCACACTTAGCTTTATAAAACGCAAATCTCTCCATTCACTCCATCCATCTTCTTTCTTCCCTCCCAGTGTCCTCGCCCAAGTCAGGTGGTCTTTCTGCCATAGCTAGACAGCACCTACCTTATCCTCAGAGAATGCCAACCAAGGTCACTGTGGACCAAAGTGAAGAACAGCTGATCACATCTCACTTCTTAACAAAGCTGCCCCAAAAAGAAAGTACCAGTGAATCCTATTTTAAGGTAGCGTCTGTCTTGGGATGACTGGCTGGCTCGGTCAGTTAAGCATCTGCCTTCAGCTCAGGTCATGATCCCAGTGTCCTGGGATCGAGTCCCACATCAGGCTCCCCACTCAGCAGAGAACCTGCTTCTCCCTCTGCCTGCCACTCCTCCTACTTGTGTTCTCTTTCTCTCTCTCCCTCTCTCTTTGACGAATAAATAAAATCTTAAAAAAAAAAAAAAAAAAGCATCGTCTTAGTCTATTCAAACTGCTACAGCAGAAAACTTTAAGACTGGGGGCTTACAAACAATAGACATTTATTTCTCACAATTCTGAGGGCTGGAAGTCCAGGATCATGATGCCAGCAGATGTCTGGAGAAAGACCTCTCATGGTTGCAGACTTCTTGTTGTGTCCTCACATGGTAGGAGGGGCTACAAAGCTCTGTGGGGTTTATTTTATTTATTTTTTTGTGGGGTTTATTTTAAAAGGGCACTAATCCCATCATGAGGCTCTACCTTCATGATCTAATGACCTTCCAAAGGCCCCACTTCTTCATACCACCACACTGGGGATTAAGATTTCAACAAATGAATTTGCAGGGGGAACACATTCAGACCATAGCTGCATCCCAAATAACTACAGTCTAGGGGCGTAAACGTGTCTTAGCAAAGCAACTGGAAATGTCAACTGTGAAACCGTGTTGTAGTGACAGTAGCAGAGCTGATGCATGCTGGCAATATCCATTTCCTTTGCCACCTGCACGCAAAGGCAGATGACACGCCCCTGCCTCCATCACAAATAGGTGGGCCTCTGGCACCGAGTTCAGAGAAACGTGGGTGAATGTGATGTGTGTGTCATTCAAGTCCGGGCTCTAAGCAATCTTCTATGTGTCCTGTCACCTCTGACCAGTGTGGAGAATCCAGGGAGGGCACAAAGGCCCCAGGAGATGGTGAGCACCCTAAGGAAGAAGCTGAGCCCCCAGTCACCGCTGGGGTGTAGGGACCCCACACTCATGGATGGAGACCCATGTGGGCTGTGGCCACAGTGAGAAAAGCCCATCAACGGTTAAATCACTGAAGTTGGGGGACTTCTTTTTTCATAGATTAGCATACCCCAAGCAAGGGTGGGGTTCACAGAAGAGTCAGCAGTGCAGGCTGGAGTCAAAGGATAAAGTTAACCAGAGGAGACAAGGCCCGCTTCGTAGAGCTCAGATTTACAGGACTACAGAGGAGAAGACAATGGTCCTATGCTCAGAGGGCCATTCTAGCAAAGGGGTGAGACCAGAAAGTTGAAAGCATGTGGCGGGGATACAAAAGGAGAAATGGCTCAATGAGTGAGGAGGTGGTGCATGTGGAGTGTGTGGGAGAGAATAGGGATGTGCATCCTTAGCCAGCTCCAGTCTGGGCGGCTCTATGTCTTTGGAGATTGGAAAGGAAGGCAGAGAAATCAGGGCTACCAAGAGCCATTGAAGACGATGGAACAGATGAGCAACTTGATCAATAAAGTGCGCCCAGAAGGCAGCAGAGCAGGGCCCTGTGCCAGATGGACTTGAGGTAGGTGGGGGCTAAGAAGGGTCCATTGGAGCAGGACAGGTGAAGGATGATGTGGCTTCACCTGAGGCAGGGATCCAGGGGTGGCGAGGAAGGCGTGGGGAGAGGACAGTACTAAGAGCTTTGATCAGGGGCACCTACTTTAATCCTAAAGATCATAGGTGGTTGGGCTATGGCCCTATATAACAGATAAGGAAACTGAGGCACAAAAAGTTTTAGGGCTACAGAGTTAGTAAATGCCTGAGCTGGGGCTTACATTCAGGCCTTTGACTCTAGAGCCTTCTCTCTTAACCAACATGTGGAGATAAATATGATTAGACAGGAAGAAATTCAGGTTCCCTGACAAGCCCATTGCACTTAAGCCCTTCATAACCCCCCACCCACCTACACCCTCCTTCCTACTCCCAAAGAACAATGTGAACTGGAATGATGAATTCTGGATCATTTTATCAGCTTTGAAGCATCTGCCCATGATCACATACTACATCCTTTTCAGTGAAAGGTAAAAACGTAAATTCTTTCCTGACCAGGCTTCTCAAGGTCACAAACACAGGTGCCTTAACTTTGAGTGGTGCCTTGGACAGGAACAAGGATTTCAGGCCCAAAACTACCAGAAGGGAACAAACTGCTCTCAGATTAGAGGGAAAAGGGCAGCCCTGCTCCCTTTTATATCTGCCAGATATAGAGCAAAAAAATATCTATATCTGCCAGATATAGAGCAAAAAAACTAACTTGGAGAACAGTTAGACTTACAGTTCTGTCTTTCACCTCTGGCTGCACAGCCAAATTATCTGAAGACCTTCTAAAAAAAATACCAACACCCAAGCTTCACAGTGGATAAGCTTAATCAGAATTTCTGGGTTGAGGCCTAGGCATTGTATTTTTGAAACTCTTTCAGAGTGATTCTCATGCAGGATGAAGGTTAAGAGGAACTGCTCTTGTTTCTAACTCATTGATCTCTGCTCTACTCTTGATTATTTCCCTTCTTGTGCATGTGGTTGGCTTAATTTGCTGTTCATTTTCCAGTTCTTTAGGGTGTAAAGAGAGCTGGTATATTCGGGATTTTTCTATTTTTTTGAGTGAGGCTTGGATGGCTATGCATTTCCCCCTTAGGACCTCCTTTGCCATATCCCATAGGTTTTGGACCGATGCATCTTCATTCTCGCTGGTTTCCATAAATTGTTTAAGTTCTTCTTTGATTTCCTGGTTGATCCAAACATTCTTGAGCAGGTTGATCTTTAGCCTCCAAGTATTTGAATTCCTTCCAAACTTTTTCTCGGTGTTGAGTTCCAGTTTCAAAGCATTGTAATCTGAGAATATGCAGGGAATAATCTCAATCTTTTGGTATCAGTTGAGTCCTGATTTGTGACCCAGTATGTGGTCTATTCTGGAGAAAGTTCCATGTGCGCTCAAGAAGAATGAATATTCTGTTGTTTTAGGGCGGAATGTTCTGTATATATCTATGAGGTCCATCTGACCCATGTGTCATTCAAAGCTCTTATTTCTTTATTGATTTTCTGCGTGGTTGATCTGTCTGTTACTGAGAGTGGCATGTTAAGATCCCCTACAATTAATGTATTCATATCAATATGATTCTTTATTTTGATTAACAGTTGGCTTATGTAGTTGGCTGCTCCTATATTGGGGCATAAATATTTACAATTGTTAGAATCCTAGAGGAGAACATAGGCAGTAACCTCTTCGACATCGACCACGGCAACTTCTTTCAAGACATGTCTCTGAAGGCAAAGGAAACAAAAGCAAAAATGAACTTTTGGGACTTCATCAAGATAAAAAGCTTCTACACAGCAAAGGAAACAGTTAACAAAACAAACAGGCAACCCATGGATTGGGAGAAGATATTCACAAATGACACTACAGACAAAGGTCTGATATCTAAGATCTATAAAGAACTCCTCAAACTCAACACTCGAAAACAGATACTCACGTTAAAAAAAATAGGCAGAAGACATGAACAGACACTTCTCCAAAGAAGACATACAAATGGCTAATGGAAACATGAAAAAATGTTCATCATCGTTAGCCATCAGGGAGATTCAAATCAAAACCACATTGAGATACCACCTTACACCAGTTAAAATGGCCAAAATCAACAAGACAATAAACAACAAAGGTTGGAGAGGATGTGGAGAAAGGGGAACCCTCTTACACTGTTGGTGGGAATGCAAGTTGGTGTAGCCACTTTGGAAAACAGTGTGGAGATTCCTCAAGAAATTAAAAATAGAGCTACCTTATGATCTTGCAATTGCACTACTGGGTATTTACCCCAAAAATACAGATGTAGTGAAAAGAAGGGTCGCATGTACCCCAATGTACATAGCAGCAATGGCCACAATCGCCAAACTGTGGAAAGAGCCAAGATGGCCTTCAACAGACAAATGGATAAAGAAGAAATATGGTCCATATATACAATGGAATATTATGCCTCCATCAAAAAGAATGAATACCCAACTTTTGTATCAACATGGACAGAACTGGAAGAAATTATGCTGAGTGAAATAAGTCAAGCAGAGTCAATTATCATATGGTTTCACTTACATGTAGAGCATAAGGAAAAACATGGAGGACATTGGGAGAAAGAAAGGAAGGGTTAATTGGGGGAAATCAGAGGGGGAGACGAAATATGAGAGACTGTGGACTCTGAGAAACAAACTGAGGGTTTTGGAGGGGAGGGGAGTAGGGGTTGGGTTAGCCTGATGGTACGTATTGAGGAGGGCATGTATTGCATGGAGAACTGGGTGTGGTGCATGAACAATGAATCTTGGAACACTGAAAAAATAAAAAAAATAAAAAATAAAAAAAAACCCAGTGCTCACCATAACAAGTGCCCTCCTTAATCCCCATCACCAGTCTAGCCCATCCCCCGTCTACCTCCCTCAGTCAGCCCTCAGTTTGCTCTCTATCATTAAGAGTCTTTTATGGTTTAGAGGTGCCTGGGTGGCTTAGTCGGTTAAGCATCTGCCTTTGGCTCAGGTCATGATCCCAAGGTCCTGGGATCAAGCCCCAAATCAGGATCCCTCCTGTTCATGCGCACTTTCTCTCTCTCTCTCTATCAAACAAATAAATAAAATCTTTTAAAAAATAAAGAGTCTCTTATGGTTTGATTCCCTCTCTCTTCCCCCTCATATGTTCATTTGTTTTGTTTCCTAAATTCCACATATAAATGAAATCATATGGTGTTTGTCTTTCTCTGACTGACTTATTTTGTTTAGCCTAATACACTCTAACTCTGTCCATGTTGTTGTGAATGGCTATATTTCATTCTTTTTGATGGCTGACTAATATTCCATTGTGTCTTTGTACCACATCTTTTTTGTCCATTCATCAATCAACGGACATTTAGGCTCTCTCATAATTTGGCTATTGTTGATAGTGCTGCTATAAACATTAGGGAGCTTGTGCCCTATGATTCAACATTGTTGTATCCTTTGGGTAAATACCTAGTACTGCAATTACAGGATTGTAGTGTAGTTCTACTTTAAACTTGTTAAGGAATGTCCATACTGTTTTCCAGAGTGGCTGCACCAGTTTGCATTCACACTAACAGTGCAAGAGGGTTCCCCCTTCTCCACCTCCTTGCCAACACCTGTTGTTTCTTGTGTTGTTAATTTTAACCATTCTGATAGATGTGAGGTGGTATCTTATAGTGGTCTTGATTTGTATTTCCCTGATGATGACGATTTTAAGCATCTTTTCATGTATCTGTTAGCTATCTTGATGTCTTTCTTTTTAAATTTTTTTATTATGTTGTTAGTCACCATACAGTACATCATTAGTTTTTGATGTAGGTTCCATGGTTCATTGTTTGCATATAACACCCAGTGCTCCATGCAATATGTGCCCTCCTTAATACCCATCACTGAGTTAACCCATCTCCCCAATTCTCTCCCCTCTAAAACCCTCAGTTTGTTTCCTGGAGTCCATAGTGTCTCATGATTCATCTCCCCCTCTGATTCCCACCCCCCCCTTCATTTTTCCCTTCCTTCTCCTAATGTCCTTCATGCTATTCCTTATGTTCCACAAACAAGTTAAACCATATGATAATTGACTTTCTCTGCTTGAGTTATTTCACTTAGCATAATCTCCTCCAGTTCCATCTACATTGAGGTAAATGTTGAGTATTCATCATTTCTGATAGCTGAATAATATTCCATTGTATATATGAACCACATCTTCTTTATACATTCGTCTGTTAAAGGGCATCTCAGCTCCTTCCACAGTTTGGCTATTGTGGACATTGCTGCTATGAACATTGCGGTGCATGTGGCCCTTCTTTTCACTACCTCTGTATCTTTGGGGTAAATACGCAGTAGTACAATTGCAGGGTCATAAGATAGCTCTATTTTTAACATTTTGAGGAACCTCCACACTGTTTTCCAAATTGCATTCCCTCCAACAGTGTAAGAGAGTTCCCCTTTCTCCACAACCTCTCCAACATTTGTTTTTTCTTGCCTTTTCAATTTTTGCCATTCTAACCGGTGTAAGGTAGTATCTCCGTGTGGTTTTGATTTGAAATTCCATGATGGCTAATGATGTTGAAACTTTTTTCATGTGTCTGTTAGCCATTTGTATGTCTTCTTTGGAGAAGTTTCTGTTCATATCTTCTGCCCATTTTTTGACTTGATTATTTTTGGGGGGAGTGTTGATTTTGAGGATTTTTTTGGTGAAAGACCTCAGTGTGAGATAAGAATCCATCAAAATCCTAGAGGAGAACAGAGGCAGTGACCAATTTGACATTGGCCACAGCAACTTCTTTCAAGACATATCTCCAAAGGCAAGGGAAGCAAAAGTGAAAATTAACTTTTGGGACTTCATCAAGATAAAAAGCTTCTGGGCAGCAAAGGAAACATCAACAAAACAAAGAGGCAACCCACGGAATAGGAGAAGGTATTTGCAAATGATACTACAGATAAAGATCAATGTCTTCTTTGGAAAAATGTCTATTCATGTTCTCTGCCCATTTCTTAACAGGATTGTTTGTTTTTTGGGTGTTGAATTTGGTAAGTTCTTTATAGATTTTGGATACTAACCCTTTATCAGATATGTCATTTGCTAATATCTTCTCCCATTCTGTATGGTGCCTTTTAGTTTTGTTGATTGGTTTCCCTTGCTGTGCAGAAGCTTTTTATCTTCATGAAGTCCCAAGAATTCATTTTTGTTTTTGTCTCCCTTCCTCTGGCATATCTAGTAAGAAGTTGCTATGGCTGAGGTCAAAGATGTCGCTGCCTGTGTTCTCTTCTAGGATTTTGATGGTTTCCAGTCTTATATTTAGGTGTTTCGTCCATTTTGAATTTATCTTTGTGTATGGTGTAAGAAAGTGGTCCAGTTTCATTCTTCTGCATGTTGCTGTCCAGTTTTCCCAACACCATTTGTTGAAGAAACTGTATTTTTTCCATTGGTATTATTTCCTGCTTTGTCAAAGATCAGTTGGCCATACAGCTGAGGGTCAATTTCTGGGTTCTCTATTCTGTTCCACTGATCTATGTATCCATTTTTGTGCCAGTACCATACTGTCTTGATGACTACAGCTTTGTAATATAGCTTGAAGCCCAGAATCATGATACCTCTAGTTTTGCTTTTCTCTTTCAGGATTGCTTTGGCTATTTGGTGTCTTTTGTGGTTCCATGCAAATTTTAAGATTGTTTGTTCTAGCTCTGTGAAAAAAGCTAATGGAATTTTGATAGGGATTGCATTAAATGTGTAGATTGCATTGATTAGTATAGACATTTTAACAATGTTTGTTCTTCCAATCCATGAGCATGGAATGTTTTTCCATTGTTTTGTGTCAAGAGGCACTGTTCTTGAGTAACGCTGAGCAAAGCAGCTGCTCATGCACCATTTGGGAACCCTCATTCAACAATACTCATTTGGCTCATATTTATTTATCTGGTATCTCTCTATGCCAGAAACTGCTATGTTCTACAGGGGCACAGATGAATGATATGATCTTGTCCTCAAGGGTCTGACTGTGGAATGAGTGAGGAGACCATCACAATGGAGTGGTGGGATTGGCTGAGCATTAGAACAGAGCCAAGTATGTAACACAGTGGGGGAACAAAGGAGGGTCAGTCTTGGGGACCAGGAAGGACCTTGAACAGGAGTCAACACTTGAACTGAGTGCAGCAAGAGTGCTAAATAAGCTGGATGAGTACAAAGTCAGGGGAAGTAGTCATGATGGAAAGAACATCTCATGCAAAGGAAGAGAAGTAGTAGGTGTAGCACAGAGCACTGAGGCACATAAAGAAATCCTGGCAAGGGGGGAGAACTGATGCATTCAAGAGACCCTCACACATGCTGCAGACCATGGCAAGAAGGGCTTGGCATGCCATGAAAGAAATACAGGGTTTCTGCTGGAGAGTGGACAGCACCTTTGAAAAGCTGTCTGAGATCAAAAAAAGGAAAGTGTGAAAAAATCTTGAGACCCATAAATGCAATGTATTTATACTGGTATTGTGTGCACACTTATTAGACCAAGAGTGGGCACTGACTGCACACTTTCCATGAGTCAGGCCCTGTTCTAAGTGCTTCATCTCATTCATTCAATCATTCAACAAGTACTTATTGGCCAGACACCACTTCAGGTGCAAGGAATACAACAGTGAAGTCAGAAATCTCTCTCTTTGTGGGTTTACACTTCTGTGGGGGAGACAGATAACAGACAAAATAAGTAAAATAGTGAATTAGATGCTGATATGTGCCATAGCAAAAAATAAAACAGAAATAGAGAATAGGGAGTTTTGGAGATGTGATTGTTCAAGTCTGATGTGTCAACATGTCTAGGCTACAGTCCCCATATTTACAGCAAACACACATCTAGGTGTTCTTGGGAAGGTCTTTTGTGATGTGACTAGAATCCATAATCCATTGCCTTGAAGTAAGGGAGATTATCCTTGATAGTCTGGGTGGGCCTGAAAAGTAGAGCTGAAGCTTCCCAGAGGAAGAAGAAATTCTGCCTGTGGACTTCAGTGTCAGCTCCTGCCTGAGAGCTCCAGCCCACCCATCCTGATGGCCTGCCATTTCACACTTACTGAGCAAGCTCTCACAATTCCATAAGTCAATTTCTTGCAAGAAATTATTTGATATATATCTCCTGCTATACTTTTTTTCTCTGCTTGAACCCTGACTGATCTAGTAAGAAGCTGTTATTTTAAATAGGTGAGTCCCAATAGATCTCACTGAGAAGGTAATATCTAAGGAAAAACCTAAAGGAGGACAGTGAATGAGTGAGCAAATATCTGGGGGGAAGGAACATTCTGGACAAAATAAAAGCAAATATGAGAGAATTATTCCTTTTAATCCTCATAGCATTAGAAATTAGAAATTAATATTATTGTCAAGAACTAGACAGAGCCTGAGATTTTTCCCAGCTGTTCAGCTAATGAGTCAACCTGCCACATACAGATGCTATCAGAAGCTGTGAGACTCCCATATCAGAAGCAAAGGATCCTGTTACTCCCAGCACTGCAGGTGGCATGAGCTTCATATGGGTGTTAGCTACCCCTGCTATCCCCAAGTTGCCACAGCACGACGTGGGTGGGGCCACGTGGATGCCGTGCACACTGTGGACTCATATCACTTTTGAGGAAGCCAAGCTTATGAAACCCCCAATCTTACAGTCAGGCTACTGTCAAACCTGCCTAAACTTTGCCTCAGAGGAAATGCTGTCTTTGTTAAACTGTCAGGAAACCACTCCTCCCTGACACTGGAGGGAGATGCTATACCTTCCAAGACTATTTACAATACAAATATACTTGAAAACTTGGTCTAAAACAAAAGCTGTTCACAAGAGGTGGAAAATATGAGAGAATTATCTTTCATTTTGCAAATGAGGAAGTTGAGGTACAGATAGGTTGAATAACTTGCCTGAAACAATACAGCTGGTAAATGGAGGGGATGTGTGATCATCTGTCTTCCCTTGCTGGAATGAAGCACCATAAGTCAGAGACTTTTATTTTTTTAATGGCCAAATACCCAGAGCCTAGAAAAATGCTTGGCACTTAACGCTCAAAATTAAATGTAAAGTGAAGAGACAAATATTTGTAGGTGCTCACATACAACAGAGAACAGAACAAGAATGCCTCTTGCTTACCTAAAGCTTAGAATTTAGATAGAAAGTCAGGCATTAGACATATATTTAAGTAAATCCTTGTATAACTACAACTGTGATAAATCCTGCAAAGGAGAACATCTAAGTTCATGTATGACATAGACTGAATGTTCACCTTCCTCTAAAATTCATATGTTGAAACCTAACCAAGGTGGTGGTATTAGGAGGTGGGGCCTTTGGGAGGTGACTAGGTCATAATAGTGGAGCCTCAATGAATGGGATTAGAGTCCTTATCAAAGGGACCCTAGAGAGTCCCTTGCTCCTTCCACCATGCGAGGATACAACGAGAAGACAACCTTCTATAAGGAAACAGGCCTTCATCAGACACTGAATCTGACAGCCTCCAGAACCATGAGCAATAAATTGTTGTTTGTAAGCCACCCAGTCTCTGGCATTTTGTTATAGCAGCCAGATGGACTAAGATAGTATATGTTTTTACATATGTGTGTGTGTATATGTGTGTGTGTGTGTGTATACATACATGCACATATCCCTCAGGCCCCTCAATTGCAGGGAAGAAATGCAATCAGCTATATAATTTGACTAAAGAAGCAAGAAAGAAAAACAAGCAAAAATGCAAGATGCCAGAATTTTGTGACATAAACACACTTATGGATGTACATTATCTCTGTTCCACATGCAGGGAAACTGAGGCTTTGAGAAACGCCATCCTGGTTCTTTGCAGTCACAACCAGCTTGATACTTGTATATCCTCTGAATGATAGGATTTTAGGTATAAGAGTAAAAGGCTACTGGATACCTTCAATTTGAAAAGTTTTGCCTTCATTATGCCTGAAGTATCTTAAAGGAAAGAAAGAGTCCTTTATTGTCACTAAAGAATGAAATTTACACTATAAGTGGCATTTTTACAACACCTTTTCTTAAACTATTCATTGGAACACACAAATGACAAGATTTTTATCTTTGATAAAAGTGGTAAAGTATTTGAAGACCAAAAGATGGCTTTAGCATAAGACAGGTGAACATGGAGGGCATCTGGGTGGCTCAGTTGGTTAAGCATCTAACTCTTGACTTTGGCTTAGGTTCACAATCTCAGGGTCATGGGATTGAGCCCCGTGTCAGACTTCAGGCTCAGCAGGGAGGTTTGCTTAGAATTCTCTCTCTCCCTCTGCCCCTCCCCCTCCATGCTTTCTCTCTCTGAAATAAATAAATAAAACTTTTAAAAGAGAAGAAAAAGAAAGGTGAACATAGTCTACTCACAGTTACATCTGGCACAATCGTGGTTTACATCACATGAGAACTAGAGAGCTCTGTGATCTCAAGAGTCATTTCACTTCTTCTGAACCTATGTCTTCTTGTCTTCAAAGGAAAAGTGGAATTAAATGACCTCCAGGCTCCCTCTGACACTACTATTTAATCACAAATGAAAGAAAAGCCTTGCAAAATATGTTTGCCAGTATTTGCTAAATGTTCTCCTTTCTCCCAATATCCCCTTGAGGTGCATATAAAATAATTTCTACAGTGGGCATAAACAAAAAGACTTTTGTCTTTCTGGCACCTTGACTCTCAATTTTTTATGATAGGTTGGCCTTTATAACACACACAAAAAATATTAAACTGCAGACTGTCTTGCCAAAAGTGACTGGCAGTGAGGAAGAGTTTCAGTGATGAGTGAGGTGAAGTTGCAGAGAAAGAAGCAAAGGTCAGACCATGCAGGATCTCGCAGATGGTGATTAAAATGTTGGATACTGTAGTAACTACCACTGAAACCCAACTGAAGGATTTTAAGCTGTGGAATAGCATAACCACTTTGCATTTCTGGAATATTACACACTGCTGTGTGGAGAATAGAATTGAGGACAACAAAAGGAGACATGGGAAAACCAGCCTGGAAGTCAACCCCACAGTTCAGAAAAGCAATGGTGGTGGATTGGACTGGAGTGACATCAGTGGATCCAAGCAGAAGAGAGCTAACTCAAAACTATTCTGGGACATAAATTAACAAGACTGAGAATGACATTTAATGTGAACCATGAGAAAAAAGGAGGTATCCAGAATAACTCCCAGATTTCAAACATGAGCAACTGGTCTCTCACTGAGCTGGAGAAGCCTGGGAGTGAGACATATTTAGGGGGAAACCATGGCCTCTGTCTTGAACATGTTCAGTTTAAGATGCCTGGGAGATTGTCAAGTAGAATTACTGAGATGGCATTGAAATGTGAAACTGGACAAGAAAGAGGCTGGGAGAGGGGTGATTTCTGATGCCTGGTGGGTAATGTGGACAGGGAAAATAAAGGACCCAGAGCTGCTACTAAAGATGTATCAACATACAGAGATCAGGAGGAAGAGAATAAGCCATCAAAAAGGACTCGAAGTGAGCTTCCAGGAGCTGGCAAGAACACCTGGAGGGTTTATAGTCACAGAAGCTCCAGCAAAACTGTCTATTTGGACTCTGCGCTATGACAATCACTTGGTGAACTTGGAAAGGGAAGTTTTCAAGGAGTCGTAGAAGGGAAGGGGGTGGAAGCTATGCTAGAATGGGTTGAGAAGTTCTCCAGAGGGGAATACGTAAAGGCAGCTTCTATATGTATGCCTTTCAAGAATCCGGAACATGGGGTGGACAAGAGAGTTGAGTGGTAACTCAAGAACAACTTGAAGGCCAAGAGATACTTGAAGGCTCCCTAGAAGGATCCAAAAACAAACAACAAATTGAAGGAATAGCAAAGAGCAGAAAGAAACAGTAGGGTGAAAACCAACAGAAGGAAATAAATCTAGGCACAAGGTCTAGAGCAGATTGGGAAGACTTGCCTGTGATCAGAGGAGCTACACAGCTCAGTTAAGGGAGAGAATGGGAACAGATGGAGGACTGTGTGGGCCTACCACCAAGGGAGTGGGGAGTAATAGCCTCCCATCACCCTTCACAGCTGTACCACCCCGATCAGTCCTGTCCTGTCAAGTCTGGAATGCTTGTTCTCAATATACATATTTTATAAAACCAAGGCTCAGATTGGTTCAAGTGATCTGCTTGAAATCTTGTAAGATGTTACTGGCAGAACCAGGGTTCAAACCCAAGTCTTTGGTCTCTCAACACTCTCTCCCTCCCTCCCTCTCCCTCCTCTCTCTCTCTCTCTCTCTATCTGTGTGCGTTTGTCCCTCTCACTTTCTCTCTCTCTCTCTCTCTCTCTCTCTCTCTCTTTCTCTCTCAATCTTCCTTTATTCCCGCTCCCTTTCGTGCTGCTTCTTTTTTTGAATGCCAGTCAGGTCCTTGCACGAAATCAATCTTGGAGTTAGTGTACTGAAACCCTTAGGCACACTCTCCTCAGCCTGGATTTTACATGCTATCAAAGGACAGATTTGCCAGCAGATTAAAGCTGTTTGAAGCCTTCTCTGAGTTTTATGCCTCAGTTGTTTGGAGTTAGGGACCTCTCGAGTTCTGGGATTTTAAAATATGCTTTCTTTTTTTTCTTTTCAATTTTGTTGACAATTTCCATTAGAGCCCTGTTATCCCTCTGGATTGCTCCAATATAACTTCTTCGTAGGTTAAAGAATGCATTTGCCAAGGTTGGAAGCAGACTGGAGCCTCTCGAGTTCAATGTTTCACCTTAAATTCTAAACTTGTTCATGGTTCAAATTCATTTACACTTGGCATCAAAATCAACACATTCTATTTCTTTTTTTAAAAAGCCACTTCAAATGGCCTTTAAGAAAAGAACATAAGCAGTGGACATTAAATAATTCATCCAAATAGCTTTCATGTAATAAACGTGTAAATGAAAAAGAATCATATAGGCTACATTTCACTCGAAATCCACCAGAAAATAAATAAAAGGTTTAAAAGCTAGTCCAAAATTTCATAAACCCTAAACACACCGAGTTCCAACTACCTCATTAGTATAAAATAATACATTAGTCCAATTCACTTTGGGTGCTCAAGTGGAAACCTTTGGTGCAAATAAATTATTTGTATAAAAAGATATCTGCTTCATTGCACTAAACGGTACTCTTGTGGCCCAAAGTGTTAATGATGCTCCCAGCAGCTTCTAATGACATGCAGTAAAATCACACTGTTGTTTAAATAAAGATAGAAGGCTAATAGCAGTGCTGGGGATTGCACAGCAGAGGGGAAGGAGCGTACCTGAATTTGAAGTTAGATGTGCATTCCAGTTCTGGATCTGCCATATTCTAACTGTGTGACTCTGTGCATATTATTTGACCTCAGTAAGCTCCTGTTTGCTAAAAACAATAAAAGGCTCTTAGATTTGTTGCAAGGGTAACTTCCATGAAAGTGGCCAGCATTGTAATTGGCATCCAGCAAGTCTTAGGTGTTATTTCCCTTGAATCCTTAGCTTCTCTGCACCTACCCCTACATTGCTGCTCAATCAACGAGGGACTCCTAGTTGGTTTGCAGAGTGGAGCAGTTGACTCCATAAGGCAACACATCCCATTGTCTATCCTTTGCCTCTGCCCCATTCCCTCCTCCACCTGCCTAGATTTGAAGGAAGAGTCTTACACAGCATGGAGAGAACTCAGAGATCACACTGTCTTCCCTCTTCTTTTTATAGATGAGCAAACTCAGTCCCAAATAAAGGAAGAAACTAGCTCAACATCTTTTAGCATCATTCCTTAGCTCTCTACTTCTGTGACTAAATATGAGATGAAGGGAACACATTGTGAAATGCACAGTGTCCTCTATAATTTAGTCAAATTCACAGGAACAAACCAGGGAATTGGTAGGCGCTCATTTGGTAGAAAACAGCCAATATCCAATCATCCTTCAGTGCTTATTAAATTTCCCTCCAGCACAAACCAGTACTGGAATTGTCGAACAGAGGGGCTTAAAATAAACATGGCCATAAGTCTAGGAGATGTGACAAATGTCTAATCACTAAAACACATATGATATACGATGCAACAAAGTCAATATGACCTACCTGAAGAACCAAATAAGTAGGCTACTGTAAATTACATGTACTTGTTTTCATCAAAAAAAAAAGAGAAGTCATTTTAATCATCAATTAAACAAACATTTATATATATATCTAGTTCTGTAAGGGTATTATAGAAGAAAAAAAGAAAAATAAAATTCTATGCCATCACCAGTGACTACAAGGACTTTATGATTCACTGAAAAGCTAAAACATAACCTTGCAAGCAGATTATCAGTGTAGTAGAAACTAAATAGATGGTCACTGAAGTAAACAGAAGAATAGACTATGGCTGTGATGTGGGAAACAAAGACAAAAGAAAAAAATGAATTTCCTTGCTACTTACAGCCCATTGATGGGTCCTTGAGACAGGGAGAGTGACCTTCCTCTGGAATCCGGGCTGCCTCGATGTTAATACTTTGCTGGGGGCAAAGGGCAATCTTCGTTTAACATTATCCCAACACTCCGGGATCCTGTAAGTCTCCTTTAACATAGAAAATTCCTTTTGAAACTTCCATTATCTCTACTCCCCATGATATATATTAGCAATCATCCTTCAAGTACATGGTCCACTGATACACATCTGAAGGGTCTCATGACTGAGTTTTTACTAGAAAGTAATAAATGACATTTTCCTAACAATAACTAGCCCCCTCAAGATCCTGGAAACTTTGCTTCCAAAATTCCTTAAAGATTTACACTCTCCCTAACTCTCTCCCAACTTAAAAGTATAGGTCACCTGTCACAACCCCAATGCAGCTCCTTCTGCCCATGGATCCCATCCCTGTGCTTTAATAAAACCACCTTTTGCACCAAAAAATACTGTATTAAGCTCTGGAAATACAATGAATTAAAATGAATTCTCTTTGTCTTCAAGATAATGATAATGTGTTCTCTGGATCACAAGTAAATAAACAATGAAATACATCCATACAGTGACAGGAATGGGCATAAAGTATTGCGGGAGCAGGAGAAGAAGGGTACCTATCACTGACTAGAGACATAAAGGAAAGCATCATGGAAGTGGTGACATACTCGATACTGAGCATTAATATTTTGAGAGATCTCAGCCAGGAGCAAGAGCCTTCTATATGCATTAGCCTCACGAGGAAGACAGAGGGTTGAGAACAGAATCAAATTCTTAGATTTGAAAAGCCACTCTCCCAGGGAGAAAACTTTGAGGATTTGTCTGGCTGGTTGTGTTTGAGAGAATTTCAACAACTTGTCTTTTTATCTCTAAGGAAAAACTGAATCATGCAGAGCATAGACTTTACATCATAAACCACAGAGTAGGAAAGAAGGAATAGCAACAGACGCACTTTCTTGCCCTAAAGAAGACAAAAGTCCTATTGGCTGGTGAGAAGAAAAAGATGTGTCATGTGTAGACACTGGAACCAGAATCAAGAGCAAGGTCACAGATATTAGCAACACCAAAGAAGGAGGCAGCCACCAGAGAGAAATGAGACATGGGAATGAGCAGATGCACTCCCATAATGGCAAGGAGACACATCATCCCCTGGTAACATTGATCACCCTGAAGGACACAATGGGAGAAAGAACCAAGTTGACCATGTTGACATTCTGAATGGACCATGTTTAAATCCAGAAGTGACTGAGTTGCCATAAAATGACAAGAGAAGCTTTTTCACCATGAGCAGAAATAGGGGTTTCTGTGTGGTTTTGATTTGAATCTCCCTGATGGCTAATGATGCTGAACATTTTTTCATGTGTCTGTTAGCCATTTGTATGTCTTCTTTGGAGAAGTGTCTGTTCATGTCTTCTGCCCATTTTTTGACGTGATTATCTGTTTTTTGAGTGTTGAGTTTCAGGAGTTCTTTATAGATCTTAGATATCAGACCTTTGTCTGTACTGTCATTTGCGAATATCTTCTCCCATTCTGTGGGTTGCCTGTTTGTTTTATTGACTGTTTCCTTTGCTGTGCAGAAGCTTTTTATCTTGATGAAGTCCAAAAGCTCATTTTTGCTTTTGTTTCCTTTGCCTTTGGAGACATGTCCTGAATGAAGTTGCTGTGGCTGATGTCGAAGAGGTTACTGCCTATGTTCTCCTCTAGGATTTTGATAGATTCCTGCCTCACATTGAGGTCTTTTATCCATTTCGAGTTTATCTTTGTGTATGGTGTAAGAGAATGGTCAAGTTTCATTCTTCTATATATAGCTGTCCAATTTTCCCAGCACCAATTATTGAAGAGACTGTCTTTTTTCCACTGGATATTTTTTCCTGCTTTGTCAAAGATTATTTGACCATAGAGTTGTGGGTCCATATCTGGGCTCTCTAATCTGTTCCACTGGTCCATGTGTCTGTTTTTGTGCCAGTACAAAGACATGCTGTCTTAGTGATCACCGCTTTGTAGTAAAGCTTGAAATCAGGCAATGTGCCCCAGCTTTGTTTTTCTTTTTTAACATTTCCTTAGCAATTCAGGGTCTTTTCTGGTTCCATACGAATTTTAGGATTGAGCCTGGTGGTGGGTATTGAGGAGGGCACGTATTGCATGGAGCACTGGGTGTGGTACATGAACAATGAATCTTGTAGCACTGAAAAAATAAAATAAAAGTATTTGGGGGAAAAAAAAGAAACAGGGGGTTCTGAGAAAATTGGAAATAAGGAAATGGGCTCATAAAGAACATAGAAAAAGAAGAAGATTGCATCCTTGTACACCTGAGTGGTGTGAATTGAAATCACATTGATTTCAATTCAATTCAATCAGAGTTATCCAGGTGAAGAAGAACCCATGGCACAAATATAGTGTGCGCTAAAAGCACTTAAGTTTTTCCAGAGCATTAGGTCCAAGTTGAAGAGCACTGAGGAGGTGGTGTGAGCTTAGAGGGCTTTCTCTGTTGGGCAAGGAGCTCAGACTTTATCCCACAGATAATGGGAAGCTGCTGAAGGGTGTTAATCAGAAAGCCATGTCAGACTTTTGGAATCACTCTTAGGTGGCGGTGTATGTAGTGTGGAGCTTGAGGGGATTAAAGCCAGGCAGAGAGATCTTTCAGTGAGGAAGTGAAATGTGCACTGAGCTTTGAGAGATGAGCATATGGACTATGTAGGTGACTGGGAGAACCCAATCAAGGGCACAGACTGGGGAATTCACACAGAATGTCTCAGAGGGAAGGCAACCATAGGATGTCCGCAGTCATGAACTCAAATAAGGAAGAAAAGGACACAGGGATGGAGTGTTTGCCATAAGCTTCCCTTTCTTCAAAATCCTGAATGCCAGAAAACTCAGATGATAGACCTTCAGAATCTTGCTTTGTTTAGATCAGGATTAGAAAATTTCTATAGGGACGCCTGGGTGGTTCAGTTGGTTAAGCGGCTGCCTTCGGCTCAGGTCATGATCCCAGGGTCCTGGGAACGAGTCCCACATTGGGCTCCTTGCTCAGCAGGGAGCCTGCTTCTCCCTCTGCCTCTGCCTGCCTCTCTGCCTACTTGTGATCTCTCTCTCACTCTCTCTCTGACAAATAAATAAATAAATTCTTTAAAAAAAAAAAAGAAAGAAAATTTCTATAAATGGAGTTTGATTGACACAGAGCCATGTTCATCCATTTCTCTCTATATATGGTCTATACATAGTCTGTGGCTGCTTTCTCTACAAGCGCAGAGGTGAACAGTTACAACAGAGAATGAATGGCCTGCAAAGCCAAAACTATTTACTATCTAGCCCTTTACAGAAAAGTTTGTTGACTCCCACTTTAGATCCATGATTTCAATTATCACCCGTCAGCTTTCCTACTAGATCCTCAGGTGTGTAAAGCATGTAGTCTCTCGCACCCATGAAATGGAAGCCAGCCTTGGGAGACTAAGTTCTGGGAACTGGGTACACAGTTGAGCAGATGTGGGCTGGAGTTCCACATCACCTCCTATCAGCTGTGTGACATTAGGCACCTCTTTGAACCTCAATTCATTCATCTATGCAATGGGTAAAATAATAGTATTTACCGTATAGTCTGTTTTGTATTGTATTTACAGTATAGTCTGTTTTGAGGTTGAAATGATATAATGTATGGGGTAATACAACCTCATGAACATAGTGATTGTTCAAGAAATACTAATTATTATTTTTGTTACATTTTTTAATATTTAGTTCCTGTTGAAAACCTGGCCAAAAAAGGAGAGATTTATGAAAAGACATTTAAAAGACAAGCCATCTATCTTTACCCCAAGTTACCATTCTTTAAATTTTGCCCAGAATCCACCTGCACCAGCATTGTCTGCAGTAGTTGTATACCATGCATATGTCTGGGCCCACATAAAGACTATTGAATCAGATCTCCTGAGGTCGGGAACCAGAATATGCATTTTATAAGCTTCATCAGTGACTCATGCATGATAAAATTTGAGAACCACTGGTCTGAAACTGTGCTTCTCAAACTAAGGGATGAAGCATTTCCTACAGGGGAAATTTAATATTTTGTGTTAATTTCAATGAACACAAGAAATTGAATAGCACTGCTTGGAATTTGTCATGTTATGGATATTAGGGCTTAGTTTGAGGTTCAATATGAGAAATTAGACTGAAAGATGCAATTAGGTTAAAAACTGAGCCCATTTCAAAGATATTAAGTAAAAATAAAAAGTGTAAGTGTTGCATATCCATGGATAAGCAGAGATGGTAGTTCTAGAATGATGCAGATATATGGAAACCATGCACGTGCTGGGGCTCTATGAAACTGCAGCATAAGCATAGTGCACCTGCCAGAACCATTTATTTCATGCAGAGATTTGTGACAATACCATATTTTTATATTAAAACATACAGGACTCTAATAAGGAGTATAATATAAAGTATATATGAATTTTGAATATAAAAATACAAGACTGCGAAGAAAGTTACATTATTCTCTCAGATCTGCCCATCCCACCATCTACCCAACCCTCACTCACCCCCTCCAAGCATAAATTCTGTCCTCTCTTGTTAACAGACTGGAATGGAAATGTCTGAACAGAAGTGTGAACAGCACAGCTCTAGAACCCCCAGCTTGGACCCCCTCCCCAGAGGGCTATGCCTAGACCTTACCCCTTTGGCTCTAACCAGTCACCGGCTCTGATGGAGCACATGACCACTTCTTTTTTTTTTTAATTAACATATAATGTATTATTTGCTTCAGGGTTACAGGTCTGTGAATCATCAGTCTCCACAATTCACAGCACTCACCATAGCACATACCCTCCCCAATGTCCATAACCCAGCCACCCTATTCCTCCACCACCACTGCCCAGCAACCCTGTTTGTTTCATAAGATTAAGAGTCTCTTATTGTTTGTCTCCCTCCCCAGTCCCATCTTGTTTCATTTTTTCCCTACCTACCCCCAACAACCCCCCACCCTGCCTCCCAAATTCCTCATATCAGAGAGATTATATGATAATTGGTGCAGGACCACTTCTGTAGGATGTAAGGATCTCATTGTCTGTTCTATCATCCAATGATAAATCTGAATGGAATTCCATGTAAAGCCTCATGTGAGAATTTCCTTTAGAATTCACTCATAGGGTAAACTGTGGCCCTGAGGGACTGATGTATCTCTGAACTGAAAAAGTATTATGGTATTAATGTAAATTAATATATGTATCATATTACATGTTACAATACAAATAAATACACACACACACACACAAACACACACACATGCAGAATGTTCCGCTCTCCACCATCTTCTCCATCGTCATCCATGGTCCTAGACAAAGAATTCATGTGCCCCCACTGACCATAAGGACCTGTAGAATCTTTACAAGTCACCAGACATGCAGCAGATATGCAGCAGACAAGCACTGGGCTACACGTACCTGACGTCTATACCCACAAAGCTACGATTTTGTTAACATATCCACCAGTACTAGCTCCATGTTCTAATTAGTCTAACCAAATAGCACAGGACGTTCCCTCAACTGCGAGGACAGATGTGGTGCTGTTTGGAGAGCTCTGCTTCCTAGTGCAGTGACTCATCTGAATGCTGGAGCAGGACCTTAAGAACTTGAAAGAAATAAAGGTCCTAGCCATTGCATCTGACCTGACCACACTCAATCCAGGGCACTCCAGGCAGCCTGGGGCTTTGTATCCAAACCAGCAGGGAGAAAGCTGTGCTCACACAACTAGACAGACCTCCATTCCTGGGCGTGGTGCTATAACAGCAGCCAGAACTCAGCAGGGGGCCCTGCTTTGCTGGACCTGTGCTGAGGGAGGAGAAGGAAAAGAAGAGCAAGTCCAGAGAGACACGATGGCTGGGAACCTTTGGATCCCTTGGGAATGGACTCCCCAAATTCAGGGCAAAGGGCTAAGTCAGGAGAGAATCACCACAAAAAGCAGCCCTATTGTAGGAGGAGAGCCCAGACTTTGGTCCAGAACTCTACATTTTGGACCAACCCCTTAGTTGCTGTGTGATCTTAGACAAGGTTCCTAACCAATTCTCTAAGCCCCAGTTCCTAATCTATAAAAGCCATAGGGTAACTGTGGAGATTTTATAATGTATGTGATCTTTCTTGGTGATTCAAGGCAGGCAATGTAAGTATGAAGATTCAGTGCAAAGCCAGCCAACTACCCAGCCTTTCCTGGGCCTGAGTGTAGGGAGGTCAGAGGCAATGGCTATAACCTTTCTTTCTTTCTAAAAGTCCTCCTCCAGTGTTCAGTTGAGACACTAGAGTAGAGAACACTGTCCTCTCAGCAGCGCCACATCCATCTCAGCAGGCCCCATGCCCCTTGAGTTGTCTGAACCAATAAACACAGCAGGCACCCTCTCGACCATGCAGCCTAGGGAGAAAATCCACCTCTCTGAGCTAGAGACACTTGCTGCATAGTGAAATATTGCGATGTTCTGATTCCCACACCCACCTCAAGTCCTGCACAGGACCTTGGTCCAGCACCTCCTACCTGATTCCAGGTGTCTTGTGCTCAGTGAGTGTGGTCTGCTCAGGCTCAAGCTTCTGATACCCAGATGGCTGGAGCCACCTAGCCCTGGAAGGAAGGATGGGTAGTGGCGAGGAGCATCAGCTTTAAAGGCAAATCACCATGATCTAGACATGAGTCTAGGCAACATAAGTCCTTTGTCCCTCCATTCTTCACATTCCTGGAGGCAAGAGGTCCATAATCAAGGTGTGGGCAGAGCTGCCTTCCCAAAGCCTTTGAGGAGTGAATCCTTCCTTCCTGTTCTTTTTTTTTTTTTTAATATTTTATTTATTTATTTGACAGAGAGCGATCACAAATAGGCAGAGAGGCAGGCAGAGAGAGAGGGGGAAGCACGCTCCCCGCTGAGCAGAGAGCCCCATGTGGGGCTCGATCCCAGGACCCTGAGATCATGACCTGAGCTGAAGGCAGAGGCTTTAACTCACTGAGCCACTCAGGTGCCCCCTTCCTTCCTGTTCTAATCGCTAGTAGCTCCTGGTATTCCTTGGCTTTGGCAGCGTAAGTAAAATCTTTGCCTGTATATTTTCACACCACCTTTTTCCTGTGTGCCTCACTGTCCTCTCTTCTTCTTATAAAAATATCAGTCATTGTATTTAATATCCACCTGAAATCCAGAAAGATTTCATCTCCAAATCCCTAACTAAATGCATTTGCACAGACCTTATTTCTTTTTTTATTATTATGTTATGTTAGTCACCATACAGTACATCATTAGTTTTTGATGTAGTGTTCCATGATTCATTGTTTGCGTTATTTCCAAATAAGGTCACATTCTAGATTCTGGATGGACATGAATTTCAAAGGGACACTATTCAATCCACTACAGCCCCCTCATCTTAAAAAGGGAATAATCCTAGGCATCTACCTTACCAGATGTTGTGAGTAGTAAATTAGTCAACTCACATAGGAGAGTGTTTAGCATAGCATCCATCATACAGAAAGCACCCAATGTTAACTATTAATAATAGTGTGCCTAGATCTACCAGTCATTCACATACCAGTCATTCACATCTGGGGACAGATCCCCAAGGTCTTCTGTCCTTGGGGAAGTCATGTAACCTATTATTTCTCCATTCTCCCATTTGGTAAAAAAGGAGTATTGATGTTCAACAGTCCTGGGGCCTAGGGTTCTAGTCCAGGAGTCAGAAGAGTTTTTCCATTGAGAGCCAGATAGTAAGCAGTTTTTATTTCCTGGGCTATGTAGTCCCTGTTGGAACTACTTAACTCTGCCATTGTAGTGGGAAAGCAGCCATGGACAATACATAAGCAAAAGGGTATGACTCTTCTCCAAAGCATTTTATTTACCAAAATGGACAGTGAGCTGGGATTTGGCCTATGGACTGAGGTCACCAGTCCCTCTTCTGGTCTTCAGCCAGCCCTCCCCGGCCTTACTGGTTGGCTTTCAGAAAGGAAAAGAAAAGAGAAGAGAAAAGAAGAGAAAGGAGGAGGGAAGGAGAGGAGAGGAGAAGAAAAAAGAAAAAAAAAAGGAAAGCAAAAGAAAAGAGCAAGAGAGGGGAGGAGAGAAAAGAGAAGAGAAGAGAAGAGACAAAAGAAAAGAAAACAAAAGAAAAGAAGAAAATAAAGGAAAGGAGAGGAGAGGAGAGGAGAGGAGAGGAAAGGAAAGGAAAGGAAAGGGAAAGAGAAAAGAAAAGGAAAGATAGAAACTCATCCATGTTTGGAATTCCAATGGGTCAATACCTAGAAAATTAAACTTATCCTAAAGAAACTCAGATTTGCTTTGGTTACCAAATGTATTTCCAGTAATAAATGTCCTAAAAGTCACTGTTTTATCTCTCACTGAGATCAAAAAGGGTTGGAGAGGCAACAAATCAAGTGGTTTGGGCTTTATTTTGAAACTTCCCTCTACATAGCCCTCACTAGCTGTACAACCATGTGAAAAATATTTGGTGTCCCTGAGACTAAGTTTTCTTACTTATCAAATGGGAATAATAAAAACACCTCTCTCACAGGTTCTTGTGGGAATTAAATGAAATGGAGGACATAAAGCCCCTTGGTACCAAGACTGACCAAGAGAAACTACTCAGTCCAGGTCAGGTAGTATTGTAATTAGCATTACCACTAATAGTTCCAAGCACCAGGTGTTTTACTGTGCCTTTGCTGTTTAATTGACATCTTTACATTTCTTCCCCCATCTCCTGCCTGCAAGATTCTCCCAAGAATCACCATGGGTGCATCATCACCTCTTCCAATTATATTGAATTTGTACATCCTTCCCAGTCTCCTACTACTTTGAAGTCAGTTGTGGGATATAGTAAAGTCTCAGGCAAACATTTCCTCCTCGGCCCCTAGCAACTTCCTAAATCAAAATATGAATAAACCTGAGGTCTTCTGGCCCAAAGTTTACGGCCACTGCCTCCTGTTTAGAACTCATTTTCTTAGGGTCATTTCTGCATAGTTACTGCTTTTTGATCAAATTACTAGCACAGGGATAATAACACTTACCCAGCACTTTTTATCTCCAAAGCGATGTAAAGGCCTTCAAGTCCATCTGTCTATTCAGTGAATTTTCCGTCCTTAATAAAAACAAGTTTCAGGCACTGACTTCAAATGCTGATGCAAGTGAACCCGCCTTCTGGGGAGCAGGTGCACCACATGCATATTAATGTGCAAAAACCGGAACTGGGAGGCAGGGAGGATGCTTCAAAGGCACGGGATGAGGAGCCAGAAGATAAAGGTTCTCTTTAGAGATTTCTGACTTTGGGCAAGTCATTTAACCTCAGCGTCTCAGCTGCCTGCTATGTAAAAATGGGGATAATAAATAGGCCTCCCCATGTCTCAGTTTATTGCAAAAAATAAGGGAGAAAATGGCTGTGGAAATGATTTATACTATGATGTGGATGGTGTGCATTCATCATTACTTTCCAAAGGGGTTATTTTATCCATGTTTGGGGCCCCTATGAATAAATCTAGAGGTTTATCTCTTCCACTTCTCAAACAAAATGTTTCAGAGGTCTCTTCTGTTCCAAAGAAAAATGAGAAGAGAAACTGTTGTGCATTCTTTGAGGAGTCTTGCCAGCTGGTGGAGCATTTATTTAGTTTCACACAGTGTCCTAAGAGCACTTACCTGATCCTCAGAGCATCCTGCACAATAGGTGGTATTAGGAGATACATTTTATAGATTTGACAACTGAGACATAGATGCGTTTTAAGTCTTGTCCATGTTTACTAATACGAGAAGGGGCTATTTTCTTAACCAGTAGGTTTCCATATCAGTCCAGGAGCCCCCAGAGACCCTGTGCAAGAAGTCTGTGAGATCTGAAATGTTGTCATAACAAGACCAAAGCACTGTTTACCTTTTCCACTGTCATTCCCTCACGAGTGTACAATGGGGTTTTCTGGAACCTACATATCATATAATTTCACGACAGATTGAATGCCAAAACACCTAGGAAAATCCTGCTGTCTCCTATTAAACCAGGAGAGATTTGCAAAGAGGTAAAATGATGTAACTCTTTGCATTATTTTCTGTCTTGAAAAACATAGCTATTTTTCATACAAAATGTTATTTATTTCAACATGCAATGCATTTTATTGTCATTTTTAGTGAATTAAATGCATGTTTATAATGCATATTAATACACAGTGAATGTTTTTTTAATTCTCAGTTTTAATTTTTAATATGGTATCAGTTACTATAAAAAATGGAAACAAAAGCTCTTAGGAGTCCTCAATACTTTTTAAGGGTGTAAAGTGGCCCTGAAATCTCAATCTTTGAGAACTACTGCTCTTAGCTAGAAACAGTGTCTCTCTCAACCCCCCACAAAAGCTGTATTGTTATTTCTTGTTTTTGCTGAAAAAATTGAAGTTTGGAGAGGTTAGGTAAGTTGTTCAAGGTCACATAACTTAGAATAAAAATTTTCAAGAAGCAAGAGTTCAACAGCTTTACAGTGACTCAAATTCTAATCTTTTCCAATTTACTGTGACTCTCCCTTCCTTATATGCTACCAGACACTCCAGCTGGTATAAAACTCAGCAGCCCAACCACCTCTATGTGAATAAAAGACCACAAAACCTAAACAGTTCAAAAAAGTCTTGTAATTATCTTCCAAATCACTACTTGCTTCAGGTCTAGATAACATTAGAGACTGCACCCATTGCTCTTGATCCTCCCTCCCCCCTCCCACCAAATTTCCTATAACATGAAGATCACATTCCATTCTGATCATGAACCTGACATTTTGCCACTACAGAGCATGGACAACACTGTCTCTTCCTCTACTTTCATCTCCCTGCTATCAGAGCTTCAAATAGTTAGGAGCCCAAAAAGATTTCTCATTGGTTTAGACTAATCATGGTAATTCTGTTCAACTTGATAAGTCGTTAGTATAGACGAGGTTATGTGACTCCATGCCGACCAATAACATGGAAAACCATTGGGTTGAATTTCTAGGAAACCACTGATTTCAGGGAAAAAATAGATTTGAGGCACAGTGTTTTTCCTACTTAGAATAACAACTGTGATTTCTGGAGTTTTTCAGCTTTCTTGAAAAAATGAGGTTACCAACTATGAGGAAAACAAGTAAAAGAATCACAATGATCTTTACATTATTGAGCGGTTGAATTAGAACCAGCAAATACTTACCTTCAGATATTTTATAAAATAAATAGACCATTATTTAGTTAATTTACCCTTAGTTCATTATTCCATTACTTGAAGTCAAATATACTACCAACTGAAAGATACAGAGAGGTTTTCATCAAATTTCAGAAATATTTCCCTACACAGCAATTTCTTTGCTGATAAAAGTAGATCCAGAAATGACATAGAAAATGGGATTTGTAGACAAGTACATTAAAATAGTACATACGTAAGTATATTTTTTCAAGAGTTTATAAGAAAATGTGAAAAAGATGAGGAAAGAAATTGGAGAAATAAGAGAAAAACAAAGGGACTTTCTAGACCCGAAAAATGCAATATCTGAAATGAAAACTTCACTGCATGGGATTAATGGTCGATTAGATAGCAACAGTTAGAAAAAAATCAGTATGATCTGAAAACAGCAATAAAAACTACCGAAACTTAAGCTCGAGGAGAAAAAAGACAGTAAATAATTAGCAGAGCCATAGTAAATAAGGGAAAATATCAAGTAGTCTAATATAAATGCACCTGAAGACTGAGAAAAGGAGGTAAGCAGAAAAGAATGTTTACAGAAATAATGGCTACATTTTTATTCAAATATGATGAAAACTATAAACACACAGTCAAAAAGTTCAACAAGCGCCAAGAAAAATAAAAACAAAGAAATCTGTAATGAAACCCATCACAATCAAATTGCTACAACCCACTGATAAAGAGAAAAATCTTAAAAGAAACCATAAGTTAAAATGACACATTATATTTAGAGAAACAAAGATAAGAGTGACGGCAGATTTCATTTCACAAACAATGCGAGCCAGAGGACAATAAAACATCTTTAAAGTGCTGGCGGGGGGAAGGGGGGAATATCATTCTATATCCAGTGAAAACATCTTTCAAAAGTGAAGAGTAATTTAAAATGTTTTCAGATAAGCAAAAACTAAAAAAATTTATTGTGAGGATATCTCTGCTACAAGAAATGTTAAAGAAGTTCTTTAGACAAAAAGAAAATGATACCATATGGAAACTTGGATCTACTCAAAATAATTCAGAACAGTTTAAATGATAACTATCTGTGTAAAGGAAGAAAGTTTTTCCTCATGTTTTAACTATTTTAAAGTGAATCATTTAAAGAAAAAGTAAGCACAATGCATTATAGAGCTGATAAATGTAGAAGTAATTCTATTACAACCAAAATATAAGGCCTGAAGGAGAACAGAAGTAGACTGTTTTTAAGAGTAGTACATCATAGAAGTAAAAGGATACAAAATGATATACAGTGCAAACACTAATAAGAAAATTGAATGACTCAGGATGCCTAGCTGGCTCAGTTGGTAGAGTATGTGACTCTTGATCTTGGGGTCATGAGTTCAGCCCCAGGTTGGATGTCAAGCCTATTTAAAAAAAATAAATAAACTACTTTAAAAAGAAGAAGAAGTAAAGAAAACTGAGTGACTCTACCCACAGACAAAGTAGACTAAGTTGAGGAATATTGCCAGTGAGTGATAAAGAGGAACTTCTCATGATAAAGGTTTAATATGTCAAGAGACCTAAAAATCCTAAATGTGTAGATACAAGAACTAAAAGGGAAATGGACAAATTCACTGTTATAGTGGAGATTTCAATACTCTTCTAGTAGTTGATAGATAAATTAGACAGAATAGGGTCACTAGAAGATGTAAACAACATTTACCTCCAACTAAATCCATAGTTGTAGGAAAAAACTGATAAAATTAGAGGGAGAAATAGACAATTCAGTAATACCTCATTTTCAATAACAGATACATCAATTTGCAGATCAACAAGGAAATAGAAGACCTGAATAACTCTAACCATATCTAACAGACATTTATAGAATGTTCCACCCAAGGGTGCCTAGGTGGCTCAGTTGGTTAAGCATCTGCCTTCAACTTAGGACATGATCCCAGGGTCCTCGGATAGAGCCCTCTGTTGAGCTCTTTGCTCAGCGGGGAGCCTGCTTCTCCCTCTCCCTCTGTCTGCTGCTCCCCTTGCTTGTGCTCTCTCTCTCTTTGTCAAATAAATAATCTTTAAAAAAAAAAAAAGTTCTACCCAACAATAGCAGAATACACATTCTTCTCAAGTATACAATAAACCTTTTTCCAGAATAAACCACAGTCAATCCATAAAATAAGCCTCAATAAATCTAAAAGAATTGAAATTATACAATGTATTCTTCTTCTACCACAATGGAGTGAAACTGAAAATCACAAAAAGAAACTTGAGAAATTCAAAAATATGTAGAAATTAATCAAGACACTCCTAAATAACCAATGGGTCAAAGAAGAAATCACAAGGAATATTAGAAAATACTTTGAGATGACTGTAAACAAAACCACAACATACAAAAAATTATGGGATTCAGCTAAAGTAGTGGCTGGTGAACAATTATAGCCATAAATGCCTTTTTTTTTTAAAGAAATATTTCAAATAAATAAATCAACTTTTTATTTTAAGAAACAAAAAAAGAAGAACAAGCTGCACCCAAAGCAAACAGGGAAAGAAAATAGTTGGAAATAGAGATTTGAATTACTAATATCAGAAATGGAAGATGGGACATCATTACCTACCTTACAGAAATGAAAAAGGTCATAAGGGTATATTATAAACAACTTTACCGATGAAGTATATAACCAAGATGAAAGAAACAAAATCCTAGACAGATACAAACTACTGAAACTAACTCAAGAAGAAATAGAAAATATTAATAGATCCATAACAAATTAAGAAATTAAATTAATTATTTAAAAACTTACTACAAAAAACAAACTTTGGCCCAAATGGCTTTATTAATGAATTCTACAAATGTTTAAAGATGAATTAACATCAATCCTCAATCTTTCATAAACCCTTCCAGAAAGCAGAAGAAAAAGACATTTCTCAGCTTATTCTATGAGGCCATTTTTATCCTTATACCAAAACTAGATAACGATATCACAAGAATATAAAACTATGGAGCAATGTCTTTTATCAATATAAATGAAAAAATACTAAAAAATATATATATACTAGCAAACTGAATCCAGCAACATGTAAAAAGAACTATACATCATGACTTATCCCAGAAATACAAAGTTGGTTCAATATATGAAAATTAGTCAATGTAATACACTATATTAATAAAATAAGAACAACACCCACATGACCATCTCAATAGATAGAGAAAAAAAAACACTTTTGACAGAATCCAAAATTCTTTCATGATTTAAAAATAAACAAATAAATACCTCAACAAACTGGAAATAGAAGAAAACGTCCTTAAACTGATAAGGGTACATACAACAATCCCACAACTAACATGACACTTAGTAATGAGAAACAAAGATTTCCCCTAAGAGTAGAACACAAAGATGTCCACTCCTGCCACTTTCATTTCAATATTGTACTAGAGGTTGTAGGCAGATTAATTAGACATAAATAAAAAACAAAGGCACACAGATTGGAAAAGAAGTAAAATTATATTTATTCACAGATGATTTGATTGTACATACAGAAAATTCCAAGGAATCCCCTAAAAATTGAACAAGTAGGTTCAGCAAGTTTACTTGACATAGAGACATTTATTAACAAGGCCTATAAGACATAGAAATAGTGTCTAATTTTATCCAATTTCATCATGCCTTTTCACCTTCATCAGTAAAATGGAAATAATCTTACGTGCTTCCCTGGCTTAGACAATATATGGAAAAGTCTAATTCCATGCCTGACACCTAATATATGCTCAAAAATGTTAGTTCCTTCTTGCCTTCATCATTTAGCTATTTTGCCACTTGAAGATGGTGTTTAGCAACAATAATTTGATGAAATACAAATGTCCTAGCACAGTTGGATCACCTGACATTCATACATCAGCATAAAATAAGCTAATATAAAACAGTTTGTCTCCTAATATCTGAGCTGAGCTCAGCCAGAATGGGAGTGGATATTACTTTGGCAGTCCAGGTTTCTTTCCCCTGCTCCTGCCTTCATGGGGTGCTCGCCATATTCCATTTCTGAAATCAATTCTACCTAAGGATTAAATGCCTTCAAGTCCCTCTGGCTGAGGAAAATAGGGTCAAGGGAAAGGGATAAACATGAGAGTATGGAGGAAGGTTTAGACTTCCTGCCAGCTCCTCATTAAATTATACTCATTGCACTCTATTTCCCAGGGGAAGAATATGGCTACTTCCTTCCAATCTACCTCCCCTTCCCCCATAGAAAAGAAAAAAGAAAGAAAAGAAAAGAAAAGAAAAGAAAAGAAAAGAGAAAAGAAAAGAAAGAAAGAAGAAGAAAGAAAGAAAGAAACAAAGAAAGAAAGAAACAAAGAAAGAAACAAAGAAAGAAAGAAAAGAAAAGAAAAGAAAAGAAAAGAAAAGAAAAGAAAAGAAAAGAAAAGAAAAGAAAAAAGAAAAGAAGAGAAAGAAAACCTAATTTTAAAGAGAAAGCTCTATGGTATGGACCAACAAGAATATGGAGTTTCCGGTTCACATGAAAGGGACCAGAAAACTGGAAGATGGCATCAGTAAGGGAAGACAGAATTATACGTAAATGATTACTGACCTCTTTCCTCTGTTTTCTCCTAGTGCTACCAGACCCTAAATGCTCTCAAGTTTTCTTCACTCATTTTAATACCCAAAGTGTCATGCAAGACAAGAGGTGGGGTAGGGGCAGGAAGGGACAAAGGGGAAATTTGAGGGGCACCTGGGTTTCTCAGTTGATTAATCATTCGACTCTTGGTTTCATCTCAGTTCATGATCTCAGAGCCATGGGATAGAACTCCATGTCAGGCTCCGCACTCAACAGGGAGTCTGCTTGAGATTCTCTCCCACTCCCTCTGCTCCCCCCCACCCCTGCTCACAATAAATAAATAAATAAATAAATCTTTAAAAAAAAAAGAGGAAGGGGAAATTTGAACACAGAGGCAAAGACAAAGGGAAAACACCATGTGAAGATGAAGCCAGAGATGAGGGTATGCATCCCTTAAGCCAAAGAACACCAAAGATGGCCCGCAAAGCACCAGTAGTTAGAGGAAAGACATGGAACCAATCCTCATAGCCCTCAGAAAGAACTAACTCTGCTGACACCCTGATCTTGGACTTCCAGCCTCCAGAGCTGTGAGATACAAAATTTCTATTGTTTAAGTTTTCCAGTGTGTGGTACTTTGTTACGGTAACCCAAGTAAACTAATACATCCCTTCCATTAGGCAATAGGACAAGGATTCAGGGGTTTGGGACCTTCACTGTGTCTTCCATGGGAGGTATATAAACCAAAAGTCCCTGCTCAGAATTGCAATTGTGACCAAGGGCCACTTCTTCTCCTTCTTGGCTCTACCCCAGGAGAATGGTTAACATAATTTTCTGATCTACCTTATCCTGATCCTTTAAATTAGGCCAGCCTTCCCCTGTCCTGGTCCTAAGAAGCATACCCTGCTCTGAAAGCAGTTGAGACCTCAGTGGTTCATGTCCTGAGCTCTGGGATCAGACAGACTACATTCCCACACTGACTCTTCCACATTCCAGCTGCATGACTTGGAGCAGGTACTTACCCCCTCTCTGCCTCTGTTTCCAGGAAGATGGAACCTGCTTCATGGGGTGGTTTTGATGGTGCACAAGCACAGTGTCTGGTTCCTAGCTAGTGCCCATTAAATATTTGTTTACCACATGCCTCATGGAACAGCTACTGCTACACGCAATTGCCCCAGATTCCTTCCATTTGCTCTCGTGTCCCTACCAAGAGTGTGGCTCAATATCTAAGTTTTGGAAAAACACATTGCCTGCCTTTCTGATTTTGATTTTTGACTTCCCCCACTATCCTTTTCTGCTATTACTTCTGAGGTTTGGGCTTCTCCTATATTCCAGACCCAACCTCCAAACTCCTCCTGCCGGGCCTACCCAGGGTCCCTCTTCTAAAGCTCTAAGGGAGAGACACTGATAATGCAACTATCGCACCCAAACCTACTCTGGAAAGCCCCAGTCATCATGGAAAATGCCTTGAGGAAGCACTTACATAAGTGCTGTCTGTGGAGGTGGGAGAGAAAATGAAGGATGAATAGGTGCACAAGCTGGTAGGTTTGAGGCAAATTGAATATATAATCAATTTCACTACTCAGTCTAAGGTTCAAAACTTCTATTGCTGGTCAGAACAAAACAAGCCTGGGATCAAGGTGTTCCAACTGTCATGCTTTGGCAAGCACAATGCAGAGAGGTAATTGTGCATCCAGCAGGCTTTGATGAGTCTCATGCCCCCACCTCCTTCAAACACATGAGGAATCATGTCAGAACAGATAACCAACTGACTCCCACAAACAGGGGCGGTGTGAGTCACCTTGCAGAAATCAGGACCCCCGCTGCTGAGATGAACAATGTCAACACCGAGAGCTTGCTGGAGACAATTTTGTGCACAACAGAGTGAATTTCTTTCTTTCTTTCTTCTTTCTTTCTTTCTTTCTTTCTTTCTTTCTTTTTCTTTCTTTCTTTCCTTCTTTCTTTTTAATTTAATTTTATTTTTTCAGTGTGCCAAGAGTCATTGTTCATGCACCACAACCAGTACTCCATGCAATACATACCCTCCTAAATACCCACCACCAGGCTCACCCAACCCCCCACCCCCCTCCCCTCCAAAACCCTCACTTTGTTTCTCAGAGTCCACAGTCTCTCATGCTTCATCTCCCCCTCCGATTTCCCCCAATTCACTTTTCCTTTCCTTCTCTTAATGTCCTCCATGTTATTCCTTATGCTTCACACATAAGTGAAACCATATGATAATTGACTCTCTTTGCTTGACTTATTTCACTCAGC
>CM052899.1:168941963-168968774 GCA_028534135.1 Potos flavus
TTTCTCAGAGTCCACAGTCTCTCATGCTTCATCTCCCCCTCCGATTTCCCCCAATTCACTTTTCCTTTCCTTCTCTTAATGTCCTCCATGTTATTCCTTATGCTTCACACATAAGTGAAACCATATGATAATTGACTCTCTTTGCTTGACTTATTTCACTCAGCATAATCTCCTCCAGTCCCGTCCATGTTGATACAAAAGTTGGGTATTCATCCTTTCTGATGGAGGCATAATATTCCATTGTATATATGGACCATATCTTCTTTATCCATTCGTCTGTGGAAGGGCATCTTGGCTCTTTCTACAAACAGGGTGAATTTCAGCAGGCTTCTGTTCTGCTAATTCAGAGTGGCAAAACGCGTGTCTTGTGTGAACCTGTCTACAGCAGCAGTTCCCAGCCAGGGGAGACTTTGCCTCCTTAGGGACATTGAAAATGCCTGGAGACATGTTTGGTTGTCACAACTGGGAGAGTCAGTACTACTGGCCTATAGTGGGTAGAGGCCTGGGAGACTACTAAACACCCCACATTGCGTAGAAGAGCCCTGCACAACAAAGGATTATCCAGCCTAAAATGTCAACAGTGCCTCGGTTGAGAAACCCCATCCTTGAAGAAAGGAGCAGAATTATCTCCCAGGCTGGTATACATGGTTCCTGACTGCCCACATTCTGGTTCCAATCTGGTTGACCAGTTTTATTATCAATGTTTGCCATTGACTAAGAACATGAATGTCTGAGTTCAAATCCAAGCTACCCCACCAACTTGAGCAAGATACTTCATTCTGGATGCTTCTGTTTCCTCATCTATAAAATGGGGATATTAATAAAATTTGCCACCCAGGGTTGTTTAAAGACTGAGTGAAGCACATGAAAAAGTCCATGCAAAGTGCCTCATTAAGTATAAAGCATTTAAGAAGCAATGTTAACTGTGGTTTTTCTTAACCACTGCTTGACTTTATTTAGTGTTATTTTTGAGGCCACTCTTTTTGCCCTGCCACTGGATGAGAAACCCTCTCCCGTCCACTGTCCCACCTGTGATCATTCTTGTCTGCTTCAAAGTTCAGTTCAAATGTTGGTTCCTCTAGGAAGCCTTCCCAGGCCTGCATGCAGGGATCAATCAGTCCCTGCTCTGAGCTGCTCAGCAGGTCATTTACTCCTGCATCCACCCTGATTACGCCAGTCTGCCAGCTCCTGCATGGCAGGAGACACATCCTATCACCCTGCCTGCCCTGCCTCATGCCACAGGGAATAATCTTCAAATTAACCTCTGGCTGCCTTTATCAACATTGTCAGCCTTTGTTATATCCCTTACCAGCCTGAGAGCACGTCCTTACTCTTTTGGTTTGCTGCACTAAATAATGAACTCTACATGCTAAGGTCGTCTCTCGTGGTGAATGTCCCTTGGGCATGAGCAGTAAGTCTGAGGTTTATAAGACTTTCTATGAGTGGGACTGGGAGTGGAAAGGGTAGAGTTCCAATGTAGACATTCTGGTGAAAAGGAATGAAGACCCTCTCCCAAATTCATATCCAGGGGACAAAGACAGTAGTCATTGATGTGGCCACTAAGATCCCTATTGATCAGGCATTGCATGGGCCTTTTCCATGAACTGTCTCCCTGATAGATCCTATGAGGGAGGTATCAGAATAATCCCTATTGTTATAATTAGTGTACCAATATCATATCACAGGTAGGTCTAGCTGCCTCAATGTCTATGTTTTAATGACACTGATTTACTGTTCCTCTAACATAAGTCAATTGGCATCACTCAAAGAACAGTAGAAAAATTTGGCTTCAAGTTAATAACCTTCTTTAGACCCACAGTGGCAGATACAAATGCCAGTTGGAATGTTTTCTAAGCTTTTTATTTCTCTAACAACAGAAACCATTCTTGAAAAGAAAACTTAAAAACAAGCAAGTCTGTTTTGTAGAATGCATAACACAGAACTGTTCTAGGTTGAAGTTGATGGGGGAACCTCAGGAACCACACCACCTGCCACCCCTCCCTGCTCTTGGTGCCCTTAAAGGAGTTCTGAGGAACAAGCTAGTCCCACATTTACATTTTGCAGATGTGGGAACAGAGACTCAAGAAAAGGAAATTATTTGCTAGTAGTTACACTGCTCAAAAGCAATAGGATCAGAAATTAATTCTGGGTCCCTTGGCCCTGAATTCAAAGCTCTTTTGAATTCTTTGTGGATATATTTTGATGCCTCATTTATAACAACTAGACTTTCTTTCTGAGAAGTGCAGAAATATAAAATAAAGCTCAAAAAGTCACAAAGGATTACTATGTCTCATCCAATATGATGCCTTCCATTACAAGATGCATCCAAATTTGAGATGTTAAACGTTCTGGAGCTTAGAGACATGGATCATAAGAATCTAGTATGTCAGACTCGCTAGCCTAATTCTGTGCCTATTGCAGACCCACTTCCTAGTGACTGCTGATGCAATTTCACATCAGACATCTGTGGGGTACTGTCTATTAATGAATGACAGACACACAGACAGACAGAGAAACAGGACTTGGGCCACTGAGAGGCAGAGAGGAGGAGAGGAGGGCAGTTTGTCTGATGCTCCCTCTCCAGTGCAGAGGAATTTACATGGAGAAGTATCTCCCTGACAACAGTCTCCAGCTGATGCCCATCTGTCCACCAGGTGATGTGGGTCCTGACCAGTCTGTTCTCACTCTCCCTGCCAGGTAGAAACATACAGAAGAGGCTGGGAGATCCAGCCCTGCTAAAGCCCAAAGCTGGAAGCTCTAAACTTAGAAGACGGTGATGCCTTGTCCACTCCTCCAGCCCATCTCTATACAATTCGCAACAAAATGGTATTTTTCAGAATGACACTAAAATTACATTAACGCTGAAAAAAACAATTCTGGACCTCAGAATCAATGAAACGTGGTATATGTGTCAAGAAAATATTTATTCTTTTGAATTTTGGTGGAAGACACTTCTAATGGGTTCTTTCTCTCCTTCAGTACTTTACATTCTAAGACACAAGTTCTAATAATTTTTTTTTATTAATTCCTATTTCTGGTGCACAAATCTTTTCCATTTACTCTGTCCCTATGGAAAAGAAGAAGGAATCTACTACTCATCCTTAGATGAAGTAGCTTCTGTGACAAAGAGTGGAGCTTGTTTTTCAAACACCTTTACTGAGGCATAGTTGATAAGCAAAAAATTGGCCATAATTAACATGTACAATTTGATGAGTTTGGACATATGCAAACACCCATGAAACCATCACCACAGTTAAGATAATAAACGTATCCATCACTTCCAAAAACTTACTTGTATCCCTTTGCTTTTTGCATTTGGTTTTCTTTTTGTGGTAAGAACACTTACATGAGATCACTACCCTCTTAATAGATTTTTAAGTGCACATGACAGTATTGCTATCTATAAGCACTTATCTCTTGCATAACTGAATATTTATACATTTTAATTAGCAAATTCCCATTTTACTCTAACCCCAATCCCTGGCAACCATAATTCTATTCTTGATTTCTACTAACTTGACTATTTTAGATACTTCCTTTAAGTAGAATAATAGAGTATTTGTCCTTCATGGATTTATTTCACTTAGTCTAATGTCTTTAAGGTTTAACCTGTTATCACAAATGGCAGGAATTCCTTCTTTTTTAAGGCTGAATAATATTCCATCATATACCTATGCCATATATGTATTGTACCATATACATATAATTCCATATATGTATATTTTCTTTATCCTTTCATCTTTTGATGTATATTGGGTTGTTTCCATATCTTGGCTACCATGAATAATAATGCTACAATGAACATAAGAGTATGAACATCTCTTCAGGATTCCGATTTCAATTATATTGGCTACATATATATCCAGAAGTGGGATTGATGGACCATAGGGTATTTCTATTTTTAATTTTTTGAGGAGCCTCCATATTGTTTTCCATAGTGACTGCACCATTTTACATTCCTACTAAAGGATGGGGCTTTGGGATGGAAAAAGGAATTAAAATTCTCTCCTGGCCAAGCTAATGGACCAAGCTCCTTCCCAACCACCATTGTCATAACTAAAAGTTCTTAAATTTTAAAAATGACAAATCCTAAAAATCAAAAGCAAAATGAAACAAACAAAGCTAATTGTGTTTGGATTTAGTGGCTTAACCATTCAGCGAAAAGAATTATTTTAACTGACATTTAGAATACAGTAATTTGATTGTACATCACTCTGAAGACAAAAACAACAAGCAGAAAGGAATCTTGAAGTCTTTTCAATAATTATATTGTTAGTAGTAATATTGATACAATTGTTTCGAAACCACAAGACCTCAGCCAAGTGTTATTAGAGATTTTCTTTGCCTAGATTTCCATAGGTTTAAAGTAGAATACCATGAAGGTGGTCTCATGAGTTGGGGAAAGACAGTGGATGTTCTGAATCTAGGCCAATCTCCCTACCACCTTTGGCTGTGGCTAGTTAATTTCTCAAAAGCAAGCATCCACTTTCACAGTAATTATTAATTTTTTGCTGAAGAAAACAGACTTATCTCCAATTATAAAAGGATTTATCCACCCACATGGCTTGGCCTATAAGAAATGTAAACTTGACCTTACTATCAGGTGACAATGTGTCCTGGTTTGCTTGGTACTTTCTTGTTTTAAGCTGGAAATCTCAAGTCCTCAGTCCCGGGAAAACTGGGACAGTTGGTCACCCTACCAGGCAAACAATTAATTCACTTTTTCCCGGATCTGGCTTTCTTTTTAAAGCCCTCTGTATCAGCTGGCAACAGTTCTGCCCATGCTTTCTAGAAAAGATGACACCATGACAAAATGCCTTTTCTCCTACCCCCATACTTCTCTCTTGATAGAAGAGGGGGCAGACAGTTGGGGATGGGTAGGATGAGGACTTTAGGTCATCTCACTGTAACCCACTTCCCTAGCACCTTATGTTCTTCACTGTTCTTCAAAGTCCCACTTGGAACACTACATCAAAAACTAATGACATACTGTATGGTGACTAACATAACATAATAAATAAATAAATAAATAAACAAACAAACAAACAAATAAAATCCCACTTGCCTTCCCAAAAGTGCCATACCCGCAAGGCACCATTTTATTGACCATATGGAAGGGAAGAAAAAAGAATGGGTAATTCCCAAACCAACTTGAGTAGAGATCTGGGACAAAGGAAGGAGATGGTGTCACAAATTCCTAGAAGCTTAGGGTCTATGTGTGTGTGACTGTTTTGAAGGGGGCAAGATCTAGGATGAGAGTGGAGGTGGCTTCTGAAAAGCAAAATAAGAGAAACATCATTTGGTGGCAAAAAGAAAATTAAAGTCAGACAGCTCATGCAATGAAGTCATCCACCTGCAGGGTCTGGATCGAGAGGATGTGACCAGCTGAGGGAGCCAAGATTGGCAGAAAGGAGTGAGGGTTTTAAGGAGGAGCCTACAGAACAGACCATGGAGAAATCCCATGAAAAGAGATGGCCACCACTGCTTTTTCTTTGGTTTTAAAATACTTATTACGGAGAATTATAAACATACACAAGAACAAAAAGAATAATATAATGAAACTCCATGTATACATTTCTAGCTTCCAACAATTTATCAATTTATGTTGCATCTTATTTTATTTATCCCTCCCCACTCCCTAACTCCAGATAATTTCAAAGCATTCCAAGTATATACATTTCAAATTTCAAAGTATAGACATTATACTATTTCATCTATAAATATTTCAGTATATAACTCTTAAATAGAAGACCTTTCACTCAAAGCATATTTACAATCCCATTATCATGTCTAAAAAAAGTCAACACTAACTCCATCCTAGCATCAAATACCCAGTCTGCTCAGAGTTCCTCCATTTCCTTACTACATTGATTAATATATCTCTTAATTTCTTTTTATAACTGTGCTTCCTCTACTTCTTTTGTTTTCCTTTATAACGCATTTATTGAAGTTATGTGTCATTTTACCTTTACCAATAAAGTTTCCCACATTCTAGATTTTGCTGAGTTTCAAGATTGTGGTGATATTTAATATGTTCCTTATCTCCTGCATTTCCCAGAGACCATTAGTTAAATGTAAGGGCTTGATCACATTCAAGTTCAATTTTTAGTCATTTTTTATGATATGGTGAGGTTCCATCAGGAGGCATCTATGCGTGTGTGAGTATATTTTGAAGTGTATTTGGTTCTGTTGAGGTAAAGGGAATAAGGACAAATGCTATATTTCCCTTGATTTTCCTTTATTTATTAATTTTCTCAATAATTAATTCAGTCCCTAGAATCTTCCAAAAGTACCAGTAACTTTCTTGTTTGTTGAAAATATTATTATGAGCTCATGGGTTTCTTGTTTATTTGATGTATTTAATTACATTGCAACTATTATTCCCTTTGATGTTTACATTTTTCCATCTTCAGCTGTTGGAAGCAACTTCACGTGGCTCCTAGGTCATTTTAACATGACTCCGAGGGCCTTTGATAGCGCCCTTGCTTTCTGGCATGACAAGATGTCCCATACTTATCCTATACATTCCCTATCTTAGACCTGTACTAGTGTACTTCTCCAAGAAAACCCAGTTCTTTTGTGAGAAATGTTATTTGGAGACCAAAATTAGGATATGAAGGTCCTCATTGCTACTGGAATGATCTTTCTTTCTAGGTTTTTTCAATGGACAGAACTAATTTTTTTTCTTTTTAAGAGAAAATATATAAGCAGTTTGTTTTACTTGTATCTTCTCTTTCTAATAAGGAGAACCTCAGTTCCTGATGACATTGAAATTATTACTTATATTACATATATAAGTACATATTTGTGTGTGTGTGTATGTGTGTGTGTGTGTGTGTGTGCCCATATACCTATATCTTTATATGACATAGAAGGGACATGAGCAGGGTCTCTATTCTCATGACAGAGGGTGGGGGCACAACACAAGTTAAGTGTTAGGGGTACTTAAAGAGGAGTAGCTGGAAGAGGACAAGAAAAGAAGAGAAACACAAAGGCCATTAAGGAGTGAGGGATACTTCACTAGCACACTATACACCAAACATTGTTCTCAATAATGATTATGTAAACTCATTGAATCTCACTGCATCACCAAAAGATAGGCTTTCTCATCATTAGCATCATCTTATAAAAGAAAACTAAAGTACAGAGAGGTTAAACCACTTGTCCAAGGTGAAATTACTAGTGAATAGCAGAGCCAAGATCCAACCTGGATGCTTGGACCCTAGAGTACCATCATGATGCCATATGCCTCTCAAGATAGAGTTTTTTGCTTTTGTTTTTGTTTTTTTAAGATTTTATTTATTTATTTGACAGAGAAAGAGATCACATAGGCAGAGAGGCAAGCAGAGAGAGAGGGGGAAGCAGGCTCCTTGCCAAGCAGAGAGTCCGATGCGGGGCTCGATCCCAGGACCCTGAGATCATGATCTGAGCTGAAGGCAGCGGCTGAACCACTGAGCCACCCAGGCGCCCTCAAGATAGAGTTTTAATGACTAACACGAACACATGCAAATATTCACACACACATATGCAGATACATGATTTGCAAGGTTAATATTATCAAACCAGAAATTATAAACATCTCATTATATAATGGGATTTCGAAGCCTGTAAGATTTTTACACAAACAGCACCACTCATAGGGGTAGAAGACCAGGAGGGGATTGGAATTGAAACTCTCTCTTTCTAGGTAGATAAATGATCAACAGATAATTGGATGGATGTATCCAGCCGTCCATCTTTCATTCTGTAAATGAAGATACTAAGAGACTTAGGGAGGTTAAATAAGAAACTTCCTGAAGTCACTCACCTAGTAAAGCTATGAATCAGAATTTTGTATTCCAAAGAGTTTGTAATGCATCTACTTTGAGGAACCCAGTGTGACAGAGGTGATGGATGGATAGTCTTAAATGTGGGATCCAGGTTGTCTGCTCTCAAGGTACAGCACTAGCATTATTCAAGAGGCTTCCCTTCTGAACAGAGAATTCAATCCAATTTTCCCCTAAAATGAGCTAGAAATAGTTCATTTGTACTAAGCTGTCTCGGCCTAATGGGTGAAAAGGGGAAGTCCCTAATGTAAGCCAGAGCAGGTGCAGGAAGCCATCCACCTCCTCCCTGCATCCCAGAGGGCCAATCATCACAGCCTTTGTACCAGGAGGACCAGGAAGCAGGGCCTACAGCTGGGCAGCCCTCATGCCAAGAATGTATAAACCCAGAATGGAAGCTGGAGAGAGAAAGAAGGCAGGCTTAGCACATCAGTTCCCTGACTTGCTCCCCGTTGGAGCTGGAGTTGGAGCTGGGGAGAGCAGACATAAAAACAGCACCAGCTGCTGTGTTTCCTGGCAGGGACACCAGCCACAGACTTGCCTGCCCCCAGACACATGCGTGCAGCAAACTTCCATCTGTAGCTCCATTCCCTTTGTTTACCAGGCCTACAAGGCAGGAGAAGGGAACAAACCAACGTTTCAGAGGCCCAACAGGACTTGGTCTCTGCCTCCGGGGTTGATGGATGGTAGACTGGCAGCCAACAGATGAAGCCTCATTATATTTGTAAATCCAAGTATGAAATAAAAGAGCTTTCCAGGCACCTCTGCTGTCGCGCCTGCCCTCATCCACCTGCCCTGCCCACACTTTCTGTCTCTCAGCAGCCCTGGCTGCTCTACAGGGCTGGGGCCGGGAAGTCCAGGACCAGCTGAGGGGCATCCAGTAGGGTTGAGGGCAGAGTGGGAAGACCCAACCCTCTGTGCTACCTTGGCCTTCTGTCCTGGTCTGTCCACCTGACATGTTGGCCCCTCATCTCCCAATCTAAGAATGGCAGCCTCTTACTTGTTCTCTCTGGGATGTCCCTGACATGGGCATCAGGGAAGAGAGATGAAAGAGTGGGTGTCCATGCCTGACTTCTGACGGGGTTTCCTTCCTCTTTAAAGTTTACCCATGCCTCTTCTCTTTGGTTCTCTCCTTTGGTACGGCCGCACGCTGTCTGCTGCCATGAGAGCTGAAACAGTGGCCAGTTCTCTCAGAGGAGTCCAGAGATCAAGGCGAAAGCTGAGACCCAAGGCTCTTTTCACAATTCAGTTTAGCAAGGCTTCGTCAAATACCAATCCACATGCAAGGCCCAGGGAGAGGCAAAATGAAGAACCAGGAGGTCTCTGTCCTCGTGAGATCACCTTCAATCCAGCACTGCACAAACAAGAAGAACCTGACGTGCTCAGCATCTATTCATTCCACAAGCACTTAGCGCCGCTTATTGAAAGAGACCCCATTCTGAAAGAAAGTGGACTCTCTCTCGACACAAGGAAGGCAAAGTGTTTTCCTAACCTGACAACTTGAATTAAAACGATTTCAGACCAATATGTATCACTGTCTCATCCAACCTTGATCAAGTACCTATTGTATGTGTGGGTGGTGCTGCATGTTAGAACCTGTGGGGGATACGAACATAATTGAGTCATGGATTCAGGTCTTAAGTGGATCCAGGTCTTAAAGGATATAAAATTGAGTGAAGAGACAGGAACAAATATCAGTAACTTCAGTTCAGGGTGCCCTGAGGTACAAGTAAGGAAGAGAAAGTTACAATTTATCAAGTGGCCACTTACTATGTGCCTTGTGCTTTACACACAAAATTAGTAAAGTGTCTTTGGGCAGTATTTTCTAATCATCTACTTTATGCTCCAGGCCTGGCGATAGGGCCTTGAGAGAGATACAAACAAGAAAACGCATCATTACAATGTAACAGAAAGTAGCGATGGGGGAAGTAGAGGCCTCTTGATCCCAACTTGGAGAATCAAGAGGGCTTCCAGGGAGAAGTGACTCCGAAGTTGAACCTGAAGAAGGAGTCAGTCAAGCAAATCAGAGGAAGAGATTGTTCCTGGCAGAGAAAATGTCATCTGCAAAGTCCCCAAGGCATGACAGGCATTTGGTTTCCTCATTTAATAAAAGAGGAAGCTGAGGTGAATCTGGGGGCGTTATGGAAGTTCCTCAAAATCGCACAGCTGGTAAATGGCACAAATAGAATTTGGATCCAGGTCTGAGTTCCTTCCACCTATAAAAGCTAATAATAGAGAGAGAGAGATAGGTCCCCACTGAAGAGATCAGGGAGTGCTTCGATAAAGGGGTTAGAAGTGAAAGAGGGTAGATCCAAGGGGAGTGAACACGTGAGGTAAAGGGAGTGTTAAGAGACAGAATCATGGATTGGCCAGAATATAGGGTGATGTAGGGGTTAGGAGGAAGTTTTTTGGAAGATAAAGTTGGAAAGAAAGTTTATAATGGGAATATCCATTCATCAAGGCCCACCAGCAGCATGATTGAGTCCAAATGGCATTGGACATTTTAAGGAAAAGATAAAAGGAGAAGACAAAACATTGGATACTATAATATAAAGACAGAGGAGCCTTTTGTATGGACTGAATACTTGTGCCCCCCACCCCAATCCATATGTTGAAGCCATGATTCCCAGTGGAATGGTATTTGAAGGTGAGGCCTTTGGGAAGCAATTGGGTTTGGATCAGGTCGTGAGGGTGAAGCTTTCATGATGGGATTGGTGCCCTTAAAAGGGAAAGACGAGACCCAGGCATCATCTCCATGCCATGTGAGGACAGAGCAAGAGGGCATCCATCTCTGCCAGGAAGCAAGCCATTCCCCAGGAACTTCAGCCAGCAACTTGATCTTGGCCTTTCCAACCTCCAGAACTGTAAGAAATAAAGTTCTCTTCTTTAAAACACCTAGTCTATGATATCCCAAGCTCTAAGATAGCCCTGTAGTGGGAGACACTCCCCTGACCTGAAGAGGTGAACACAGAATCTTAAACTCATCCAAGGGAAGAGTGCGGGTTCTCCATGCCCAGTGGATCTGGATGTACTAGCAGACTATCACACCCAGAATGACTGGCAGTGATCCACCATCTTGGCCCATACTTCCATCTTTTCTTCTTCTGTTTCCTTCCTTCATTGCTTCTACCATTCCTCCCTATGAAAAGCATAGTTGAGTATATTATTTCTTAAGATAAACAAACCCAGCTGTAAAAAAAAAAAAAAAAGGCTTTATAACAAACTCATTAAAAAAACATATTGCTTCAGAATTACATTTGTTGGAATAGCTGAACATGTGTTGGATTTTTTTTTTTAAGATTTTATTTATTTGACAGAGAGAGAGATCACAAGTAGGCAGAGAGGCAGGCAGAGGGAGAGGGGGAAGCAGGCTCCCTGCTGAGCAGAGAGCCCGATGTGGGGCTCGATCCCAGGACCCTGAGATCATGACCTGAGCTGAAAGCAGAGGCTTAACCCACTGAGCCACCCAGGCGCCCCATGTGTTGCATTTTTAATGATAGTGTCTGGCTACCACATTATAAATTAATAAAAAATCTAAAACTCATTCCTTCGAATTCAAATTTCCACAACAAATTGATAACTAGAGGGCTTTTATTTACTATTAGTATTTGTTTCTTGTCTTACTTTGGTGATCTCCAGTAAAAATCAAAATTCTTGTGAGAAAAAAGAAAAGGTACAAATAGCCCAAAAATTACTGAAAGGAGACAAGAGTTGGAGGGGGTCAAAGGTAGAGTAGGACTTGCTAGCAGTTTGCAATCAACCTCCTGGGAGGCAGGGTAGTGGAAAAGTGCATGGGTTTTGGAGCCAATAGACCCATGGACGCCACCAAATTCTCTGATTGTGGCAAGTCACTTCTGTTTTGGTCTCATTGGGAAGGTGAGGACACTGCTCTATGTCCTCCCTGCAGGACCATTGCAAATATTAAATAAGATGGTGCATACGCATCTCTAGTGCAGGACTGGGAGAATGACAGTTGTTCAACAATGGATCCCTTCTCTACAGTCAGCCCCTCCCCCAAGGGCTTTGTACAAATCTCTACTGTAACACTCATAACACTGCATTTTAATTTTCTGTTTTTTTGTTTTTTGTTCTCTCTCCCATTAGATATGAGCCCCTTTAGAATACAAGCCATGTCTTATACATTTATCTCTGGTAAATAATAGAGTGAATTGTAGCCCTTCCATTAACCATTTCTCTCACATGCTTGAGTTTTTAAGCTCTCACCTCAGTTAAGGATCTAAAACAGACACTTTAAAAAAACTAAACCCAGTGGTACAGATTTCTCAGGAGTGTTGAAGTTCAGGGGAGAAGCAGGCAGGCTAAGGCAGGAGTCATCAGAGAGAGTCTGTGGAGGGATATGCGACTTGAGAGGACTCATGAACACTAAGCAGCCCTCAGTGGAATTAGGAAAGCCACTTCAGAAAGGAGAAAAATATGCAAAAGAATGGAGACAGAAAGAGCATGTCACATTGAAAGGACAGGAAGAAGATAGATGCCTTCAGGTTTTTGCACATGATATGGTAGGACTATGGAACCCCCTTAGTGCCCAAGAGGAGTAACATGGTGTTTAAGTAAGGCCAGACACAAAGTCTCCCAATCTCCCAATATCCAGAAAAGGAATATCCCTGGAAAATATTTGTGCCTTGTCTGGGGTTGATGGAGAAAGAAGTTCATGGAAAGGAATTGAAAACCCCAGAGCATCCCACATGAGGTGTTAGTACTGGTAAATCCATTCCCATCATACTAGAGCTATGTTGGTAGCAGAGGACCAACCAGGGGGTCATCATGCACCAGCGTTCCAGCCCAGTATCCAGATGGACCAGGCAGCTTACAGGCTCTGATGAGGGGCCACTCAGCTCAGTGGCAACCTCAGAAGGATGCTATCACAAGCCATCTTGTCCAGGGAAATAGAACCAATAGTATATGTACATACATAGAATGAGATATATTTTAAGGAATTGGATCACATGATTATGGGAGTTGGTAAATCCAAAATCTGCAGTGTGGGTCAGCAGGCCAAAGACCTAGTAAGGAGCCAAGGCTATAGTTTGAATCTGAAGACCTGCAGAATTCCCTCTTGCTCTGCAGAGGTTAGTCTTCTGCTCTATTCAGAACTTCAGCTGATTAGATGAGGCCCACCCACCCTATGAAGAGCAATATGCTTGGCTCAAAAATCTATAGATTTATATGTTAATTTCATCCCAAACACCCTCACAGAAACATCCAGAATAATGTTTGGCCAACTCTCTGAGCACCATGGCCCAATTAAGTTGACACATAAAATTAACCATCACAGAGCCCCAGGCCTTCCAAAAAAGAATGACAAAGGACAAGTTTGAAGGAAGGAGCATTTATTGGAAATGGAGGGTAAGTTTCAAAAGAAGAAATAGAGCCATAAATGTGAAAAGACATGATAATTAAGATAGATCAATTTTATGTGCAAAGTATTTTTTACAGTGTTCTATTTCACTCACTCAACACTTTGAGACTGATCTTACTCCCATTTCAAGGATGAGGGAAGTAATGTTTATAAAATGTTTCTCCCAAGATCACAAAGCCTCTAAATGGTGGAGCTGGTGACCAACCTCAGATGCTACACTTCCTAAATCCACTATGTGCTTCTTTAAAACCAAATTGCCTGTCTTCAGAGGAACTGGGATGATCTAAGCACAGAATATAACTCAGAGGAGAAAGGACAGGAAAACAAACAGCACTGGTGAAACCCACAGAAGCATGTATTTCTTGGTGAGTGGTCAGCTCAGAGGTAAAATGTGTCTTAGCTCCTCTGGGGAAGGGAGGGAGGGAGGGAGGGAGGGAAGAAGGAAGAAAGGAAGGAAGGAAGGAAGGAAGGAAGGAAGGAAGGAAGGAAGGAAGGAAGGAAGGAAGGAAGGAAGGAAGGAAGGAATGGAGAAAGGGAGGAAGGAAGGATGGATGTGCTTTCTGATGCCCTCACTGCTGCAATTTTAGATGGACACATTAGATCAACAAAGAAATCTTGAGTGGGGAGCTCCTTTAAGAACAGGTTAAAGTATCATAATTGCTCAGGTCTCTTGCAAATTGCCTGACTCAGAGTCCTGTTTGTTACCATTTCCAAATAACAGAAAAGCTTTTGCTTCCTTTGTGATGGTCTGGAAATCAAACAAACTGAGAGGACCCCATTATCTGCTCCTGATTGCAATCCACAACCAGGTTTTCTTACAAAGCACAAAGGAAGAAAGAAGAAAGGGCATCTTTCCTTTCCAACAGGAAAAATAAATTGTGAGCTGTTATGAAATTATGTTACTATTTTAAGCCTAGCTATAAATCTGTGTATCTGCTGGGTTAGTTTATAGTTGGCATACACATGGTCAATCTAAACCGAGAGTGTCTTTCATGATTCTATATATCACTGGACAAAGAACAAAAAGACCAGATTCATCCAGGTCACTAACCAGCAGTGTGAGCTCAGGTGATGGACTTAAGTTTGCTGACCCCTGCCTCTTCTACTTCCCAGGAGTGTTGACACATGAACAAGTGTTTTGCAAGCCATAAAGCATCATGTCAGTGTAAGCCATTATTATCACCATGGTTAAAAACAACAACAACAGCACTTATTTTATCTCCAATTTATAATTTCATGCCATCATCCATCTGGGGTCTATTCTGCCCTACATAGGAAGCCTTTGGGACCTCTGCGGTCAGTGACAGTGAAGCTGGAGAAAGTCTGACACCAGGCAGGCAGGAGCTGGAGACCCCAAAGTATCATGGAGCCTTTACTTATGTAATATCACTGGTGGGTTTTTTGCATCTGATTACAACAGTAATTCCTGCAACTGTAAAAAACACATAGAAATCAAACAAGTGGAGGAAATCAGAGGGGTGATGAACCATGAGAGACTGTGAACTCTGAGCAACAGACTGAGGGTTTTGTAGGGGTGGGGGTGGGGGGTTGGGTAAGCCTGGTGGTGGGTATTGAGGAGGGCACATATGGCATGGAGCACTGGGTGTGGTACATAAACAATGAATCTTGTAACACTGAAAAAATAAAAGTATTTGGGGAAAAAAAAAGAAATCAAACAAGCATAATCTTTGGAGTCAAACCAATCATGATTTAAATCAGGTCTCTGCTACATAATAGCAAAGTAACATGAAATAGTTACATATCATTTCTGGACCTCCTTTTCTCATTTTAGAAAAGCAAGCAATTATAAAGAATCATATACAAATGATACATATACAAAATCAAATACAAATGTATTTAAGGTACCACAAAATTATATAACACATGTTATATAATAAATGCTAAACTGTTAATTCTTTACCACTTATGCTCTTCCCTCCACAATGCACCAAAACAGAAATGACATTTTCCAGACTACACCTTCCCAAACTGGATTTTCTTTCAGATATTATTGCACACCTTGTACATGCCAGGAATTATGCTGGACAGAGAACATCAAATGTGAATAAAAATCATCTTCCAACTACATGATATTTGATGACTAGAATTAAGCTGAGTCCAAAACATTAAGTGAAGTATCAAAACATTGATACTTCATGATCAAAACATTTGATACAAGTATCAAAACTATTGAAAAATGGAGATCCTCTGGGGGATGCTTTAGTAAAAATAAGGTCATGATGCCCATGAACATAGGCCTAGATCTATCTGGGTGATTACCAGACTTTTAGCACCTAGTAAAGAGGGCCTTCAATAAATGTTTTATCTTTTTTTTAATGATTTATTTATTTTATAGAGAGCATGATGGGGAGGGGCAGAGGGAGAGGAAGAGAGTCTTTTTTTTAAGATTTTATTTATTTGGGAGAGATAAATAGCAAGCAAGAGAGAGAGCATTAGCAGGGGAAAGAGGAAGAAGCAGGCTCCCAGCTGAGCAGGGATCCCGATGCGGGCTCCATCCCAGGACTCTGGGATCATGACCTGAGCTGAAGGCAGATGCTTAACCGACTGAGCCACCCCAGTACTCCAAGGAAGAGAGTCTTAAGCAGACTTCGTGCTGAGCACTAAGCCTGACTCAGGGCTCAATCCCAAGAGCCAAGATTGGGACCTGAGTCACAGCCAAGAGTTGGACACCTAAATGCACCACCCAGGGACCTCACAATAAATGTCTTCTTAAGCAAACTTATTAAGAAACAGGAAGGAACAATGGGTAATTAGTAATTACCCACTAATCAATTAATTATATTAATTCTGTTGTGTTGAGAGACATCCTCCTGCCAACAAAATCTCTTTCCATACACCTTTGAGGTGCAAGAAGAGTCATCACCTCTCAGGCACAAATGGCTTAGCAAAGTTCTTGTGTTGCAAGTGGTTGGAGAACTAGATGAGAATCATCAGCTTTTCAGACCACATCCATCCTTTTCCAGATGCTTACCAAAGTCACACAGTTCAATAGTAAAGGAGCCAGGATCACCCTATATTCTGATCCCCATCAGAACTTTTTGCAATGTGTCTTCAGACCTGCACTGGACTAAATGTCTACATAGTCTTGAGGAGATGATATCTGCCCTCCCATAACTACAGATACCCTGAAAGGAAAAGGCAGTTGAACTCCAAAAGAGTTCTACATGAAACAGGACACATCATGTCATGTTTCAAAGAGGCAACCTGTCAAACAGGCAGCACCGTCCACAGCTCCGGCAGCTGGAAAGTAGGGTTTTGTTTCCAGTTTCCTCGAAACTCCCATGCTATTTTGGGGCCAGTTCCAAGAAGGTGAGAGATTCAGTCTAGTCTCTGTCACTTGTACCAATCAGGACAAGAACAATCTGAATTCTTTGCCTTCATTCTCACTTTAAACCACATTCCCCTGCCATAGCAATGCCAGCAGAAGGATTGGGGTTCTGGCAATCATTCCCTTTCCATCCTCCGGAATGGCTCCTGCAAACAGGTGGTCTTCATGACCCAGCCCAATTTCACCCCACTGAGCAACTGGGGGACCCAGTGTCAATACCTTTGACTTCCCACCTATAGATTCAAACCTATATTCATTAACACAGTATAACCTCATATCTACTAAGCTCTAGCCTAAGTGCTCTACATATCTCATCTAGTCCCTGTAACAGTCCTACACGTGGGTGATAGTATCATCACTTCCATGTTACCAGAGAAGAAAATAAGATTTAAAGCGTTCTATCACTTATAAAATGCAGAGCCCAATGCAAACCCAGACCACCCAGCTTGACATCACATTACAGTGTCACCCTCGTCTGCCACTTTCAGGAAATGGCATGCTGCTTCTCTGACCTCCAAGCAAAGGACATCTCTTCACCCGATCTCCTCAACCCCCTGCCTCCTTGGTCATGTTATTTTAGTTTTCTTCTCCTTCCTTTAGTTTTGACCACTACTTCTGTATTAATTCCTTCTACACAGTATACATCCCTCTCATCTTATAAAAAAAAGTTGCTCAACCCTCTATCCACCTCTAGTTCTGTTTCTTCTGCCTTTGTTCTCCTTTCCTTCACAGCTGAACTTCTTGAAAGGTTCATTTGCATTTACTCTCTCCAAAGTCACTTACCACTGGCTTTCCAGTTCACCAAAATCAGGAGTCCTTATAATACCACTCCTGTATAAATCTCCCAGCTAAAGTCACTAGTCAATACAAGTGTGCATCAGTAGACCAAACTCCCTCCCTACCCCAGCTCCAAACTTGTATCTCAAGCATGCCTATTGACATCTGGTCTCATAGACATCACAAATTGATGTGTCCCCTTGACTCCCCTCATGATGCCCTAGGATTCCCTATCTCAACTGGCACCACCATCACCCAGCTGCTCTCTCCACATGTCCTCCTTGATTCTCACCCTTCTCTCGCCTCCAGTTAAATCTACTTGAACAGCAAGTCCTGATGTGTTTGCTTCCAAAAGTATTTCAAAACCGTTTGCTTATCTCCATCTCCACTAAAGCCCTGGAGGTCCAGATGCCAGCACCTCACACCTGGACCACTATAAGAGCCAACAAACTGATGTCTCCCCCAACCACGACTGCCTTCTCATGACCTCCTTTTTATCCAATTCTAAAGACTCATTAAAATGGAAATCAAAGTATGTCATTGCTCTGCTGAAAGCATTTTGGTGGCTTCTAATTTTTTGCGGAACTAACTCCTGGTTTCCCCAAATCCCAGCATGACTTGACTTTCTTATTTCCCCAAGTGTTAGGAGTATGGACATTGCTGTTAAAAGGATTTGTGTCATTTTCCAAGCAACTCTGGCCAAGTTCTATGTAAAATAACGATACGAATATGTATTTCACAGAGGTTTCATACAGATTTTCTCAATTGATCTATCACTGATTAAAATAATAATTACCTTCAGAAATGTGATATACATCAGAATTGGTATTTCAGATTATATGAGACAATATAGACCACTCAGTAAATGGTGCTGTGAGAATCAGTCACTTGTTTTGAAAAGTAAGTTGCAGCAGATACATCATGGATGTAAACACATATATAAACATTGATTCTAAATAGTTTATATATTTAAATATTAAAGGCAAAACTTTAAAACTATTTATACATGTGTAAAAAAACATACTCTTATGATTCACAGTGGCTCAGTCAGTTAAGTGGCTGCCTTCGGCTTAGGTCAAGATCCCAAGGTCCTAGGATCGAGTCCCACATTGGGCTCCTTGCTCAGCGGGGAGCCTGCTTCTCCCTCTGCCTGCTCTGTCTGCCGTTCCCCTTGCTTATGCTCTCTCTCTCTGATAAATAAATAAATAAAATCTTTAAAAAGAAAAAAAAAGAACACAAAAAGTTTACATTAAAAAAGGGAGAGAGATGAACTTAAAAGAACAGGCCCACAAGTCTTCCAGGTCCCATTTCATAATGGCCGCACCCCCTTCATTCTGTGGCAGCCACAAGTTGTGGTCTGTGCTTCCTTCCCTGGTAAGCACTGGGCTCCTGCACCATTTCCTGTAGCTCTCTCAGTTTCAGGTTCTCAGCGCTCGGAGCTCTGTTGCATTTTCACAGGACCCAACCCCAACGTCGAATGAAGCAATCCAGAAAACCTACCCACGTGCGGAATAGAATATCAATCAAAAATAGCTCACTCTGAGTGATTTCAGACTCCAAAGCCAGTTTTGATGTGAAAAGGACATTGAATTCCTAATTCTCTGGACCCCTGTGGGAACCATTTTCCCATCAAGGATTTGGATGGAGATGACTGCCTGTAACCAATTAAGATGTATGTTTGGTGTTTGGCAGCTCCCTGACCCTCGCCTTCTGTCCCTTCATCACCGGGGGCCTTGTATGGAGTGGCAGATGCAGGCAAAACAGCAGGGACTGGGTCAGGCTGCAGCCTGTGTCATTTGGCTGCGTTTACAGTCAGCCCAGCTGCAGTCAGTCAGTCGCTCTGACACTTGGGGAACAACAGTAGCTTTTCCAAGTCAACATATGATGCTTCGTGGCATAACAGAAAGAACATTATAGAAGAAGCACTGAGATAGACGTCCAGCTCCACTGCTGTGAAGTTCTGTGGCTTCTCCCCAAAAAATAACCTCCCTGGACCTCACTCTCCCTGTTTGGAAAGTAATAATAATTCTGCCTGTTTTCCCAGGGCAAGGAGAGGTTTTAAGGATTAAATGCAATGATGAATTTAAACTCTAAGTTAATATACAAATATTAATATTAGCCAACATTTTAATGCTTTTTATATGCTAGACATGATTCTATTTGCTTTATATGTGTTGAATCATTTAATTCTACTAGTAATTTTATGACCTAAGTACTATTAGTCCATTCTAAATATTTTAAAAAATAAAGGCATAGGGGCACCTGTCAGTGGCTCGACAGTTACGTGGCCCACTCTTGACTTCAGCTCAGGTCATAATCTCAGCGTCCTGGGATGAAGCCCCACTTTGAGCTCCATGCACAGCAGGGAGTCTGCTTAAGGAGTCTCTCTCCCTCTCCCTCTCCCCCCCTCACATAAATAAATCTTTAAAAAAAATAAAGGCACAAAAGAATTTAAGGATCTTGCTGACAGAGCCAGTAATGGCAAGGTCCAGGATCTGAGACGAGGCTCTTCACCACCTGGTTAAGGTGCTACATTGAGGGGCACCTGGGTGACTCAGTGGGTTAAAACCTCTGCCTTCAGCTCAGGTCATGATCTCAGGGTCTTGGGATCGAGCCCCACATCAGGCTCTCTGCTTCCCCCTCTCTCTCTCTGCCTCTCTGCCTACTTGTGATCTCTCTCTCTCTCTCTGTCAAATAAATAAATAAAATCTTTAAAAAAAAAAAAAGGTGCTACATTGAACATCCTAGGAATTGTTTTCCTGTTGCTTTAGATTTACTTTTAATAATATCTATCATACCAAGAAATTTGTATCTTGTCCATGCTTCTATAAAAGCACTTGCCATTTTGTTATGATTTGGTTTCTGTATGCTTGTCTCTCCCTGCTCGAGTCTGAGGCGGGAAATATATTGTCATCTATAATAGTCCCAGCACTGAGTACCAGGTCTGACATTTTGTCGGTAGGCACTCTAGAGATTTGTGGGCTGGCTAAAGAGAAGAAACAGGACAATGGACAGGATGGATGGATGGATGGATGCACAGACACATAGACAGATAGACAGATGACTAGATGCATTTCAAATTGTTGGGTTTTGTAGAGTGGTATCTGATCATCTTGAAACAACAAAATTATGTATTTTCTCCATCCTCCTTGAGTTTTTTCTTAATAACTTCATTTTCTACATAGAAAACCCATTCACTATTGTCATAGTTTATAAAATAAAAAAAAATAAAATAAAAGCCTGAGGTTTGAAAAGGACACAAGAAATGGAGCTGATCCAGTGAAGGAGAAAGGATTTGCTGTGACCTCTGGAGGAAGAACTGATTCTGTCGCTTAGGCATTTTTGTACTTGCTTTCTTGGAGCACTACGAGAGTGGTAACTGTGTCTTGAATGTCTTTGAATCCCGAGCACACCTACTGAAATCCAGAAGCAGTCACGCAGTACGCGTCAGGCTAACATGTGTAGAGCGGCGGGTTGGCCACATCCCAGCCTCTCCTCTCACTCACCTTTCCCACCCAGCAGGTATCTCTGCCTATGCTCTTCCCTCCTTCCTGAGAAAGGTTCAGCTGCCGGTCCTCCCTCCTCTAGGGCAAATGTATTAACAAGAGAGCAACCTATTAACTTTACCCTGACTTTTGTATGGGAAGCATTTCCCGTTTAATAGAAGAGCACTTTGCTGGAGGCATCAACAAATTTCCCGTCTGGGAGAGTTGCACAAAGTGGCTCAAAATCTGATCTGCCAAAACAGAAGTATGATCCTACAGCCAAAGCTTCCAACTTCTTGTGAGACTAGGCTCTTTCTCTCTTTATTTTTGTCTTCTATTGAGATCCATGGGCTCTTTTACTTACCATCCTTGGTTTCATCCTTCAGTATACAGAAGAAAAAAAAAATCAAGATTACTGGGGAAAAAAAAATAAAGAGGGAGGGGAGTTGGGGAGGAGATGCCAGATAAATAGTGTGGCCAATATTTATTGAGCACTTATGTCTCAATTATTAAACTACTGCCTCTCAATTCCATATCCACCCTTCTGTGCTCTGCTCTGATGTTGGGATTGAGGTGGCAAACCATATTTCTTTCTTGCCAACTGTTCTCTTCCATGCCCTACCCATCAGGCTGCTAGAGAGATGGAGACAGTGGAGGAAGAAGAGGCAACAAGCTCCCTCCTGCTTGACTCTCTGTTCCTGTCTGTGTCATACAGGCAAGAGCTCTTTACCTGGGCAGAAGCAGTTTGTTTTCATTTCTAGTTTGTTTGTTAGTTTCCCACACTCACTGTGGTCTCACTGTGCTTCCTCAGAAACACATGGTGCTGGCCGGTGTCCCCTCCTAGAGGCTTGGGTCCTGAGCTCCTCCTTTTAGGATCCGCATTCTGATAACCCCACCACATTCCTTCATTCTCCAGTTACTATGCCTGTGCTGCCTCAGTGGGGATTTTTGGCTTCTGTTTGTTAGTTGGCTTTTGTTTTGTTTTGTTTTTCCCATTTGTTACTCCAATCTCCATTTAATCAATTCCCTATATTAAATTCTCTTCTGTTAAAAAGCCAGTTAGAATTTCTGCTTTCTGAATGAACCCTGACTGATTCAGGTTCCTATGTGCTAGACACTATGTGCCTTTTACACCTATAATTACATTTGCCCTTTACAAAATCCTGTAAGGGCATTATCCTCTTCTTTATGGATGAGCAAACTGAGACACAGAGCAATCAAGCTCTTGCCCAAACTCACACTGGCTTGCTTGTGGTGTTGGAAGCTTCTAATTACAAGAAGGTCCTATCTAAAAATATCTATTTCCACGAAACTTATGCTCTCTGAGAGTGAATCCACATCCTTAGTGCCAGGGTCTTTCTTAGAACCAAAACTATATGCAAAGTTCCCTGAATAAAGAAGCATGTCACTCTCCCTCTCCGCCCACAAATGGCAACCACACAGAGATTTATTACCGCCAGATGGCTGCAACGTAGGGATGAGACAAGAGGGTACCTGGAACACGGAAGACCAGTGCAGCAATCCAAAGTTATTTCCCACCTACACAGCTACAAAGGAATCAAATTCCAATTGAGAAATGATTATGCCTTTCCCCTGAGTTTCTGAAGAAAAAAGCAAATGAAGTTGGTAGCGTTGGCTGGAAGCCACCCCAGACCGTAATGTTTTCTTTTTCCTTGTAATAGATCATGTGAGTCTCTCTCTCTACTGGCATCACTCTCTTTTCTCCTTTTGTGCATCTCTCCATCTTGTGATCTCCTTCAGCCATTTTCATTCCTCTTGTTCCATCACTTTGTCACCCTACCTGTCACTTCTGCAAGTAAAATAAATTCTTGGAAGACAGCTTCATCCTTGGAGGGAGAGATACAGTCAACTTTTTAAACTTGATGCAGAAAAATATTTCCAATACCGACTTTCTCATCAAGAAGTTACTTGTAATCCAAAACCTTCGAAGCTCTAGTAATTCCTCCTATCTGTTTTGTTGGTGATTGAAATGTGCACGCCTGGTGTGTGATGACAAAGTTACTCTTACTCAGATCAATGGACCTCAGGAGATTTGCAGTGCTTTCCCTCCACAGAAGGAACCACGATTGGCCATATCTTTATCTTTGTCTTTTAAAAAGTTCTATTTTATTCCCAGTTACTAAAAGCCAAAATGAGGGGCTCCTGGGCTCCTCAGTCAATTAAGTCAATTAAGCCTCTGCCTTTGGCTCAGGTCATGATCCCAGGGTCCTGAGATCAAGTCCTGTACCAGGCCTCCTGCTCAGCATCTGTTTTTCCCTCTCCCTCTGCCCCTCTCCCCTGCTCATGCACTCTCTCTCTCTCTCAAATAAATAACTGAAATATTTATAAATAAATAAATAAAAGCCAAAATGATGTGTCTTACATGTCCCTCTACACTTTTTTACTAAATATACCACTTTTTAGTTTTGAGAGTCATATCTAATCTGAGATTCTTGGATTTGGCATTCTACCCAGGATGGCTTTTTCTAATCATTGTTTGAAAAAATAGCCATTTTTAATGGGGCCTACTGATATCTCAAAAAGAAAGAAAATGACCTCATTTCTTGTTAAAAACTGTATCACCAAAAGTCACAATTACTCTTGGGAAGAGCTTGCAGTGGGTGGCCATTCTGCTTAAAAGGCATCCTCCTGCTGTCTGACAGGGCGTGGTTGTGGGACGGCACCTGCAGCAATCTCAGTAAATACTCCATCCTCGTGGATGACATGAAGGGCCCTCTGTGAGGGGCTGAGCTTGTAATGTAATGGGGGTAAGACAAACATGGGTGTGAATCCCACCTCTACAGTCTACTTACCCACTCAGAGTCTCAGCTGTCTCATTTTATAAAATGTAGATAAATGCTACCGTTAAAGTTAGTAAGAGGGAGGTGATATCCATGCTAATCTACCTAATTGTGCCAGAAACAGCGTTAGATACTGGTGAGAACATTCAATCCACACAGCAACTCCTCAAGTTGCGTCCAAGTTGGCATCTTCTATTTTACATATGAGGAAACCAAGTCTCAGACAGTTAATGAAGTTTCGCAAGTTCCAAAACAAGTAGTCAACCCAAGTCAAAATCAAATTGTCCATCCCAAAATTATATCTTTTCCCCAAACCACACTGCTTTCCAAAAAAGTATAGATGGGTACATTTGCAAACAGCCTGAATGGTAATGAGGTGGGAAGTCTTTTGCCAGAGCTCTCTAAATTACACCATATATCCCCTTCAAAGACATGACAGTGATGGCAGGAGAAGGGTGTGAAAGAGGACCAGAGGAGAGCACAGTGTCAATGGCAGGGAGAAACTCTTAAACAGTGAGGGAAAGACAGACAGCAGATGAATTCGGTGGACAAGTCTGCCTTCACTTGTATCCATGAAGTGCATCACCCAAGTGCATCTTGGTCTGGTGCTGTATAATATTGTTGAAGCTTGAGGATACCAACATACCACATTATTCTCTCCTAAGGATTCTGGTCCAGTTGGAATGTAAACACAGGCTCTAGACAGGAATTAAAATACAGTGTCTGCTTTATTACTGATCAAGCTTAATTATAGAATGATGCTTGAACTAAAGCCAAAATAGGCCACTGAAATGACCTACCTCTATCTCCCACATATTTCTCAGGAGATTCTACTTCTAGAGGAAACTAAGATGTAGGCCAAATGAAAGAATCACTTTCAACACTTCAACCTCGACCCCAGTTTTTCCTTAAAAGGAAAGACATATTGGTGTAATTATGTATCAGATAAGCTAGCTTCAGAGGAAAGGGGACACAATCCTCTTTCCAAATATATTAACATAGTATTATAAAATATTACAACCCTTTTTATTAAGACAAAACGAAATAATACTCATTACTTTGGGTTCATTATGAAGAAAAAGACTTGCCTAGGAAACTGACTTCCATATGTAAAATTATTTCCACGGGAAAATACATTTCACCTACCAAATAAACCAACCCTGAAAAGTTAGGAACTCAACCCATTTATCAGTATAAATACAGCCCTGCATTCTCACAATACCCACTATTTCTAAGGAAAGGTAATCTCCTAAGATCTCACTTTTAATTGGAACCAAAAAGAAAAAATTGCTAAACTCTAGGGACCATCATAATGATGAGGAAAAATCCAAATTCCACTGACCCTTTTCCCCTTCATCACCTTCTCTGTACATAATACCCTCTGCTTAGGTTTGTCGTCCTTCCAAAGACCTAATTATGTAGAAATAGAAACATTTTTAAAGATAAAAGTTCTTGTTGATGTTATGTGAATTCATTCTGTTAGTGTTTGGGAAGCTAAGTTTTGCAGGGTCCAGGGAAAGAGAATTTGCCAATTCCCCCAAAGAGCTAATTTGCTATACTCTATTTTTAGAGATTAGTATCCTCACTTTGGCTCACTGTGAAATAGGATCTACTTATTTCTGCCTCAACTGTGCACACAAGAAACTAGTCTGAAACTGCAACTTGACTGTCATTGTGGAACACTTTATTCAACAAATATTCCCTGAGAATTTAGTGTTTAGGGAATCACCCTAGTAAGTAGCCATATAGAGCTTCAGGTTGGTATTTTCAATATCAATATAGACGATCCATCCAACACTCCAGCTTCTCAATTCTTTGACTTTCTTTCCTACAACAATTGTGTCCTCCATCTCATCTTACAAACCCATCCCATGTCATATCCCAGATGACCACCTTCTACTGCTATCCCTCTAAAAGATCAACTGGAAGAATCCCACACTTACTACCAACTCCATCTCCAGCTCTCTCCTGTTGTGCTCACATTCCAAAAATCCCTCAATCCCAACCAGACTAAAATTCATTCAATTTACTGTTCCTCATCCCTCACCCTTTTGTTTTTAGTCATGTAAAAATCCACAGCCCGTCATTATAATCAGTTCTCTACATAGACCAGCAACTTTTCTCCCCTCACTCTCCCTTGAGGAAAAGCAAAAAATGAACAACAACAACAAAAAGGCTTAAAATTAATTCTCAACCTTCTTTTGTGCCTGCAAACATAGCTGGAGGAAAACACACAAGCACATGGGCGGTTCCACTTTGAACTCCCAAGTACTGACCCCCAGAGAGTCTCACTGCTGTTCACAAAATGTGCCAGATGCCCCTCTTCAAACATCTCTGCCTGTTTGGCTGCCTGTTTCTCACCTTCTTATCTCTCCTCAAAGTTCTGTCATCTTTTTCTACTTCCTTATTCTCAGTGGATGCCCTTGCATTTTATTTAATTGAGACAGTAGTGCCATCAGAAGATAACTTCCAAATGTTTCACACAAATCTACCACACTAAATACACCTGAACCATACATACTGCATCTCTTCCCATACAATAATGGCATGCTCCCATACACAGCCAACACTTCCACATGTGAACTAGTTCCTATCCCATTTCACTAACTCAAGGAAATTGCTCCAGCAAATCTCCATATCTTCTATCATCAATCGTTTCCCCTTCTGGGTCATTACCAGCAGCATACAAATACTATATAATGTCTCCCATCAACCACTTTCAGCTACAGTCCATTTCTTTCACAGAAGAACTCTTCCCAAGAGTGGTCCATGTTCTATGTCCACTTTCTCTTTCCATCTTCTCTTGAACATCCTTCAGTTCGGCTTTCAATCTCATGTCCTCACCAAAACTAATTCAATCAAGGTCAGCAATGGCCTTTACTCTGTCATACAAAACCAATTCTCAATTCTTACCAGACTCAGCCTATCAGCTACATTTAACATGATGACCTCTCCCTAATCCTTGATATATTTCCTTCACTTACCTTCAGGATTATCACTTGGGTTTCCTCCTAACACTGGCCACTCCTCAGGCTCATTCACTGGTTTTCCTGACTTATAAATGTTGGAGTGCTCAAAGACCTGTCCCTTGGATCTCTGTTCTTATTTATCTACAGTTACTTTCTTGGATAGGTCAACTCATCCAATCCCATGGCTTTAAATATCATTTATATGCTGATGATATGCAAATACTCAT
>CM052899.1:168986905-169008253 GCA_028534135.1 Potos flavus
GCACGTGTACCCGAGTGTTTATAGCAGCAATGTCCACAAGAGCCAAACTATGGAAAGAACCTAGATGTCCATCAACAGATGAATGGATAAAGAAGAGGTGGTATATATATACAATGGAATACTATGCAGCCATCAAGAGAAATGAAATCTTGCCATTTGCAACGACATGGATGGAACTAGAGGGTATTATGCTAAGCAAAATAATTCAATCAGAGAAAGACAGTTATCATATGATCTCTCTGATATGAAGAATTCTAGAGGCAGGGCGGGGGGGTCATGGGGGTTGGGGGAGGGAAATGAAACAAGAGGGGATCAGGAAGGAGACAAACCATAAGAGACTCCTAAACTCACGAAACAAACTGAGGGTGGCTGGGGGGTAGGGGTGGGTAGGGATAGGGTGGCTGGGTTAGGGACATTGAGGAGGGTATGTGCTATGGTAAGTGCTGTGAAATGTGTAAGCCTGAGGATCCACAGACATGTACCCTGGAGCAAATAATACATTATGTGTTAATTAAAAAATAAAAAATAAAATCACTGCTATGCTTGCAGATCTTATGTTCCTAAAGCACCAGAAAAAAATGTTTCTTTTCCCAGAATACTTAACAGGAATCAAGTCATTAAGCCAAAAGAGAAGAAAGGGGAGCTTCTTAGTGAAGACTGACTGTAGAAAAGACAAGGCAATGAGCTTGGAAATTTTCTTTTATTTTTTTATCACTTTTTTTTTTTTTATCATGATAAGTGTATTCTTTAATCCCCATCTTCTATTTCCCCCATCTCCCACCTCTGGTAACCATCGGTTGTTCTCTATAGTTAAGAGTCTGTTTCTTGGTTTGTCTCCCTCTTTTTTTTTTTATATTTGCTCATTTGTTTTGCTTCTTAAATTCCACATATGAGTGAGATTATGTGGTATTTGTGTTTCTCTGACTGGCGTATCTCCCTCGGTATTACTCTCTAGCTCTATCCATGTTGCTGTGAATGGCAAAATTCCATTCTCTTTTATAGCCAAATAGTATACCACATCTTCTGTATCCATTCATCAGTCAATGAACACTTGCGATGCTTCCATAGTTAGGCTATTGGAAATAATGCTGCAATAAACATAGGAGTTCATGTATCCTTTGAATTAGTATTTTTGTATTTGGGGAGTAAATATCCAGTAGTGTAATTACTGAATCATAGAGTAGTTCTGTTTCCTATTTTTTGAGGAACTGCCATATTGCTTTCTACAGTGGCTGCACCAGTTTGCATTCCCATCAACAGTTCATGAAGGTTCCTTTTTCTCCACATCTTGTCAACACTTGTTGTTTCTTGTGTTCTTGATTTTAGCCATTCTGACGGGTGTGATGAGCTTGGCAACTTAAAAAGACCAATTCATTGAATCCTCAGAACAACCATTAGGCAAGATGAAAAAAATGGAACCCAACAAGATAAAGCCCTTGCCCAAGAACCCAGAACTAGTAAGTGACAGAGCAGCTCTTACACACCATGCTCATTCTCTAATAAAAATGCTATGTTTTCTTACTATGAGCAGCTGACCGCTTTTCCACAACACAGTCATATATGTTATCTCATTTGATCTTCACAACAACGAAGAAGGAAAGTAAGGCAGGGATTATTACAGTTATTTGGTAATACTTCCATGAAGTCAGTCCCTAGAGATAAAGTTGTGGGTCTGGCCATCAAGGGAGGAAGACATTAGAGTATATACAAGGATTGCCTGGTACCTCTGAACATCACATCATGCATTTGGGTAAGTCAGAACACTTCTAGCTCCTCACATCTTCAAGTATAATCTCCCAGAGAGAAACAACACATTCCTGTTGCAGCTTCCCTGTGTCCCCACTCCCTTCCCCTAGATTCTCCTTGGAGGTCACCTAGGAGACTGACCCAACCCAGGGCTAGTCGTGTCCCTAATCACAATACCCCATCACAATTGGGAGTGCTCAAATGCTTATAAAACCAAACTAATTTGATTTACTTTATATAATGGCACTTGATGCTTAAATTTTATTTCCAGTCATCAAGGAAGAAATGTTAGTTAATGGGAAGAATTTAGTCTGTGGTATCAAAGAGATGATGGTTTGAATACTGTCTAGGACTGTTTCTAGCACATAGTAGGTATATATGTTAAGTTTTTTCCTTTCTGCATCTGTACATTTCAATTCAAATGTAATGGAAAAAATTTGAACTGGAAGCCAGAAAAATGTTTATTCCAGCCCTCCGCTGCCACTGCCTTCCTCTGTGACCTTGAGAAGGTGATATTAGCTTGATGTTCCTTGGTTTCCTCAATCATTAAATGAGGATAACAATGTCAGTCTAGCCTACCTCCAGACTATTGTCGGGACTGAATAAATGGATGTTCATGAATTCACTGTGAAAAGTATGAAGAGCTACCCAAATATTAGGGATCACATTGGGACATAGCCTTCATCAATAATCTTTGCGACAGCCTTTAGGGAACAGGAATGTTGGCAGAAAAAAATGCAAAGTGGCTGTTACCTTTGCAAGGTCACTGCTGTGCTATGGGCATTGACAAGCCTGAAGAACAAGCAGGTTGAATGCCGGGAAAATCTTTCATGCAACAGAAGATTTTTGTCAGCAGAACTGAATGGAATGCCAAGTCACAGACGGTTCTCTAAAAGCATGATTAACTTCCTGATCAACATTTTGAAGCAATTTAGAAAAGTCACCAGAAAATATAGACTCCTGGAAGTTTAGATGAGGAAGAGAACCTCGTAAGTTACAATCCCAAATGCTTCCTTTTAAGAAGCATTGAGAAAACTGAGGCCCAGATTCACACAGCTAATTTCAAATCTGTATTCCTTTCTACTATGCCAAGTATTTCCTTATGATAAAAATGAGGAAGAAGAATTCTCAAAATCCTAAAAATCATTTAAGTAGAGTCATTATTGCACAGAGACCTTCAACCTGGACCTTAGAGGGGATTGAACCTCCAAATGTTTTGGAAATTGAGAAGAAATGTGGACAGAATATAGAATCCCCATAGACAGCATAATTTGTAAAAATTAGCGTGGCATTTGAGGCACTTGAGATGAAAGTCACCACAGAAATGCCCAGCTTTTCATGAAATAACTAAAAGGAATAGAGGGTTTCACATTATATTATAGCTTGCAGGTTTCCATTACATTTCAAAGTTGCCCTGTTTAGTTAAAAGAGTTCAGCCCTTCCTGAAATGACTAACTCCAGAGTTTAAACTTTTCTTTGGTAATTTAATATGACCCTGTAAATTTTTTTCCTCCAGGCTGGAAACCGGGTTTTGTCACAATAGAGGTGCCACAAAAATGAGATAGCCCCCAGCAAATGGTCCCGCCAGTAAGGAGGTAGGAAGGTCTCTCTCTCTCTTTTTTTTTTTTTTATTCATTAGAACACTATGATCTTGTTAGGATAATGAGAGAGTTGTGTTCACCCAAACAAACAAACATAGCTCACAGAGGGCATGCTCATAAACACATGTGTGCACACTAGTGTAAGCTCGGAGCTGAGCCACAGTCTTCCTACCTACAAAGCAAACACTTCAAAAGCACCCTCTCACCATCTCAGGCTTGACAGATCATTAGGTATCCCATTATTATGCCCCAAACTTTCATAAATGAGATACCCTTAGGTACTCTCTGTTTTAGTTTTCACTGTGGCCCCCATAAAGATATATTGAAACCCTAACCCCTAGTACCCTATAATGTGACCTTCCTTGGAAATAGGGTCTTTGCTGAGGAAATTAGTTAACATGAGGTTAGACCTTTCATCCAATGTGACTGGTGTCCTTATAAGAAGAGTAGAGATAGGTGGGGTGCCTGGGTGGCTCAGTCAGTTAAGCTTCAGGCTCTGGATTTTGGCTCAGGTCATGATCTCAGAGTTGTGAGATCAAGCCCTGGGTCGGGCTCCACTCTGGGCATGAAGCCTGCTCCTGCTTGAGATTCTCTCTCTCCCTCTCCCTCTGCACCTCCCCCACTCTAAAAAAAAAAAAGTAGAGACACAGACACAGAGACACACACACACAGAAAATCCCATGTTACAATAGAGACAGATTGGAGTAATGACGCTGCAAGCCACAGAACTTCAAGGATCTCCAGCAACACCAGAAGCGAAGAGAAAAGCATGAAAGGGCTTCTCCCCTGGAGCCATCCGAGCAGGCACGGCCCTGCTGACACTCTGATCTGGACCTTCCAGCCTCCAGAGCTGCGAGAGAACACATCTCTGTTGCTTTCAGCTGCTCAGTTTGCGGCGTTTTATTGTGGAAGCCCTGAGAAATGAATACACCTTCCAACTCTAAGAAGGACAAAAAATCGGGCCTGAGACGAGGAAAGGCAATGGGACAGGCGTGCAGCACAAGTCAGTCAACGTTCAGGGCCTCCGTCACCTGGCAGGCTGGGCACTTAAACTCAGGTTTGAAAAATGGTCTCTCCTGTCACGCGGCTGTGGAGAGAGACGCAGGAAAGCCACCTTTATTGCTGACCTGGCATCATAAAAATAATTAGCAAATTGCCACAACGTGCTTCCGGAAGGTGAGTCAGATGTCGCTGCCGTTCAGCCTGGGAGAGCAGCACGGAGCAGCCGCCAGCCTGCTAATGCATCCCTTTCTGAGGGAACGGCCATGTTTATGAGCAGATATTACTCTAAATTGTTCTCCACAGCACAGAACGTCTTTTCTGCACCGGGGCCATCCAGGCTTAGCTCACAAAGAACAGCCTCAGGTGAGCAATGAAGGTCATGTCGGTCTGAGTGAGCGGATGTGACAGCTCCCATCAGCTTCCAAAGGCAAAGGGCACCCCGTGGAGCCACCTGGGACCAGGAAGATTGATTGTGCAACTTCCCAGAAATGGCCCATTGTCCGGGAAGTTCAGAGTGCAGGACATGGGCCCTTGAAGGAAGTACCTTCAGAGCTTCACAGGCCAAAAGCATGTAGAAGAGGAAAAATGAAGTGCCTTGCTCTAAATATGGTAAGATGGTTTGGTAAGACGCTCTCAATCAAACTCGGTGCCCAAGCTCCCTGTCAGGTTCTAACACTCGAAGGCTCTCATTCTTTAATCTAACTCTAAGCATGCATTGTCTTCTGTATACACATAAGGGATCATTTCATGGCTATCACTTTAATTTTCACTTTCTATTATTCACTGCAAAGTTACGCATTGACCTTGAACATAGAGAAGCAGGGCAGGACAGGGAGACCTAATGATGGTCCTTGCCACCATCTACCGATGGCTTTGACATTCCAAACAGCACACTGAACTCTTCAGGTCTATGATATCTTTTAATCCTTATTATTCTGAAATCACATATGAGGAAACCGAGGCTCAGATGATTTACATGGATTATCTACCCCAAATCCCACTACAAATTCAAGCACAGGTGTAATTCAAGCAGAGAGCTGTTTGCCATCAAAATCTTTGCTACATATACGGCCTCATTTTTGCAATGGAGAAAAAATCCAAAAACTGCGTCTAATTTGTGATTCTAACACTGTGAGTGAGTCTCCATGGATCTCAGGGACATTCTCTCTCTCTTTTCCAGGGCGGGCAAGGATTTGTAAACTGTAAAGTGTTCTGCAGACAATGGACAAGTTTCTCTTTTGTCCCCTCTGGCAGTGCTTGCCATGTGCCTGGCAGGCACTTTTTCTCTGCTTCCACAGGATTCTGAACAAAGCCAGTTGTGTGGATGTTGTATGCAAGGCGTGAGCAATCAATTGGTTTTTAAGATGAGATTGGTAGCAAGTGGAAGAGGAAAGAATGAAGTGGATTCTCTACCCAGTATGGGAGCAGGTGAGGAGGCAAAGGAAGTCTCTAGACAAAGATAGTAATTAAGTCCACACGATCAAGGTGCAGAATCTTTGGTTCTTCCTTGGGAGACTCTCTGATCCACAGGGAGAAAAATCAGTTGAGAGCTTTCAACAAAAAGCAACTCATTAGGATTATTGGAGAGCTCCTGGGTCTCCCTTTTGGGACATATAAAATGTCTCACTCCCGCGCTTCTAAATCAAAAACAGAGAACTTTACTCAGTAAGTTCCAAAAATGGTTAAACAAATTATGATATAACCATAGAGTAAAATAGTATGGCCTTATAGAAGTCATATTTTCAGTAATAGTTAATGCCATGAGACAATGCTAGTAAGAGAAGCTTACGCATAAAAAATAAGATTCCAGGGGCACCTGGGTGGCTCAGTCAGTTAGGCATCCAACTCTTAATTTTGGCTCACATCATGATCTCAGGGTCATAAGATCAGTGCCCACATCAGGCTCTGCGCTGGGTATGGAGCCTGCTTGAGATTCTTTTTCTCCCTCTCCCTGTGCCCCTCCCCTGTTCATTCACCTCTCTCTTTCTCTCTCTCTCTCCCCTTCTCTAAAAACAAAACAAACAAAACAAAAAAATAGGATTCCCATGTGCCTTTAAAATGAATCCTATTTCTTTGAAATATATATAATGTCTGTTGATCTGAATGGAAAAGGGAGTGAAATGAAACATACTGAAATTATTAATGGTGGTTATCTCTGAATGAAGAGATAGCAGTTGATTTTTATTTTTTATTTTCAGTTTTCTGTATTTTTAAACATATTTCACAAACTCCATATAATGCTTTATAGCAAGAAAAAATAATGTCTTTAAATATTTCTGGAAAATGAGAATATTGAGCAGTAAATTGCAAGAACCACTTTCCCACTCCAACTCTGCTTCGAATCCCTTCCCTGGGCCACCTCAGTTTCCTTGTGAACAAAACACAGAGGTTGCTGTTAATATCTAGAGTTCTGTGCCTCCAATATACACCAGGCCCATTAGTGAATGTAGGCAAGCTGGAGGCATGTGGAAGAAATTGAAAGGAGCGGGAGGTACAGAGGATTCAGACAGGGAAGAAAAATTGAGAGAGTAGAAAGAGAGCTAAGGAGAGAGGGATACAGACAAAGCAGGTGTCAGTGCAGATTTTTGAGATGAATGCTGATTTTAAGCCACTGCCTACTATTCATTGGGCTCTACGTTTAAGTCGCGGTCCTTTAAAACTGTGATTCTTCACAGATCTTCATCTGCTTTCATTATTAAAACTCGAAACATCTTCCCTAATGGGTTCACCACACAAGCCCACCAGGATAGAAATTAATCTCTGTGCTAAGACAGGGGTAACTAGAGGAATGTGATGAATTCAAACTGAAATGTGAATCTAGTGCCTCAGGCTAGAAATGACTTACCCTTGAAATAAAGCAATTATTTGTGTTATCTGCCCACTTCACCTTTGGCCTTTGGTTTATGTGGAAAACAATTCAGTTAAAGAAGGTACTGATTAACTCCACTCCACTAAAACACTCATTCCAGACCCCCACTTGGTAGTGACTTGGGGGACAAAACGCTCTCCTGTCTGAGGGTTACTGAGGCCTGTGTTCTCAGGAAAACCATGTGGGAAACAATCATTTTCACTCTGCTAATAAAATTGAGATCTCCGTTTTCTGTCTCTATTTTGTCCTTCAGAACATCCAGCTATTCAAAACACAGGACACGCTCAATAAATACTTTAATTCTGCGGCGATCATGATTTTTCAAGCCTAAAGAACTTCTTGGAAAATCAGAGTCCATCAAAATCAAGGAGCAAGTTATGGTAGAACTTTAGCTAGAAACCATAGGATGGCTCGACCATTATATTATCAAAGAAATCCCTTAATTCCTCACGAGTACACACCCCTTAGAGTCTTCACTCATTCATAACCTGGGGGTAGGCGGGGAAGCATTGACTTTCTGAATTTACAGAAGCCATTCAGATTTCAAGATTCTCTTTAGGGAGACTGAAGGCTGAATCCCCACCTGATAAGATTTTACACATTTCTGCAAGGGGCATAGAGTGAAGCAGTTGAGAAAGCAGGTTCTGGGACCAGATGTCTGTGTTCAAATTCTGACTTTGGCACATACTAATTATTTAACCTTTCTGTGCCTCAATTTTCTCAACTATTAAATGGGGTATGATTATGGTACCAAATAGAGTCATCATAAAAATCAAAGAGTTAAGCTCTTTACCTCGTCCCTGACACAGTACCTGAAATCATTTTAAGGAAATGGAGTGATCCCAACCCCCACTTGATTATAGATGTGCTTGGAGTTTATGCCCTACCTAATTTCTACGAATTTGAGGAAACTACAATAAAGGCAAGTATACTTTGCAAGTTAGTCACTGTGTTTATTATTCACATCAGAAAGTATCTGAGCACTGAAAATTTTGCATGCCATCCTAAGGTCCTGACCACTCCAAGTATCACCTGCCCCACTAGCCAGTGCCGTTAATTTGCCACTGAGACAGTGGCAAAAATATTTCTTCTCCTTTTTAGCTTCTTTTTATTATTTGTATTATTTTCATTGGTGTACTGATCTCAATAAAATAATAAAATGATCTCAATAAAATGTTCAGCTTGATGAGTTTTGCCAAATGTACTCCTGCCCCTTGTAACCACCACCCAAAACAAGACAAAACATTTTCCATCCCCTCCAAAGTTCCTTGCCGGTGGAACATTTCCCATCACAGTGAAAAGCCGGCAAAAGTTATCCATTCCCTTTATGTGGATGGGATTAGATTCCTAGCTGGCTTGTTAAATTGCACTCTTTCAAGGGACTAGTCCAACTACAGCTATAATCTCAAACAGCGCCTTGTATTTTCTATCTAAAACAAAGAAAACTCCATTTTGTTTCTGTCCCTGAACTATTGAGTTTTATCTCCCCAGGCTTCGTTGACCTTCTAAAGGTTTTTTATATGTTTTCTTATATCCTGGTTTCTCCACCTATCTTCTTTATTGAAGTATCAGTTTTTCAGAATAGACTGTATAAGTCCTTTTATAGCGTTGCACGACAATCTTATATATTAGGTATCTGGTGAAAGAGCTGTAAACTCAGAAGATTGTGGTGGGTATAGTGCTTGGGACCCACCATAATATTTTTTTGTGTCTCGCTCCCTGTAATATCACACATGATTAGAGTCTCTGACTTAAAATCTCTCTGGTTCTCAACCTGCAGGATAGGTTATATGTTCCACATAACCTTTCCATACTACTCCAGAATTTTCTCAAATTCATCAACCCCACAAAAGGAGAAATATTTGTTAGAAATACAAAAAAAGAGTCGTGAAGTGGCCTCTGTTCTTCATAAGGCAGAGTCATTTTGCCATATGATGAAGGACGTGCCAGGTTCTGTGGTTCTAGGCACTTGCCAACCTCTATGCCCAAGCAAGTTAAGAATAAAATATTTCGGGTATTTCCATGCTAGCCAGCAGTGGCCTGGATGGCAAAAACATGAAAGACACCCAACCTGATTCGTCCGAAAGGAGATGGACACAGGAGAAAGCATGAAGGAGAGAGCGGAGGTCCTGTCCCTGATGGTGTTTTTCAGACCCTCATTGCTGCCTGGCTGGGTTATTTCAACAGCCTCCTAATCGTTCCCCTGCCCCTAGTCTCACCCCGGCCCTGTCCTCTATACCACTGGCCATGGATTCCTATATCATTCTGCAATGGCTTCCCCATGAAAACAAATGAAGCCTAAACCCCATTCTGATCTCCATAGAGTAGCTCACCTCTCCCCTGCCTCCTCTGTTGGACTCCTACTGCTACACCTGAGTGCTCCCTTCTGTTATTCTACAGGCCTCTCCCAGGACAACCTGCTCTCTCAGATGCCCTTCCATCCCCAGCTGCTTTTTCCTCTGCCTGACATTTGTGTCACTCTCTCTCCTTCTAGTTAGTTCTGCATCATCATGAATTAGCTTGGATGTTATCTCCTCCAAAATGCTTCCCAAACACTTCTGAATAGCTTGTGTCTCTCCCTCTGCACCCCTGTAACCCTCTGTCACAGTCTCTTCAGTGCTTCTGCATACCCCCCCAACTCCAGGGGTACCATTCCCTTTGAACACAATGAATGGGACTCCCTGGAGTTATCCAACGTAGTGGCGTTCAGCCTTTGCACCCGAATCAGTTGTGTACCTGCCTGTCTCCCACTCTTCTCCCTCACTACCTCCACAGCAAATCCCACTTACAGCCATGACCACCGCTCTTTTTCAGAGGCTCTCTTCTTTGCCTGTGGGTCCTCAGGTTCTCTTCTGGATCTGTCCATCCTTCAAACCTATTGATTCCATCAAATAAACACCTTTTGCAATTTCTATGCTTTGGGATTTGAAAGTGTTCATTTTTCCAATGGTTCTCAAGTTCAACTCTGTCTGGGTCAGTATCATTGACTTCCACTAGGGTCATATGTGCTATGGATAGGCAGCACCATTCCCCACCCAGCCCTAAGCCCCAAAACTCCACCCTGACCAGAGTCCCAGGGCTCCTTGCAAAGATGAGAATTCAGCCACATAGTAGTAATAAGGAAGAGTTTGGGACCCCATGCCCCTTTAGTCTCAGCATTCGCTCCTTGCAGACAGGGGTCACACTTTCTGTTTCTTTTAACCTTTTTTCTCTCCCCAGGTAGGGTGACTTCATTCTGAAGGCCAAAGAGGTTGACTCCATTGTCTTACCAGGCTCGGCGGCATTTGGGTTAATTTCAGTCCCAGAGGGCAGCCATCAACTTGTCTTCGCCCTGGCTGCTGCTTCTAGCACAGGCTTAAGGAGAATGAATTAGAAACTGTTAGCCCTGTTCTTCAATGTACATACTGTTTGTTTCTAGGTTTGGGCAAGCCAAGTATGCTTACAGGTTGGTCAGTGCAGCTGCTGCATAAGCAAGGATAGAAGGCAAATTTGCATAGAGCTTCATTAAAAAAAAAAAAATCAATCTACAAGACACTCAGCTAGGCTGTGAGCAGATGTTACCTAACAACAGAAACTTCAGAGCGGGAGGCTCACCTGGCCACGGCATTGGCCCCAGGGCCTTGTGTTCACCAGTTTCTGCCTGGAGCATGGGCATCTCGGGATCCTTGTTCTAATGTGTTCCTATTCTTAGGGAGGAGAGGGCTGCTAACAAACAAACAAACAAACAAAAACAAAACACACACACACAATTTCCTCTTTTCCAGTTGGCTAAATTATAAGGTATACATAATAATTACTCACTTAATGATTTTTAGGTAAATGCACTTAAAATTAATAAATAATTTGGAGGTAAAAAATATCACTTATCTTTAGTCAAGAGACATATATATATATATTTTTTTTAAGATTTTATTTACTCATTTGACAGAGAGAGATCACAAGTAGGCAGAGAGGCAGGCAGAGAGAGAGGAAGAAGCAGGCTCCCTGCTGAGCAGAGAGCCCGATGCGGGGCTCAATCCCAGGACCCTGAGATCATGACCTGAGCTGAAGGCAGAGGCTTTAACCCACTGAGCCACCCAGGCGCCCTGAGAGACATATATTCTTAAAATAATAAACAAAAAAATTAAACCAAAACCCTTTTTTGAAACATAAGAATCCATGAGCTATTTTGTTGATTTGATTACTCTACATTTTCTGCAAACCTGAGAAGAGTTGCTTCTAAAAACTTGGAAGAACAAATCATAACAAAATGCCCAATTTGGTGCCTGTGATCAATAGACAATCTCTTTGACAGGGAGCCTCCTCCACAGTGAATTAGGTTGCACTTTTCCTTACAGATTGAGTGTCGCAGATTCTCATTTTATTCCTAGAGACAGTGAAGTCTCTCAAAATCATATATTAGAAGCAGATGTACCATGGGAGAGGGAAGGATGGGAGCAGAGGGGTAGAAGAAGGCTTTGGGTTATTTCCTGAACATGGCAGAACATCCTTCTCTGCTCTCAACCTTGGCCCTGCAGGAACCTTGAGTCCACCACTTTCTGGGACAGCCCATAGCCCTTAAGAATCAATCTGCTTGACCGAATTTTTCCTCATTAAAAAAAAAAAAAGTCAACTTGCTCTTTTGAAGCCTCTGACTGCCAAGTGAAATAATTTGTCTCTCACTCTTGAGTCCACGCTCTGCCAGGTAGCTAAAGGTGGCTGGGGCATCTGCCTCTGGATCTCTGTTTGGCCAAGTTCAGATCATATTCCTTTCTTCATCGTTCATCATAAATCAGTTCTTCTGGTCTTTTAATCACCCTTATTGCTGTGTTCTAAACTGGCTCCAGGGCAGTAAATCAATTAGGAGATGTTTGTAAAGTGGCTTTAAAAAATAAAAAGTGTGGTTAAGTACAGCACATCATAGAAATGGGCAGTGCACTGAACAGGGAATCTGGTGTTCTAGATATGGCCTTTGTGTGCACAGGGGCATTCTTCTAATAAATTTCACAGTCATCGTACTACAGTGGATTGATTCATTTCCCCTTTGATATTTCTCTTATTTCCTAGGAGCAAAACCAAATCATATTTCTTTGAGATATTTGCTAGGGTTGAAGGATAAGGACAGCTCTATTTTTACAGCAGGAGAGATTGTATTTGGATACGACCTTTTTGATGGCTAAGCAAACAAAGAGATGATCAACGAAAGATGACTGGAGATTCCATCAGTGGAGATCTTCAGGAAAATAAAAAACAAGCAAAAAGAGAGAGTGCTTGAATTAAGACCAAGGTAGCAAATAGGCCTCGAGTTAAGCTGAATTTGGATCAATTCTGACCATAGGTAGCAGCTGCCTATAAAAATCGTTTTAATCAAGTATGTGGAGGCCGTGTCCAGGCTCAGCAGGGAAGTATCACCATCAGTTAGCAACATCTTCCTTGAATGTAGAGGAGGCAGACAGAGGCTTGCATGGTACCTACCTGCTTTTAGACATTAGACAACATGCAGGCAAGATTTACAGGTGTTGGGCTGACACAAGACACCCATTCTCCTGCCACATTTTGATTAAAACAACCTCACATACACTCCACACTCCATATAAGATATGTGGCTATACGCTAACATAAATTGCATGAGTGTTCAGAGAACTATGCTAAGCTCTTGGAGGTAGTGAGCAAATGCATTACACTTGCATTATAGTGAGGTTTACAAACATTTACATCTATGCTTCCTTATGTTACACTCACTTCATTTTCAACAAGAGTATTTTGCGCGTCCTAGGGGTCGGGTAGTACCTATGAGCTGGATGTAACTGTGAATCAAAAATAAAATACAGGCACTGGCTTTTTGGACTTTACATTTTCATGAAGGATAAGACGGAGGAAGACATGTGTATGGAACCCAATTTGGAGATAGGAAAACCGATGTTCAAACAACATATATAACTTGTCCATTAAAAAAAAAAAGTGACATGCAGAAGAACAGGATTCTAGCCAAAAGTTCCCAGTGTCATTTCTCTCTGTCTAGCCCTGGGCTTCTACTCCATTGTTTTTCATAACCTCGATCCCAGAGCTGACAGCCTCCTGCTTCCCCTGCTCGGAGGACCCTGAGGACGCTTATCTCCTGGGCAATGAGGACCTTCTGGGACCCCCTCTGACACCATGAGGGCTTCTCCAGTGGTGCCCTCAATGCCATATACCCCTGATGGCTCCTTCAGAGAATGGGGACCTGGATCTGGAAGGGACCAGAGGGCTTCACAAGCAATGTGAGTCAAGCCTGACTTCAGACAGCAGTTAAGACCAGAGGCGGAGAAGAGAGGGAAAGGCATTGCAAATGGGTGGGGTGTAAGAGTAAGAAGCAGAAAGGACATAAGCTGCATGTGAAGGTAGAAAATCACAAAACATGTAAGTGCCTTCAGGGAACAATGAGTAGACAGGTTTAATTATCAAAGGAAAAAAAATACATATATTTAGTGCCTGTCTGCCATAGGCAGTGAAAAATTCCATTTAATCCTCACAACAATGACATGAGTTAGGAAGGCAGACATCTTCCCTCATCACAGATGGGTAACTAATCTTCATCACTGGTAAGTCACGTGCCCAAGGTCACAGATGAGTTAGTGGCAGAGCCAGGATTCATCCCCAGGTCTTGCCCTCTCCCTAGCCAGTGTTCCCTCTGGTGAGTTCATGGCGAAGTGTGCCAGGTCCTCGGTCACAAGAGGGTGAGACTGGGGGAAAGAGTGAAAGCCGATAGCAAATTGGGCAGGAGAGAAGACAGGCAGACCAGCTTTGCCAATTTGACACTGCTGTTGTTATCCACCTTGGCCTCATACGTGATGTGTTCCTGGGAAGATGGGAGTCAGCTCTCCATCAACAACCCAAGCCTTCTGTCTGCCACAAAAAGGAATCCTTGACTGTTTCTGCTTTGAGGAATGTTAAAAACCTAGAGATGAGTTCTCCATAGGCCCTCCCCACCCTTGCCTCTTGCTGAAGATACAGCTGATTGGCTTCTCAGAACTGATCCTCTCCCTTATCTTCCCTATGGAAGCTCGGCTTCACTCCTTCTCATCCTCCCTCCTCTGTAAGGCCCCTTACCCCCAATCTCAGCAGATGACTGCAGCTTAATCTAATCTACTCTAATCTAAGCCGGTCACAGGGGTCCCATTCCCTTACCCATATGGACGTAGATGTGAGCATGTCATGTATTTGAGCCCATGAGATATAAGGATGAGTCAACCTAGAAGCTTCTGGGAGATGATCTTCACTTTTAAGGGGGTACAAGGAGGAAATGACCTCTGCTTCTTCTGGATATATACTTTTCTCATCTATGCATGATGCCTAGAACTGTGGCAGCCATGTTGCAAACATAAGGGGACCAGGCTAAGGACAGACCAAGGTCGCAGACTAGTAAGTGGCAGTGCCAAGATTCATACCAATTAAACATTGCTCTTACTGGCTCTTGCTCGACATGTGATGTAGTCAAAGAAAGATGGTTCCTTGTGCTGATTCAGTATGCACGACAGTGTTTCTTTTCGGGGTGAAGGGCAGGATTTGACAAATAAGAGGTTCTAAAAAGGGAGTATGGGCTATAGGGGGAAGGGGACAGAAAAAAACAACATTATAAGAATGATCACTTTAGTTATTAAATGGGTACCACATAACATCCTTTGAGAGGAAGGAAAAAATAATGGAACTTTTAAAAAATGTTTTTGGTTGTCGAACTATGCTTCTTGAATAGGAACCACTCAGAAGCTAGACCACAATGATCATGGCCACAATAGCATGAAAACAGGCCTGAAGGAAATGAGTCACAGCACAGGAGGCAGCTGTCAAATGCACATTTGTTGGTTTTGTGCACTCTTTACTGTGGAACAGGGGTTGGTAAAGTGCAGCCCTATGGCCACATCAAGCCTTCTCCCTGTTTTTATAAATAAAGTTTTGTTGGAACACAGCCAAATCCACTTGTTTACATATTGTCCGGGGTTGCTTGTGTGCTGGAATGTCAATGTTGAGTAATCACAGCAGAGACTCTGCGGCTCGTAAAGCTGACCGTCTTTTCTATCTGGCCCTTTAGCAAAGGTTTGCCACCCCGATTTAGAAGGAAGAGGACTGAACTGACAGGCTGAGTATACAAATGATACATATATCATCCACAACGAACATTTGGTGGTGGACTTCCTTGCTATAGCAAGTGCAGGATAGATAGCCTTCGCTTTGCTCATCTGCCTGATCTCTGTTGATTTCCACAGAACTGAGAGGATCTGAGTCCTAATCCTGGATCCGCCACTCACTCCCTATATGACATGAAATAATTCACCTCATCTGGAAGAAAGTAAAAAATAAGAGTTAAAGAGGCTCATGGTCCCTGCTCATGGAGGCTCACAGGCTACATATACTCTAAGGGTGAGATTATTGCCATTGTATATATCATGTGCAAATATATACACATATACAGCCAACCAAATATAAAAGTGACTCACCTAAACCCACATGAATTCTGATCCATATTCTACAGCAACCAGCCCGAGAAACCAATCCATGACCCCCAATAACCAGCTCAGGAAGCCAACCTGTTACCTATAAGTCAGACTTGTGGGAAGTGAGACCACTGTCTCTAGCAACTTGTCCAGAAAGCCAAACAATAAATCCTGTAACAATCAGCCCAAAATAGCCACGCCTTGATTAATAACTGAGAGCTTTCCTAATTTTCATCCTCACTTCCAACAAAAGACCAACCGGAGAAAGCCAAATATGCACTCCACCCGATCTCACAGTTTGCCCAGCTTCGAGGGATCCTGCCTGAAGCTTCCCTGTGCCCACGGTCTCCAATCAGGACATACCCAAAACCTTCTTTGTTTCCCACTGAAATGCTTTCCCACTCCCGTGCCTGTCTTTGAGTCTCTGTAGAAACACAAGTGATGGTGAAGGACTCTTTTTGCGATATCAGGTTCAGCAAAAACAGCCTTTGCGTTCCTCATTTGGTTGATCTCTGTTTATTTCCATAGAACTTGGAATCAAAGAATCTTAGTTCTAATCCCAGATCTGCCACTCATTTCATATGTGATATTGAATTGCTTGCCTCACCAGTTAAAAAAAAAAATTAAAGAGGCAGTGTCCCTACCCATAGTTAGTTCATAGGCTACAAACACTTTAAGAGTGAGATTATTTCCATAATGAAACTATGCAAAGGACAAGGTAGCTCTGAAGAAGGAGTGACAGGTTGCATCTGGGTCATATATCTAGTAATTGCCTTTCATTGATTAATTGATAATCATTGTTATCTTTGGCTACTATCAATAGAGTCATTGAGAAAATATCTTTCCCCTAAATTCACAAATTTCTTTCCAAGAAAACCTGAAAGTCACTCATTTCAAAATATGGTGCAGTCATTTGTTTGAAAATCCAATTTCACAAATGGCTCATCTGTTAAAGTAATATTTTAATGGATCTTGATCCAAACCTTACTCTAACCTTCTTTTCTAAGCTTTCCATTAGCAGAGTCAGTTGAGTTTGTCCAAAGCACGGTCGGTTTGCTTCATGAGTGCTTAGAAATTTCCACAAATGATACACTTCTGAATATTTTGGATGTTTTGAATCGTTTGCAGAATACTTCGTTAGTTTACAGTGTGCAAAACAAAAGACCAATTGTACAGAACTTTCACTAAGATATCATCAAGTGCCGTAGGTGATATTATCATGATTTTATTGTCCATGAGCATTCTATAAATGCCCTTACATAAGTCCCAAAATAACCTTTTAAAGCCACAGTTTCCATTAGTTAAAAAAGCAATATGTGAATATTTATTTGGATTTTTTAGCTTTAGCCCAAATGTTATGTGACATATAAGCAAAGTCCATCTCGTAAGTTCTGGAATATCTCAGATTCTCCTACTATACGAAAGTTGAAAAGTGCACTGGACAGTGTGGGAAGTCCTGGTGTCCAGTCTTTAATCTACCCCTGACTAAGCTCCAGACAGTAACATCACAACTTTGGATCCCTATTTCCTCTCTTATAGGCTCACTGAGGTTCGTTTCAAGACTAAAAAGCTATCATGAGTGAGCTCCATGCATTTCAAGAAATAGCAGTAGAAAATGACATTTTCCAGATGCTCAACGGGATGGCGTCCATCTGGAGGAGGCTTAACCTCATGAAATTTCAACAATGTTCACTTCAAGGAGCGCTGGAGTCAAAGTGGAATCTAGGACAACTTCTGCCCAGGTGGTGTTCCCAGACAGAACAATATTTAGTTAGCATCATCAGCATGGTGATTGAAAAGGTCAGTGAGGGAAGGCCTTGACTCGGCCACTCATGGAGCAAGGGCTGAGCTAAGTTCTGGGGATTTGGGAGTAAATGAGACGTTGCCCATCCAGATGCCACAGCAAGTGAGGAAAGTACTGATTTGCAAATGAATAGAGACCATTCACTTGGCTCTGATCTCACTGTATGATCCATTCGGTAAAGAAATGGATGATTCTTGTTACCTTCCCAGGTAGTGTGGTAGTTATCAGCAGTATGTCTGGAACCAGGCTTTCAGGGTTCAAATCCCCATTTTGCTACTGACCAACTGTGTGATCTTTAGTGTTACCTAAAAGTCCTCTGCCTCAGGTTTTTCCTTATCTAAAAGGCATGTGTGATCTGAACCTAATGATGTACTATGTTATGTTGGTTGATTGAATTTTTTTTAAAAGGCATGCATAATAGTCATATCTATCTCATGGAATTTTCTGAGGATTAATTAATTAGCCAGTATATATAAAGCACTTTGTCTGATACCTAGCAAACTGTAAGCACTCTGCAAACATTGGTAACTTTTAGTTCCTGTTTTACCGAGCATTATTGAAATAGTGTACATGCATGATGACGTTTAATCCTAAGGTAGGTTCTGCTCTTTTCATTTTATAAAGAAAATGAGGCTTCAACAATTTAGGTGGGACCATGATTCAAGCTGGTCAGTCTGACTCTAGCATTAGCACTAAATGTATACTGTACAATTTGGGGCGGGGGGAAATGTCCACCCTCTACCTTAACCTGCTTTAACCTCCATGCAGGTTGCTATTTCACATTAGAATCCACAGTACCACACATCTTAAGGCACAGTTATTAGAGAACTGTAGCTTCAAAAATGCAAGTGATGCAAATATTTTTATTTCCCACAAGAGGGCCAACAAAATACTGTGAGGTTCATCTGATAATGTACAATGATCTAAATTAATAATGATGAAACAAAACAAGCCACCATTTATGTTTAACAAGTCGCGGCATGTGAAAAGCACAACCAACAGACCGCCCCAATGATATATAATTACTAATTGTCCTTCCAGAATATAGTGGGAGTGTCAGCCTGCATGCAGCCATTCATGGGAGCTTTTTTTTTTTCGTATGATTTTATTTATTCATTTGAGAGAGAGCACGAGCCGGGGGGGGGGGGGGGGAAGGTGGGGCAGGTGGTGCAGAGGGAGATAGACAAGCAGACTCCCCGCTGAGCAGGGAGCCCTACTTGGCACTTGATCCCAGGACCCCACGATCATGACCTGAGCTTCCACTGGGAATCATCTGCCCTTACTCTGCCACATCCCAGAGGCCGGGAAACAGAGTCCGGATCCACCTCCGCTTGGCTTCTCTGTGTTGCTGAGCACAAGGCTCCACAGATAAATTCTGTTTGAAATGAGGGAAAGTAAACATAAAGCTGCAGCCTGGAGTAGAGATGAGGCATGCCAGGACATTTTCTACTTAGGAAACAGCTTTATGTTTGCAACTTTGGTAAAATTCAAAACAGGAAACCCTCCCAACTTGAATTCCAAATCTAATGGCATTCATAGGGAAGGAATTCTACCAGCCCCTCCAAGAAACATGAATCTGCCAGACACAATGAGGGGTGAGCCTTCTTGTCCAGGGCCCCAGACTCTCAGCATCTCCTGAGTGAAGAGAAAATGAGTGGCTTATCGGGGGAACCACAGAGGTGGCTATGTCCCACTGGTCTCCGCAAGGCTGAAGGTGTAAGTGGCTTTCGAGGGTAATTTAAATGAACCTGAAGAAAGTCTAAGTGTTGCCAGTGACAAGTTGCAAAAGGTAAATCTCATTGCGCACTGCCCAGAGCACACACCGAGGCAGGCTGGCCGGCAATGGGCATCAGAGACAAGAACTGGACCTCATAACCACATGGCCCCATTGTTTACCAATAGGGTAACTTTGGACAAGTCACTTAACCCTTCTGGGCCTCAGGTTTCACCTGTCCAAAAATGGATCGATAGAAGTTAATGTTAAGTTCTTTACACCCTAGACACTTTGCCAATTGCTATCCCTGCTGTATATAACAGGATTTAATGACTTCACGTGTTTAAAGCTCCTGGTTCAGAATCCAACACAGGATAAACATTGAAAACAATACATGCTGGTTCTTGTTGCTGTGAAGAAAGATGTTATCCTTACAGCCTATGGTCAGATAGATTGACAGATTTTTCGTTTCTCCAAGTTCAAGCACTGGCTTTGTCCCCCACCAACTGGATGGCCTTGGTTGCACTTCTGAAGATTCTCAGCCTCCCTGTCTCTGATCTTTCAAATGTGCATAACATTCTCTTCTTCACAAGGTCATTGGCATGGATACCCAGGTGGGACGTGGAGGTGAAAGGCCTTGAAACTTAATGTATTGTGTGCATGAGTTTATGCACACAATAAACATGAGTTATGCATGTGTGAGATTATTCTGATTAATGCCCCCACCACTGTATTATTTTCTGTCCCCATTCCCACAGTAAATGACCATGACATAATGCTTAAGGGAAGAGAAGATGTATATCAGGCCTCCCCATGGGCAAGTACAGAGGGCAAGCTGTGACTCCATGCTATGTTGTCCCAGAGGTCTAAACCTTGTACACTTCAAATTTAGAAGCCACTAATAAGCCACACCCTGGTAAGGTCAACGGAGCAATAAATGGGCCAATGCATTTGACCAATCTCTCTATCCTCCCCACACCTGTCACACCACTCTGGCTGCAAGGAGAGATGGTCTACAAGGAGAGAAGGTAGTTGCAATGACAATGAATGGCATGATAGCCTCACCAAACAATGGTGGGTTGGAAGTCAGGTGATTAGAAAGGAAATCATGGATTTTGGAGAGACATAAGAAATGTTTACTTCCAGACCCTGCTTAAGTGTGCTTCCCCTGAAGTCTTTCCTGACAACGCTGTCTGAAATATCCCACCTTTCCTCATGACTTTAACTCTGTGCCTCAGTTTCTCTTTATAAAATGAAGATAATAATTGTACCTCTTTTAGGATGATGCTATGGATTAAACACATTATACAGGTAAATGTTCATAACAGGTACGGCACGTGGGGTTTCATAAATGTTAGCTTTCATCAATAGTCTTAGTATTACTATTTCCATCTAATCGCTATTTTACTCTAGCAGGTATGATATTCTGAAAGCATTACCTTGGCTTCTGACTTCTTTTATGTAGTTGTTATCTGACATCCCCACTAGGTCTCAACATTTATAAGAAGGAGCCTAGACTCTCTCTGCACTAAGTGCTTAATAAATATCAGCAGGCTGTTTCCTTTGCTGGGCAGAAGCTTTTTATCTTGATGAAGTCCCAAAAGTTCATTTTCACTTTTGTTTCCTTTGCCTTTGGAGACATGTCCTGAAAGAAGTTGCTGTGGCCAATGTCGAAGAGGTTACTGCCTATGTTCTCCTCTAGGATTTTGATAGATACCTGCCTCACATTGAGGTCTTTTATCCATTTCGAGTTTATCTTTGTGTATGGTGGGAGAGAATGGTCGAGTTTCGTTCTTCTATACGTAGCTGTCCAATTTTCCCAGCACCATTCATTGAACAGACTGTCTTTTTCCCACTGGATATTTTTTCCTGCTTTGTCGAAGATTATTTGACCATAGAGTTGTGGGTCCATATCTGGGCTCTCTACTCTGTTCCACTGGTCTATGTGTCTGTTTTTGTGCCAGTTCCATGCTCTCTTGGTGATCACAGCTTTGTAGTAAAGTTTGAAATCAGGCAATGTGATGCCCCCAGCTTTGTTTTTCTTTTTCCACATTTCCTTAGCAATTCGGGGTCTTTTCTGGTTCCATACAAGTTTTAGGATTATTTGTTCCAGCACTTTGAAAAATGCCGGTGGAATTTTGATCGGGATGGCATTGAAAGTA
>CM052899.1:169016770-169120979 GCA_028534135.1 Potos flavus
AATACCCAACTTTTATTTTAACATGGACTGGACTGGAAGAGATTATGTTGAGTGTAATAAGTCAAGCAGAGAAAGTCAATTATCATATGGTCTCACTTACGGGTGGAGCGTAAGGAAAAACATGGAGGACATTGTGAGAGGGAGGGGAGGGATGAATTTGGAGGAAATCGGAGGGGTGAAGAACCATGAGAGACTGTGAACTCAGAACAAGGGATTGAGGGTTTTGGAGGGGAGGTGGTGGGGGGATGGGCGAGCCTGGTGGTGGGTATTGAGGAGGGCACGTATTGCATGGAGCACTGGGTGTGGTACATAAACAATGAATCTTGTAACACTGAAAAAATAAAATAAAAGTATTTGGAAAAAAAAAAAAAAAAGAATTTGTATTCATAATCTTGCTTAATCCTCCCAGCAAGTCATTAAGGTAAATGTTATTTTTCATCTCAACTTCACAGATGATGAAACAAAAGCTCGGAAAATATAACAATTTGCCTAAAATCAGAGCTAGGTTTGAACCACGTCTACTTGATTCAATGACCCAGCTCCAACTGCAGTTGTGGACAGAATCTTCATTTAGACCCAGGAGTCAGGAAACTGTGGTCCATGCTTAACATCCAAGTCCCTGAATGATCCAGGGGGAAGGTTTCCCTTTCCCAAGATTCCCCATCCATAGAATGAGGGTGTTGAATTAGAACTGTGGTCCTCACAGGGGTAGTACCAAAGATATTTTGGAAATTTGGGGGGATCGTTGGTACTGTGATAAGAGGTTACTCACTGGCATTTCATGGTTGAGGACCACAAAGATAATCCTGTTCAATGAAGAATATGCGCCATGACCCTACAATTGCACTACTGGGTATTTACCCCAAAGATGCAGATGCAGTACAAAGAAGGGCCACATGTACCCCAATGTTCATAGCAGCAATAGCCACAATCGCCAAACTGTGGAAAGAGCCAAGATGCCCTTCAACAGATGAATGGATAAAGAAGATATGGTTTATATATATACAATGGAATATTATGCCTCCATCAAAAAGGATGAATACCCAACTTTTGTATCAACATGAATGGGACTGGAAGAGATTATGCTGAGTGAAATAAGTCAAGCAGAGAGAGTCAATTATTGCATGGTCTCACTTACATGTGGAGCATAAGGAAAAACATGGAGGACATGGTGAGAAGGAAAGAAATGGTGAATTGGGGGAAATCGGAGGGGGAGATGAACTATGAAAGACTGTGAACTCTGAGCAACAAAGTGAAGGTTTTGGAGGCGAGGGGGTTGGGGGGTTGGGTGAGCCTGGTGGTGGATATTGAGGAGGGCACATATTGCATGGAGCACTGGGTGTGGTACATGAACAATGAATCTTGTAACACTGAAAAAATAAAATAAAAGTGTTTGGGGAAAAAAAAAGAATATTTGCCACGCCACATATATCCCACAGAACATTCCAGTAGTTGAAGAAGTTATCTGAACCTAGACCCTGACTCCATTTTACAATAAAGAAAGAAAGCAGCCTTACACAGTTTTAACAATGAATTTTCCAAAACCAATTGAGGGAAGATTATACCGTCTTTTATCAGAAATATTACCAAGAGTTGGTCATCACTTGGAAAATCGTATCACCAACAACAGTGCAATTTAAGACAGAAGTTGCAAGACCATGAGACCTCTCTCACCTCACTCTGCATTTGTATGGATCACAGGTAGAGTTGCAAGTATCTGTGTGTCTCATTGTGTCTTCTGATGCGGTCATCCCCAGGCATTTGTATACTGAAATCCTCATTACCTTATTATAAATTACTTTCTTGAACTTTTCCTTTGTAGGATAGTTAGAACACCGTATTGATTAAAAAGAAAATACCTGTGTAGACAGGTTATAACATCTGTGAACTTCATTTCCAGATATTTAAGGAAGCTTTATAAAATATTTGTTTTTAAAATAAAAGGGGGTGAGGGGTTGGGTGGCTCCATTAGTTGAACATCCAACTCTTGATTTGGGCTCAGGTCAGGATCTCAGGGTCGTGAGACAGAGCCCTATCTCGGGCTCCATGCTCAGTGGGGAGTCTGCTTAAGATTCTCTCTCTCCCCCTCTCTCTCTTCCCCTTCCCCCCCTTGCTCACGCTCTCTCTCTCTCTCTGTAAAAAAAATAAATAAATCTTAAAACATTTGTTGTAAAAGGGGTGTTCTGGGTACAAGGAGAGAGATTCTGACCTCTGTTCACTGAAATATGACAGCCCCGATACAAAGCTGAAAACCAAAACTCACAATATGCAAATATTTTCCTGTACTCACAAACAGCTCATCAGCACTGGCTCTGAGCCAGGAGCTGCTGTGGGTTCTGAGGGTGCAGGATAGATGGTGACCTAAGCCCCTGGCTTTGTGGAGCTTCCCCCGGAAAAGGCAAAGGCTCATATCTACTGAAGTTAAATAGTCACCAAACCTGTGGTCCAGTAATTCCACTAGTAGGTATAGACTGAAGAGGATAAGGGTATATATTCACCCAAAGATATTACGAGAGTGTTGACAGCAGCTTTACTTGTAATAAGCAAAAACTGCAAATAATCCAAATGTCCCCCAAGAAGAGATTAGATAAATAAATTGTGATGTATTCGTAACAACGGATAAAAAAAGACAAAGTACTAATAGGACATGATAAATCTCACAGACATTATGGTGAACAAAGAAGCAAGACTCAAAAGCAAAATTACTATAAAATGCCATTCTTGTGAAGTTAAAGAACAGTCAAAATTAATCATTGAGGCTAAGCATCAGAATATTGGTTATCTCTGGGTGAAGAGGTTATTGACTGAGAAAGCACACGAAGGAACCTTCTAGAAAGGTGACAAAGTTCTGTATCTTAACCTGACTGATGGTTATACAGGTGTATTCAAATTACCCAGGTGTATTTAAAAAGTTCACAAGCTGAACACTTAAAATTAGTGCATTTTGACAAACCTTAAAGTTCTTAATTTTACCTCAGTTTTTTTTTAAGAACTTTATTTGAACACCCCAGTTTAACAAATTAGTAAAAAAAAGGCCTCTGGAATCAGAGTTCTGGGTTCAAGTCTCATTTCCATCACTTCCTACCTTGTAAGAACTTGAGAAATCTACTTAGCCTGTCGGAGCATCAATTTCCTCCTTTATAGAATGAGGATAACAACTCAGTTGTCTCCAGTTTGCAGAGAAGATTCTAGACATAACACATGTAAAAGCACCTAACACTTACCTCGATATTGTGCTTAATAGCTCTTCATTCTTTCTCCAGGAATTTCACACTCCCTTAGCTTTGACTTCCCCAAAGCAGGGTTTGTGTCTGTGATGGTGAATGTGGGATGGGCTCATCCCCCACGGTCCATTCCTACACCTGAGGATATGGTTAATCAGTGGTGCTCCTCTTTCTCGCTGACCCCTACGGCCATCTCCACAAGGTGCTCCCTGAAGCTGCACGTCCCATGAGGGCTGGCACATGAAATAAAACCCACGTACCATCCTGACCCAGGTCATATTCATCTTTGCCTTGTCTGTAGCGTCTGGTACAAAGACTTGTCGAGCTTGTAAAAAATGATAAATGAACTGATATTTATTTAGCATCTAAAGCTTAACAGACTCAGGCCAGGGTTATATATACATAGATGGTACCTTTTAAATCTTCACAAAAAAATCTTGTGAGAGAAGCATAATTCTTGTTGAGTAGTCAAAGAAAATGATGCTCAGTCTTATTGAAGTCAGGAGCACCAATCCACAGATCACAGGTGGCTAAGGCAGGTTCAAATCCAGGTCAGTCTGTCCCAACGCCCAAGGTCTGTCCACCATGGCATGCCACACGTCATCAACTATGGAAAACCAATGCATGTCTAACATTAGACAACAGACAATTATGGACGAATCATTCAGAATCAAGAACAAGGAAAATAGACATGCATGATGCCATTAGGAGTGAGTTAAAAAGAGAACATAGGAAATGATTTCATGCCGAGAAGTAAATAAAAATAAGTGAGCCCTGATGGTTACAAAGGCGCAACACAGAATCAACAGTCTGCAACAGTAACAATTTATTGGCTGCTAATTCTGCAGATTTGCTTTTTCAAACATGAGCACATGAGGTATTCCGCCAATGGAGCGGAGAGCGCCTTGGCTAATCCCAAGTGAAATTCGGCTACACAATCTCTGCAGAGCCCTGCCTATTTTTCTTGCTTTCAGTTTGGTCTGCTTTCCTGCCATTTCATGTACCTCATCAGAGATCAGAGATGCGAAAACAAAGCTGGCCCCTGACGAAACAGAGCTCTTTGCTGGGGAAGACTGAGAAGACCCAGTGTGCACAGGTCCTGTGCTATTTTGAATCTGGAAATACACACTGTAATGCCTTCTCTCCTGGGGAAACAGAGGAAACGGGAGAAAAGACAGGGTAGGGTAAGAATGCCAGAATGTTAGAGCCATGAGGATGTGCAGATACCATTTTGCCCATTTCCCCAAATGCCAGTCATGACTGCCATATTCCTATGCCATCTGTACTCGTATTTCTTAAGTCTATTCCTTTAAATAAGTCCACTTATTTGACTGTATTGACCCTCATCCTAGGCAATAGATCAGTGAAATTACACACTTGATGTGCTAGTTGTAGTTTTCCTTACAGATATTAAAATAAATATGGTAACTATGAAAGTTAAAATGTTCATCCAAAACCGTGATGAGATATCACCTCACACATGTCAGAATGACTAAATCAAAAACACCAGAAACAACAAGTGTTGGTGAGGATGTGGAGAAAAGGAAACCCTTATGCACTGTTGGTGGGAATGTAAATTGGTACAGCCACTGTGGAAAAAGTGTGAAGGTTCCTCAAAAAATTAAAAATAGTAAGAGTACCTTATCATGATAAGCACTAAGTAATGTATTGAATTGTTGAATCATTACATTGTACAACCGAAACTCATATAACACTGTATGTTACATATACTTCAATAAAAAAGAAATTAAAAAATTAAATATAGAACTATAATATTATCTAGCAATTCCACTTCTGGGCATTTAGGAATCAAAACCACTATTTCATCAAAATATTTGCACCCTCATGTTCATTACATCATTACTTATAAGAGCCAAGACATGGAAACGACCCAAGTGTCCACTGATGGCTGAATGAATAAAGAAAATGTGGTATGTATGTACTATAGAATATTATTCGTCATGAAAAAGAACAAAATCCTGCCAATTGTGATAATATGGATGAATCTTCAAGGCATTATGCTAAGTGAAATAAGTCAGACAAAGAATGAATACTTATATGTGGTATCTTAAAACACTAAACTCATAGATACAGAGATTATATTGGTGGTTGCTAAAGGCAGAGTATGGGGGATGGGAACCAAGCCAAAATACATAAGTCTGGGGGATATAATGTACAGCTTAGTGACTATAGTCGATACTATACTATAGATTTGAAAAACTGCTAAGAAAATAGATCTTAAAAAGCTCTCATCACAAGAAAAAAAAAATTGTAACTATTGTGGTGATGGATGGTAACTAGATTTATTGTGGTGATCATTTTGTCATATATATGATATCCAATCATCATGTTGTCACTTGAAATTCATATAAGGTTATAGGTCAAGTGTATCTTAAAAAAAAAAAAATTGTTCAGCCATCTAACATGTAAAAATCAACAATGCATCCCCCTAGTGGGACATGCACCACTAACATGTTGACAAAATATTGCTAAAGTTTGTTGGAGTCTAGCCTTTTTTTTTTTTCTTTAGTAGCAGAAATTCAGTGGTATAGGCGTCTGGCTGGCTCAGTTGGTAGAGCGTTTGACTCTTGAACTCAGGGTCATGAGTTCAAGCTCCACAATGGGTATAGAGATTACTTAAAATAAATAAAATGACTTTTTTTTTAAAGTGTCCATTTCTAGAGGCACCTGGCTGGCTCAGTCGGTACAGCAGCAACTCGTAATCTTGGGGTTGTGAGTTCAAGCCCCAGGTTGGGCACAGAGCTCACAAAAAAAAAAATAAATAAAAATTAGAAGTAAAAAAAAAAAAAAAAGACATTTAGTGATACGAGGGGATTTTAAGGAACCCCAGCCTACCCAGTACACAGCACAGAGCCACTCTGATGAAAGTAGAGTAGGGCGGCCAGGAACCCCAACCCTTCAGCATCCACACTGCTGCCACCCCATCCCAAACCCCTGGCCGCTCCTTGTAGATCATGCAAAGTGCAAAGAGCAGCATTGGGAAGACTGTTCTCGAGGACGAAACTGAGGCACAGGGAAGAAAGCTGATGAGCAAAGATTGCACGTGGAAGCTATTGCCGGGACAATCTTGAGCCCGAGGCCTCTGACATACACCTGGAGATCTCTGTATTACCCTGCGCCCTGCCAAAGCTTCCACCCTGGGCCAAGGAGATGGCCCGTGGTCTCCCTCCTCCTTGGGCTCCCTTCGCACCTTCTGGTCTGGAACGACCTTTGAAGCATAAGAAGAGGCAATCTGGGCCAGGAAGGAAGGCAGCACGGTGGGTTTGGACGACCATGGCTGGGGTGCTACTGTTCTGAACGCTCTTTGCACCGAGAATGTCCAACTGATGCAGGAGAGCTTCAGGGAAATAGACACAATTCCAGTGCACCTGGCCATTTGGGGCCCCTGTTCTCCCCTCACAGACATTTCAGCTGATTGAAGTGATGAAGTTTTAAAATATAGGTGAGGTTCAGTGGGGTGGAGTCCGGAGCCGATGACCAAGAAAGAATTCTTGAGACATCTTTGGTGCAAAATGGTGGTTTATTAAAGCACGGGGACAGGACTCCTGGGCTGCTGCCCCGGGCTTGTGAGGGGTGGCAGGTTATACACGATGGGGTTGGGGGAGGTAAGGAAAAAGGGAGGTTTCAAAAGAACTTTCATATGCTAAAGAGGACCTACAGGATACCAGATACCAGAGGCCTTGCCTTCGTCAAGGTTTTTCCCTCTAGCAGGTATTAAGGTTAAGATAGTTGGGAGATTTCCTGAAGAATGTCACACAGGTCCCACCCAGGAGTGGGGGTGAGGGAAGGTTGCAGGGTGTCAGCTTCTGCTTTGTCCTCGGCTTGCCTTCTGTTTTCTCATCAGAAGCATCTAGAAATGCACCCACCAGCAAACCCAAATCCTACTCCACAAAGATGGAAGAATAGTTTGAGACAGCTTCCACATCTCTGTCTCTTTCCTCAACTCCTCCCTTTTCTCCTCACCCCATCCCTCTCCAGCCATGCCCCTCTGGCATCCCTTTCTTGGGATCTTTCTCTCTCAGGGCATCCAGTATCTTCTCTCCCGGAGAGCACGCCAGCCTCCGCAGCTCTCCCCGCCCACCGTGCTTGGTCCACGCAACACCGGCAGCACCGCCCACCCTGCTGGTGATGCAGTCTTCCTCTTCTGAGGGCTGGAGGTGGGATCATAAATAACAAAACTCGAACCGTCTTTTACTGCCCACCAGATTTTAGCTCAATATAAGCAATCATGTTCCAGAGCAAGAAGGAGAGAGAGTAACTAACACAGGGCCCATAGCCTGCCTTTCAGTGAGGAGTCCCATCACTCTAGCTAATGGGACTCCTCTCGGTGGTGATGCTGTGTACTGGTCAGGGGTCAGGACAGCTACACTGACAACCGCACAGGGGCTGTAAGAGGAGGGGAGACGACTCAGTCATGGGGTACTCGCTGTCCAAAGGGCCAACTCTGATTAGAAGCTGATCAACATAACTAATTAGTAACAGACATAATAACAAGACATTATGAGTTGCTCATTCCACGTCTTGTTTATTATTCTCAACCGCCCTGAGAGGTTGCCATTCATATCAACCCCATTTATGTGGAGCGGGTTGCCCAGCAGAGGCTGAATCCTAAAACTGTTTGAAACTAGGGACACTACCATCTCGAGTGTTTTGTGTGGTTTCTCATGCTAAAAACTTGAACTTACTTTTGGGGCAAGTGGTCCTTTGTCTTGGAAATCGCCATTTCAGAAACCCCTCTGGGTTACACATATGTAAAGTAAGTTCATTCCTACTCACAGATTTTGGGAAAGGGGCTGTTTTAGTGGAGAGGGTGCTTGGGAAAAGCTTGTGTTTAGAAGAGAGAGGCTGCTAAGTAGAGTGATAATGGATCTTCTCTCATATATTTTCTAAAAAATTTGATTACTATTATTTACATTTTTTAATCTGTAGGAATCTACACAGTGGGCCAAGAAGCCTTCTGGGAGAAGGGGGTTTGGTGTTCACCTACTAATTACAAGTGTTAGAACATATCCGATGGACCAGGGTGGACCCATATGAGGCCAGATAATGGGAAGGAAAAGAAGGGTCTCCAAGAGGAAATTCATCAAGAGAGGGGAGTATGGTTGGAGCAGAGTGCTGGTTCTAAGCACAGACCGTTGGAGCAGAGTGCTGGTTCTGAGCCGTGAGTGGATGATGCTGTAACTCACGACGCTGCTCTCTGGGTACCGGGCCGTGCCTCAGGAAATACGGTTGCTCTGCGATGAAGCGGAAGAGCTGACATCTGATGGGCCATGGGCCTGCGACCCAAGCCAATCAGAGAGGAGTATTCCTAGCCAAGGGTAAATCAAGAGAAGGACCATCATGCACTGTTCTGAGGGACCATTTCGGCTGACCACCGGGACAGCCCAGCTTCAGCATGGGGACAAGGATGCCAGGTATTGTTTGCTCTAGGAAAAGACATTAGGGTTCAAAGCCAATGGCCAAGGAAGATTTCTTGAGACATTTTTGGTGCAAAAAGGTGGTTTTATTAAAGAACAGAGATAGGACCCGTGGGCAGGAGAGCTGCACTGGGGTCAGGAGGAGTGGCCCATTCTATGCTTTCAAGTTGGGAGGGGGTTAGGGATAGCCTAAGTCTCTCAGGAATCTTGGAAGCAAGGTTTCCAGGACCTTGAAGGGGCTACCTATTGTTGGGAAAAGGTCATCTTTTACTGTCTGAGACCCTTCAGATGCATATCGGTGGGTCATATGCTTGGAGGGTGATGGCCAACATGTATCTTGGGGGATAGAGATAAAGGAAATTTCCAAAGCAATTTTTATATGTTAAAGTAGACTTACAGGATTCTGGGGCTTGGGCTAAGATTACCTGTTGCCCTTAGCAAAGTACTAACATTGAGGCAGCTGAGTCCCTACAGGAAGGTCACTCTGCCTGTTTCAAGGACCTGTCAATGAGCTGTAGGTAGTAGGGAAATTTAATAATTTTTCTTCTGCCTTTGTTTCTCACATTATTGTTCCTCTCCCCTGCAAAGCCCCAGTGGGGATTCTTGGGCATCTCGTGAAAGGCCCCTGAAGACAAGGGGTGGAGCAGGGGAAGAGACTGCACTGCCTGCTAATCTGAGCAGGTGGAGGATTGCAGGCACAAAGGGACTGTTAGCAAAGGGGATCATATGTATTTATATGTTGAGGTCCAGAGACTTCCAGGTTAGGAGCATATGAGCCAACTGAGGCTTAGAGAGGCTTAATAAGAGGATCTCAGCAATTCTTAACCCTCGCGACTCACAGAACTACCCAGGGAGCTTCTCAGACAAACTGATGCTGGGTTTGAAACCCAGACAACTGAATCAGTCTTCTGGAGTGGAGCCAAGGAATCAATAATTTTTGAAAAGCTCCCTAGGTGAATCTAATGTGAGGCCAGGTTGTAAAGTATAGGACTAACTCAAGACAGATGAGTAGATGAGAGAGAGTGAGAGAGAGATGCCCCCATTTTATGGATTACGAAGCTGGAGGCTAGAAATTCAAAAGAGCAGCCCCAGTTCATTCAGTCAGTAGCAGAATCATACGTCACATCTAGGTCTGTCTGATTGCTGCCCCCACATTGATTGTATTCTATCATGTTGCCTTCACAACTGGAGGATGAGAAAAAAGGAACCAAGACAGAGAAAATAGAACAGAAACACCCTCCAAAACTTCAGCTTCCTACCTGTTAAAAACATCCTTGCAGTAAGTAAAAGGAGGATTTTACAATACTGCATATCAAGGAAAAGCCACTCAGGCCAAATCAACATATTTCAAGAAAGGCTTCTTTCTCCCCACTTCTTTGTAGCTGGAAAAGTCAAGCTCAAAGCACTGAAGGTATGGAGGCCGCAGCTGCACGAAAGGGAGAAAGTACGAAGCTGGTGTGGCTTGGACTCCAAGGGAATCACAGCTGTGCCTGGGCTCCCCGCCACAAGGAGCTCAGGCAGAGAACGCCACCTTGTGGGAGAAATAGTGCAAGACAGGCTGGTCCAGGGCCTCAGACGTCGCCAGAGATGTGGGGCCTCCGAGCACTAGCACTTTCCTCTGAGTGCCTGTGAAAACACAGTGAATTTCAATTAGAGCTTCACTTAGAATTTCAATCAGAGCTTTCATTTATTGAAAGTTTCCAATGCACCAAGTTCTAAGCAAAGCCGTTCATGGGCACCCTTCACAACCCACCCCCACCAACCCCAAACATGCCCACACACACCGTGGTGTTGGCGGTATTCTCTTCATGACAGTGATGAGGAGACAGGCCTAGAGATATGGATAACTGACTAGCTCAAGTCACAGAGCCAGTAGTGATGAGCTGGGATTCAACCTTGGGCTCAGGACGGGAGGTGGGGGATGATAGTGACCCTCATTTGCTATTAGGAATGTGGGGTCTGCTTGACTACAGAACTGGCAAAGTATGTGATGGGGGAAAATGCAGGCAGGAAAATGAATGCCAGACAAAAACCTGTCCTGGCAACTGTCCCACTCACTGTCTTTCTATGTCCTCTCCTTGGTCTGTATCTGGGCATAAAAAAAGGGTGAACCTGAGGGGCACTTGAGTGATGTACCGGTTAAGTATTTAAAAACTGATTCTGTTGGGGGGGGAACCCTCACTTGTGGCATTTTCCAGTTTCTGTGGTATAAATATTCCCACTGTGGCCAATTTCAAGCTACTAACTTGGCATCAACTACTTCACAAATTTCCTGAAAATTTAACACAAGCTTGTTTGAACTGGCTCCAATACACCTATGGAATCGATTCTTGTCTAAGAAAATAATACTGGGTAGTTAGAAGTAGGGACCACCCCCATCCCCCGGTCCAAATAACCCAGAGTGTTTTTGCATCCCTCAGTGATCTCATTCAGGTTTCTTCTCACAAGGGCTAATGCGTAATTTACTTCATTTTGGCAGACCCACACAACTGGGTTGTGTGACTGGCATTGCACACAGAACACTAATGAATGAAAGCTCTGGGTTCCACGGGCTGAAAATCCGAGTGAGTGGCATCTTAGACCAGAGGACTAGGTTTCATGAATCAAACTGAAGAAAAGAAAATCCAAGTCAAGACTGGGTCCAATTAATGAAGGAACAAATTAGAGCCCATAAAAGTGAAAAAGCAGAGTAGAGTGGAGATGAACTACATATATATATACTCTCCATACATGACTCTCCCAGTGGGGGAGAGGAGGTCACAATGAGTCACAGCATATTAGTCTTTGAAAATCAATATAAACTTAAACAGATAATAATGAGATTTCTATAAAAGAAAAAGGAGCATGGTAGGGGGCGCCTGCGTGGCTTAGTCAGTTGAGCAGCCAACGCTTGCTTTCGGCTCTGGTCATGATCCTGGTGTCATGAAATCAAGCCCCACATGGGGCTCCACACACAGTGTGGAGTCTGCTTGAGATTCTCTCTCCCTCTCTGTCCCTCCTCCTGCTCATCACATGCTCTCTTGCTCTTTCTCTCTAAAATAAATAAATAAAATCTAAAGGAAGGAAGGAAGGAAGGGAGGAAGGAAGGAAGGAAGGAAGGGAGGAAGGAAGGAAGGAAGGAAGGAACAAAGGAACGAAGGAAGAAAGGAAGGCAGGCAGACTATGATAACTGGGGATCATGCTTTCCCTTGGGTTCAGATTCGCTTCGCTGCTTCTTAGAACACTGGGTTAAGTTTAGTCTTCCTGGGAGGAAATACAGTGGAGTGCCTACCTGCATAGGCTTTTGGGTGACAGTCTGTGGCATCGATCAAGTCATATGGTGGTATTGATGATACCTTCAGACCAGCTTCTCAGGTAAACTGAGTGTGAACATTTATCCACATTTTATTTCAAGTTGCCGGCAAGGCAAACTAATTCAAGAACACTAGTTCAAAAGGTTTTTTTCAGGGAGGAAAACGAACGTGATTTAATGACTACTACTCGACTGGAGGTTTAAAAGATGAATGTGTGGTTTATAGATTATTAGGATAGCATCAGGCTTAAAAGAGCATTGTACCTTTGAATATCTGGTTAAAAGTTATTGTGTGTATCTAAAGAATAAGAGTTAGCAGAATGGAGTCAATCTAACTTCCCAGAAGGACTCTAAATCACATTAAACTCCATCAGAAAAAAACACCAGCACTTTATTAGGAAGGCTAGAGCCTTCCCAAAAGGGCTAAAAATCACATCAGCCCACAAAGTTCTGCCCCGGATCAGATTTGGAGTGATTTCCTTTCGTGGTAACCATCACATTGGGCTGGTATGAGGATTAAATGAAGTGCTAACAGCAGTTAACTTCTACCGAATGTGTATCCTGTGCCAGGACCAGTGGTGAGCACTTAACGTCCATTACAAAATCATGTCCTTCATTAGTTTAAAATTCTCCAGGGGCTTTTCCTTGCACTTACGACAAAACACATCTCCTATCCTTGATATCAAAGTCCTACAAGGTCTGATTCCACCTGCTACCCCTTAACCCCTTACCCAATATCCTCCAGCTGCAATGACCTTATTTCTGCTCCTCAAACACAATAAAGCTGAATCCTGCCCCAGGACCTTAGCTGCTCTCCCCGCCAGGGCTGCTTCTCTTCATTTTCTCATGGCTGGCTTCCCTAGGACTTTCAGATCCGAGAAAGACCATCCCTAACCTGAAAGCTGCTAGTCCCTCACCCTCGATCATATGGCTCTACTTAATCTTCTGCAGGGCACTTACCTCTGTCTGATATGTTATTTATGCATTTATTTGTTGACCAGCTAATTCCACTGGAAGGGAAGCACTGTTATGACCAGGGTTTGTCTGTCTGGCTTACCAGCTTTCTCTCCAACATCTAGAACATTTCCTGAGAGGGCACCTGGGAGGCTCAGTCAGTTAAGCTTCTGCCTTTGGCTCAGGTCATGATCTCAGGGTCCTGGGATGAAGTCCCACATTAGGCTCCCTGCTCAGCAGGGAGTCTGCTTCTTCCTCTCACTCTCCCTTTGAGCTTTCTCTTTCTTCTTTTCTCTCTCTCAAATAAATAAATAAGATCCTAAGAAAAAAAAAAAAGAAAGAAAGAAAAGAAAAAAAGAACATTTCCTGACATATAGTAGGAGCCCAAAACATACTTGTGGAATGAATGAATGATCTCAATCATTTCTTCTCCCAAACCCTATGGTTGCTCTATCATTCTTTGTATTAAACAAATAAGAAAATGGCAAGAGAGATGTGGAACAATTAGCCATGGTCATACTGCTAGAAAACAGCAAGCTGAAACGCAAACCCAGTCGTTGCTCCAAAGCCCCCAGGCTCTACCCCTTCATAGTCATGCCCGTAAAAATAAGCTTTTTCCCTCATATAATCCATTTTAGATATTACATATGTAGTCTAGGAAATTGGAATAAATCTGCCTTGGCTTTAGACTTAAATTTGTTCTTTTGCATTCATTAGTCAAAGAGCTATGTACTATTTTATGTAAATCAAAATTAAGAAATGTGCTCACTTTAGGAGCGAACGTACCCATATTTGTATGACTATATTTTTCCTATGTCTAACCTTGAAAATTAAGCTTAGTAACTTACTTACTCATGCCTTCCACACCCCCTGCCCGCCCAATGTCCATCACTTCTTTTAAAACCAGGTTCAAGGCTGCCTTCCTACAGAGTGCTTGCTTCACCTCTGAACTCAGCCCACCCCAGCACCCTTCCATATGTGTACGTATTCATTTTTTTTCATTTTGCCCTCATTTTTTTATGTGATCTGACTGCACTTATTTTACTTCAAGTATATATCATAATTTAAATTGAAGCTTAAAAAGTAGGTATTGTTAGCCTAGGTTGCTCAGTCGCTTAAGCACCTGCCTTTGGCTTAAATCATGACCCCAGGGTCCTGGGATTTAGCCCCAAGTCAGGTTTCCTGCTCAGAGGGGGAGCCTGCAGCTCCCCCTGCTTGTGCACACTCTCTCTCATGAATAAATACCTTTAAAAAAAGAGAGTGAGATGCTTAACCAACTGAGCCACAGAGGTGTCCCACAACTCCACCCATTCTTAATGATTTACTTCATCTGGGATGCATATTACAAAGCATTGTCATTTATATGACTTGGTTACCCTGTGAATTAGGCACTATTTCCTCGGTTCAGAGAAGTAACTTGTTATCCAGTGAATGGCAGTTCTCGAATACAGACTTCCCAACTGGAAGGTCTCACAACTCACGACCACACCTTTGCTGCCTCCTTCCAGCCCAGCGGTTGGCAAACTTTTTCTATCGATGGCCATATGGTAACTCGTCTCACCTTTGCCAACCAGTCTCCAACTCAACTCTAGCCTTGCAGCCAAAGCAGTCAGACAATGGAAGCCTAGAAACCTAATGGGCGTGGCTATGTTCCAATGAATATTTATAAAGACAGGTAAACTGGATTAGGCCTGTAGGGTGAGGTTTGTCTAGTTTGATGTTTCTCAGATGGTGATCCATCAGCGTTTGCTGAAAACGGAATCTCAGGCCCTGACCCAGACCTACCAGATTAAACTCTGGCCATGGGGCTGGCACTGTGTGTTGACCAGCCCTCCAGATTCATGACACATGGTAAAGTTTGAGAACCACTGCTAATCTTCCTGATTACCCACACAGGGCTCTCCTATCACAGAAACTATGAATAACTAAGATGACAGGTATATCCCACTTCACCAGAAAGTGTCCATTCCCCACCTCCCACCCCTCCCCCACCCTGACTTCTCTCCTCCTCTGGAATTCCTGCCCCAATATCCCAGGGGCTTATGTAGCCCAATCCCAGTTCTCTGAGGCCATCCCTACTATCTTGCTGTCCCAGTCCCATCATCTATTTTCCTACCAGCTAGGTCTCGGCTGCCTTCTTGAATTCTGCAGCTCTTCCAGGTAACATATGCTCACACTGCCCCCATTTCCAAAGCACCCCTACTCTTGAGCACTCCCAGACTGGCAAGGAATGAGGTTTCCAGTGTCTGCCAAATGTGGCCCAGGAACCACCCATCCCCCTCTCTAGCTTACCATCCCCCTGCAAGGCCCCACCTCCAAGTCCTGACCCCAGAGCAAGTGGCAATTCTTTCAAGCTCCTTCAAGAGAAAAGGCAATCCGCCTTCTCACACTCACATTTGATAACACTCTGCCAAACTATTATCTCCACCTGTACTGGTGATTTTCTACTGCAGCAGAAAGAGAGGGATAGCTGTGAGCTTGGAGTTTGCCGTGGAAAGGAAAATAATACTTGTCCTCTCCCACACAACCTTACAAAAACTGTTACAAGAACTTAATGGGAGCTTGAGCCCCACCTAAAAATGTGTTCTATTGTCATTGAAAATATGACCTTTCCAGGTTTCAGCTGGGCTCTGTGTTGATGGAGGGTCATTTAGGAAATGATATTGGTCAGTCTTTTGATTATGAAAGGCAAGGCCTAGGGCCTGATTTGGAGTGGGGAAGCCCTGGGGAGGTGAGGGAAAGGAACCAATCCTGCCCAATAAGCCCATTGGCTTATTGGGGGTTAGGAGATAGTCATAAACCACTGACCTTCACTGGATTAACCCTCAGAAACAGGGTTTAGAGTATAGGGTAGAGGTGAGCGGTTAGGCAGGCTGGTCTGTAGAAGAGGGGGGAAATGACAGGGCCCAGACACTTGGCAGGAGTATGGTGTCCAAGGATACAAATGGCTACCCACAAGTTGCTGCCATAATAAATAACATATATTTGGCAAAATATTGTATCACTCCCCTCATTCCCAAAGTATTCATAGTTTGTTAACCTTCATTTTAGCATCAGACTTAGGAAACAAAAATCTCAATCACGTTCGTTGAGAAAAAGCATTTGATCCTTATCAGAATGTTCTGAATTCAGTGAATTCAGACACATAATTAAGGGTTGGGAAACAATGGCAATTTTTTTTAAGACCTCACACCCTCACTATTGTCAAAAATTATATTGACAATTACATTGTCACAAGAGAGATCAAAGCAAAGAGGTCATTGGTAAGAAATGATGACTGCTTAAAACAGATTTTTTTTTTTAAGATTTAAATATATGCCATTTCCCCTCCAGGTATTCACAATACTCATCTCTGGCACCTGTCTTCAAGAGTAAAGAAAAATAACCTTTGAACAGCCAAAGCAGTGAGGATTAGTGACCCTCACTCTTTTCAATGTAACTAGCTTACAAGGCTGCAAAATTGTTCAAGTTATACTGTATCTAGTATGTGTGTACCCAGTTTAACTTGAACCCTTGGATACAAATAGTTATTTCTTTTAGATTCAATGTGTGTTACTGAGTAAGACAGTTAACTCACATTTTATAAAATCGATTGTGAATCATCTATTTAGATTATAATCAGTTCTCACCTTATTACATTTTAGAAAATATTTAGGATTTTCTGTACGTTATTCACAAAACAAAAATTTTAAAATTTTATGTATTTATTTGAGAGAGAGACAGAGAGCACACACACACACACACACACACACACACACACAAGTAGGAGGGAGGGGCAGAAGGAGAGGGAGAAGCCACTAGCCACTGAACCAATTTATTTTTACCAGCAAATGTCTTTTTGTTTCACTATATTTTTAAAAGCTAGATCATTATGCCTAATTAAATTTATGGAGTTTTGCTGAATTTTTATGGATGATTCTTAGTTATCCCCCAAAAGCTGAATAAATTTGATACTGCACCCATAAATACCAAACAAATGCCATGCCTTTTATCATACTATACACTTAGTAAATAACACATATTTAGCAACATATTGTATTGCATTGTTGATAATTAAGGGAAACATATTTGCATTTTACTTTCTCTAATTTTGAAAATGGATAAAACAATTATGTCTTACACTATTTTAATTTTCATTACTTCTAGTATCTTTTAAGATTCATTCCATGACTTTTTCTCTCTGCAGTCTTCATTATAATCCTCAAAAACCATAACACTTTATTTGAATTGAAACAATGAAGCCAAACTGTTTCTCACAGAAAGTAAATGCGCTTTGACTAGTTTGATGATGAAAACAGGCTGTTAATTAGGGTATATGACAAACATTTTCCATGCTTGACAAAGTTTCAACTTGAATGAGCTGTGTCATCAGCTGCAAAGTTTTGACCAAAGCAAAACTGAACTATAGGATAACAAAACAAAATTTAAAAAAGCATTTTATCTGAAACCATTTATGAAAATGAACAATGTCTAGATTTTCCCCAAACTTTTGAATACATCAGGTTAAACAAGGTACATCTCATTGAAAAAAAAGTCTCATTTATAGTCATTTGATATTTTAATAAAGTCTATTTGGTATACTTCCCAGATATTGAAAAAGTGAACAAGGACTAGATAAACAAATCTTTTGTCAAGTCAGGTGGTTTTCAATTCTCTGCTTTCAACAAAATTGAAGGAGGGCTGAATTGAACAGTGAACTCATAAGTCACCAAATCTAATTTTTTGAGATCAAGAATTGAGTGACATTGCTACAATAAAAGTCCATTCCCAGATACAGTATTTGTTTATAGGAGCACGGTTTTTCAGGGCATACAGCTGTAAAAATTAGAAATAAGAATAAAAGTAAAAAAGAAAAAACAGAAGTGATGCTCAGCCCTCCTGAAATGAGACATACTCAACTACAGACATACGAATTTGTAAAAGCAAACTATCCACTTCACCAAGAAATGTATTTTCCACTAAACTTTACATTCCATTAAACAATTAGGAAAAATACTTATTCTACTTTGACCACGTACGACAGCAATTTTAAAAATAACTCAGCGCAGAATCAGGCGATTTGCTTGCTGTCTGTATAACCTTGGGCATTTTACTTAACGTCGCAGTTTCCTGATTTGCAAATTGAGGAAGGTACTAAGAAGTAGCTCAGTGTTGTTCTTAATGTATATAACGAATTAATGTATGTAAGAAGCGTTTGTGGGGCGCCTGGGTGGCTCAGGCGTTAAGCATCTGCCATCGGCTCAGGTCGTGATCCCAAGGTGCTGGGATCGAGCCCCGCATCGGGCGGAAGGAAGCCTGCTTCTCCCTCTCCCTCTCCTCTTGCTTGTGTTCCCTCTCTCGCTGGGTCTCTCTGTCAAATAATAAAAGCTTAAAAAAAAAAAAAGAAGAAGAAGAAGAAGAAGCGCTTAGCGCCATGCCGGGCACATAGTGCGAGCTTTATAAACACTACCTGTTACTACTGTTAAAGTAATCGATAGCAAACCCTCCAAACGAAAAGCCTGTGGGTTTGTCTTCACGGGCGGGAAGGTGCCGGAGGGACGGACCACAGACGCACTCGGAGAGTAAGAGGGGGATGCCCACCGGAAGATAGGACGGAGAGAGGGGAAGAGAGACAGGAGGCCTCTGGAGCTACCTGCTTGGAAGAGAACGGGAACGGGTCACAGGCTGAGAGCGCAGACAGGAGAGTTGAGATAAGCAGTTCCACCTACGGTTCGCCTTGTGTCTATGGATCGCGACCGCTCCGTGAAACAGGAGCAAGACCGTCAGTCCGCGCGGGCGCCCACTCGGCCCCCGGCCCGGGGAATCGCCAGGCTCGCCCGCCGGACCACCCCAGACTCCGACCCTGACCTTTGGCCCAGACCGCGCAGCTCCCTCGGCTTTGTCGCCGCCATTTCCGCCGCAGCCCGGCCTCGCGAGGGCGCCCGCGGGCAGCCGGAACTGGCCCCTCGCGGCCCCCGTCGCCTCACCTTCCTGGCTATTGTCACCGCCTTTTCCCCTCTTCCCCTGGTTCCCTTTCACTTCCGGGGTTGCTCTGGATCCGCTGGTTCCGTAACAACATCCCGTTGGCTTCCCTCAGGCGGCGGGACCGGTGCAGTCGCCGCCTCCCAGGAGCGCCCGCCCGCCCGGGCCCGCGCCTTCCCTGGCCCAGGCCTCCATGGCCACCAACCCGCAGCCGCAGCCGCCTCCTCCGGCGCCGCCGCCTCCCCCGCCGCAGCCGCAGCCGCCGCCGCCGCCGCCGGGCCCCGGGGCTGGCTCGGGTGCGGCGGGCAGCGCGGGGACCGGTGCCGGAGACCCGCAGCTCGTGGCCATGATCGTGAACCACCTCAAGAGCCAGGGGCTCTTCGACCAGTTCCGCAGGGACTGCCTGGCCGACGTGGACACCAAGGTTCGGGGCGCGCGGGGGCTGCGGGTGTGCGGGGGAAGGGGAGGAACCGGAGGACCGTCTTCTCCGGCACTCTCGCATTCGTCCATCCGCAGGCTGCGCTTTGACTTCCCCAGCTGGGGCTCCTCTGAGCGTGCCTCTCCCCAGGCTCGCTGTGCCGCCGCTCCCTCTTTGAGCGGCTGCTAGGCACCGGGCAGTATGCAAGGCTCGGTGCGTTCATTCATTCGCCGATATTTTCGTTCGTTTAACCGACTAGGGTTAATCGCCTGCTATGTGCAGGCACCGCTTACGCGCGTGAGATGTACTGGTGAGCAACACTAAATCATTGTTTTCAGGGAGACTCGTCTGAACACTAACGCTAACCAGGCTTTCATCTCGGATAATTTTTTTTTTTTTTTTTTCGCGGCTCACTTTGTATCTCAAGTTATTTTTGCGTCCTCTCTTGAAGATTTCTGGGTGGTAAGAGTCATGTCTTTGTCCTTTGGGAAAATTTTTGAGTGATAATGAATCAACTTGCAGTGTGCCTTGCTGTACACTGTGGGGGTGCAAAGGTAAGGAGGCAGACCTGGACGGCGAAAGGTGGCTTGGGGAGATCGGAACTCTTGTTTCCACCAATGACTGCCTGATTAAGGTAGTTTAGGTAAGGTCACTTCTCTGAAGTGACAAGGGGTTGGGGATAGGGTGACGGGTTGGAGGAGAGGTGACAGCAGGTATCGAAGGGGAAAAAGGACAGTTAGGAGGAGTGAGTTCTGGAGAATAGTAGGAAGAGGGGGAAAGATCAGCAAAGTGCTTCCTTGTATGGAAAGAGTTAGGGGCTGGGAGGGGAAGGATTTTGTACCAAATGTCAGATTGAAAGGGGTGGTAACAGGAATGGGTACACTGAGCTGGTCCTGCAAAGAATGAGCAGAGAACACCAGGAAGGAGCAAACAGTGAGACGGATGGAAAACGGAGTCTGGAATTCTGGAAACTCTTGAAGGAAACAATTAGAAAATTGGGGGTTTGGGCTTATATTTGGTTGGGTCCATTAGATTGGAGTTTTGATGGAGCGAGGGTTTTCTCAGCACATTCAGCTTTTTTGAGGAACCTCATTTCTTTGAGAAAGGGGTGTTTGCAGCTTCCACAGATTCTTCCTTGTGACTCAAAGTTCACCAGGATTTGATGAGAACTGCACACAGTTCTGCTGTCTCCTCCGGGAAAACCCTCTGGACAATCTGGGGCTATCTTCTCTTATAAGGACTCTGGTCCACCTTGTAGACCAGGAGTAGAATGCACCTGGTCTTTACATCACAGAGAATTCAGCATACCTGTGGATGTTTTTCTGTGTAAGAGGTATATAGTTTTTTCACTTTGTTTTAGGGAATATGCACAGCCATCATTTTGAAAATAATCCCTATTGCTCCTTTTTTTTTTTCCAATGGGAGATTAGACAAGTCCAGGTAGATGTTACCCAAATAAAGCTGGTTATTTGTATCCATCAAGTAGAGATCTCACTTTGCTGTTTCCAGAAACTTAAAGATCTGTATGTTATTCTTGTGTACCCACATTGGAAACTTAAATATGCTGACGGGGGTGCTACATTATCCAAGGCTCAACTTCTTCTTTCCCACTAAGTGTTACTGTTGTGTGTCGGTAATGTCGCTGCCAGATCCTCTCAAAGTGGAGTTTGAAAACCTTTATTGGGGGGAAGGAAAAAAGTACAGTTGCCTTGACAATCTAATGAAGCTAGGACCTTCTCCCAAGAAGAATGCACATACATATTAAAATACAGTTTTTGTAATTCAGAAGTGGTCAACCGTAGGCAATTGCATGTGGCTCAACCTAATACGTAGTTTCAAGGAGTTCAGCGGCCACAGAATAAGGTCCCTTTGTTTAATGTTTGAAACTAGAGAAGAGTAGAACCGAAGTGATACCCCTTCCCTGGCAGAAGAGTTTGCCTGGGTATGGCAGAAATTCTTTCCTCACCCCTCATGTCCTTTCTCTATCTTCACTCCTGATACCTGCCCCCCTTCTTTTTCTCTTTGTCTTTCTACCTCTGCCTTCTGTTTCTGGTTATCTTGCTTCTCTCCCCTATGACTGTCTCCCTCTTCCTCTTCCTTAGCTTTACAAACAATTATGTCAATTTTAAAGTATTTGTTCTTATTTTACAGCATTTTATACTCCCTTTTCTTATTAAGAAAAAAAAGTCTTAAGTTTAAAAGTCTCAAAAAACATACAGAAGCCAAGGTTTTCTTTGGTATGAGCTTAACATCCTCCCAATGTGATGAATGGACAGAGTAGGCATGAGATCCCCTCATGAGAGGAGCATCACTAATAGAACTGTTGAGTCTCAGCTGTAAGAACACCTTATAATTGAGACCACTTGTGGTATGGTGCTTTTGGTCACTGAACCCAGAAGACTGACCTGCTTTGTGTCAAACTCTAACCTACAGTATATACTATGTAGGGTTGTAGCAATAACTGAAGTGTCAGTCACATGCATATTTAGGAGTCAAGACATTCGATACCCTTTAGGTGCTTTCCAAGAGCCAAACTGTCATCCAGCCCAGTGTGTTTAAAGCAAGATGAGAAGTACCAAAATCTGCCACCACTCCAGAAGACCATAAAAACTTCCAAACTGTCCTGGGGTCTTTGATGGTTCTTAACCAACCAAGAGAGGGAGCCGACCATAGCAGACCAAATCAGCCGTCCTACCCAAAGAATTGGAACCTTGGACATCCCAAGATCTAACTAATGCTGAGGCTCCTCTGCTATAGATTACTAGTTGCCAGATCCCTGGAGTAAACCGAGAGGTTACAAAGCTATTCTGACCCTTTCGCTCTGAGGTCACACTGGAGAGTATGGAGAGGGAAGATCAAGAGAGGCCCATCATTCTATCCCAGGCAGGGAGCTCACCAACCAAATAAATGTAGCACCTTTCTCCCCAAGTAATAAAGGTCAATTTTTGGATACATTCTCAGTTACAAATGACTCCTGGTCACCGTGATTATTACCTGTCTTTTTCTTTTTAGATTTGAAAGGAATATCAAAGAGCATATAAATTTATTTGCCCAACAAATATTTATTATGTACCAGGCACTGTGTTAGGTGCCAGGATACAGCATCCCTGCTGTTATGGAGCTTGCATCCCAGCAGAGAGAGACAGACAGGAAATAATGTGTAATAGGTTATGTGGAAGAAATAAAGCAGGGCGAGGGTGGAAAGGGTTGCTGATTTGTTTTCAGTAAGTTGTCGGGGGAAGATTTCAGTAAGATGATACTTGAGCCATCACTAATGGACCTGAAGAAGCCATCTAGCTATATGGGGCTGAGCTTTCTAAGCAGAGACAACACGTGAGGGGGAAAGTGGTAGAAGATGAGATAGAAGTGGCCCTCCTGCCCTCCCTTCACAGATCTGACAGGCCTTGGAAGCTATCATAAGAGTTGGGCTTTTACTAGAGCAGAGAAGCCACTGGCAAGTTTTGAGCCTAAGGGCATGATCCAACTTCCTTGTTAGATGGGTTGGTTTTAAGTAATTATTAGTAGTCCTGATGTGGTTTGGATAATAAATTATATGATTACTGTAATTTTAGAAGACTTACCCTAACTGCTCTATGAAAAATAGACTTCAGTTGGTCAGGAGTAGAAGCCAGGAGATCAGTGACAAATCTAGACAAGAGATGAGGAGTGCCTTGGACTGGAGTGATAGTCCTGAAGAAGGTGGGACTGGCCAGATTCAAACTGTATTTTAATGCTAATGCTGACAATTTGCCAGAGGTATGAAGCTGGGGAGAGTCGGGAATGACTCTGGTCTTTTGACCAGAGCACTGACAAAGAAAGAAAAAAGAGAGAGAGTTTCTCAGAGGAACATTGGAATCCAAAATACTGCTGCTGGAGTCACTAGGCTTTTTACTGGAAGGAGAGTGTGGCAACAGGGAGAATTACCTGTTGTCATTCAAATTGGAACTTGCTTTGGAGCCACGAGAGGGCTAAATACACTGTGATGTTTGAGCCCAGTGGGAAGAATTATGTTTTAGAATCACTGGGAGGAAAGAATTAGTTTTAGTTCTCGTTGATGTTGGATAAATGGAGGGGTGTGTATGAGAAATGATCATGAGTGTTTCTTGTAGGATAGAAAATAGGTATCAGCAAAAGTCTGGAAATTGGGAAGGATGAGCTGACATCACAAGAGGATGAAACCTTATCATCTGTGCTGGAGATAGTTATCTAGCCATCTCATCTAACAACTTCTTTTTAATTGCTTATCTGCCTGGATAAGCCAAGCAGTGTTGTAAACTATATGAGAGCAAAGATTAAGGGAGTTGGAGGAGCAGGCTTCCACTCACTGGAGAGATAAATGCCTCCCCCCCCCCCCCATCAAGGTAAAGTGTGAGAATTGTTGGAAAGGTGGTATATATAGAAGGAACATGGGAGAAGGCCAGGGGAACCTACTATGAGTGTTGGGATGACATCACACAGCTTACCCTTGAGCTCTGAAGGTGAGAAGTTTGCCAAATGGAAAACAGAGGGAATGGTAAGTACAGAAGATTGAAAGGCATGAGAATTTATCGCTGGAGTATAAGCTTTGAAGGGTAAAGAGAGCAGCAGATGGCACAAGATGAAGCCGTACAGTGTTGCTGAAAGTCATTCAGGGATGCTCAAACTCCTATACGTTAAAAGCCACATGAAAGATAGAAAGAACATGAGTTGGGGGCGAGCTTCTAGGAATGGGGTGTGCAGTCCTGCTGGGGTGGTCAAACATTCCTTCTAGGCAGTGTCCTTTTACGAAGTGACACAGTATGGGGTTCCTGGGTGGCTCAGTTGTTAAGCATCTGCCTTTGGCTCAGGTCATGATCCCAGGGTCCTGGGATGGAGCCCCATATTTTGCTCCCTGCTCTGCGGGAAGCCCACTTCTCCCTCTCCTGCTTCCCCTGCTTGTGTTCTCTCTCTCTCTCTGTCAAACAAACAAACAAATAAATAAAATCTTCAAAAGAAAAAAAAAAGAAGGGACATAATCTGTGTCCTCTCTCCTGCTTCCCTCACCTTAGGGGTTCTCAGCCTCAGCACTGTCGACATTTCGGGCTAGATAATTCTTTGTTGTCTGAGCTCTCCTCTGTGCTCTAGGATATTCAGCATCCCTACCCTCTACCCACAGGATGCCAGTAGAGCTTCCTGAGTTGTGACAATCAAAAATGTCTCTAGACATCATCCAGTGTCCCCTGGGGTGGGAGTGGAGGGCGAAATCAGCTCCCAATTGAGAACCACTACCTTACATCAAATTGAATGCCCAGTTCTAGTGTTGCCCCTCTGTAACGTCTCTTGGTTCCATGCCTTTCAGCCTATGTCTACCACCCCAGGACAGAAGTTCATCACTGGAGTTACTGCATCCTTTCCTAAGTATATTTTGTGTCTCTACTCTCTCACTGTCGGAATATTACTCATCAGAAAACTCAGTATCACGTATCACTCTGCTCATGTGCAGTGAGTTCCTTTCCTCAGCCCCATAATCCCAGACTTCTTATACAGGTACCCAAAGCCCTCTAGCCCCCACCCCAAGTTGTCCCCAACCTCCTATCTCTGCCCTCTTGTATTCTCTTATCCAAACAAATTGGATGCCCCCAAATGCTCCTGACCCCCATTTTCTCATTCCGTTGCTCTTTGCTTCTGTTGTTGGCTGTTTGTGCAAGGCCTGCCTTTCCGATTGCCAGCTGCATTGGGGAACCTTGGAGGTCCCACTCAGATGCCACATTATCAGCAAAAACTTCTTGCTCTGCTCCTCTTCCTTTCTTTGCTGCAAATCATCTAACACTAATATTTATTTGTGTCTTATTTTCTAGTCCCTTGTCACAAAGAAGACGTTATTTATTTCTTCTTTGTGTTCCTCCCATCTCCAAACATCTTGTCTTAGGCAAAGCAAGCAGTATTTAAATGTGTATGTTCTCCTGAAGCAGCATGGTCATAAGCTGAGAAACTTAGTTGCCACATTGATACAGTAATCTAAAACACATTGACACTGTTAAAGATACTCAAATTCCTGAGGCCATAAATACTGATATTGTATAACGTTGGAAATTTTTAACATTTGTGTTTTGTTTTTTTTTTTCCCCTCTAGCCTGCCTATCAGAACCTGAGGCAGCGGGTTGACAACTTTGTTGCGAACCACTTGGCAACTCATACATGGAGTCCTCACCTCAATAAGAACCAGCTAAGAAACAATATTAGGCAGCAAGTGCTCAAGTAAGTCTCGGAAGGGCCAATCCCCTGGGCGGGCTTGACAATGTCCATCTACTCTGTGGAATGCAGGGATATTACATGGAAGTCTGATGTTATTTTCTCAAGTTTGGTTGGCCGTTGCATATGTGATGCAGTGTAATTTTAGAGCGAGCTGTCTTATCACTTCACATTTCCCCATAAATTTTAGCAGTCTGATTTCTCCTGGAGACCTGGGGAACTACCTGAAGGAAGAGGATGACAATGTGACTTAAAAAAAACAAAACAAAACCCTAGGGTAGAATATTAATAGATGGTAAGTGCCAGAATATCCTATACCATTCATTCACAACTATTTTCTTGACCCTAAAAGATCAGGCTTTTTTATTCCTCTTTGACAACAAGACAGTCTAGATCATTGCAATTAAAATAATTGCCTCTGATTTGAGGCCATGTCTTGTATCTTCTAATACAGCCCCGCCCCTTTTTTTTGCACTTTACTGTGACTTTTAACTCTACTTTTTAGTGATGGTATGGCCAAAAAAAGAAGAAAAGTATGTTTGGACCTGTCAGAGCCACTTTTGGGTAAACATAAGATAAAGAGAATGAGAAGAGCTGGAATGTTTAGAGGGACCTAAAAAAAAAAAGTGTTCCCAAAAAAGCAGATTTACAATACTATCTTGTTCTTGAGTATAAATATTTGCCAAGACAAGAAGACCTGGACCCTGTATCTTTGCTTCATCGCCCCCGCCCCCCGAAGGGGTTACTAAGTCATTTAAAGAGTACCTCGTCTTCCTCTCTTGACAAATATTTACGTTCAAGCCCATCTTTTAGAATGAAACGTGACTTTCAGACCATTAAACAAATCCATCTTCTACCTGCCACCTTTTCATACCCTCTTCTTCTGTAGGAACCTCACTGGCCTAATAGTGTGCATACTCCATTGACTGTTCTACCTGCGGGAAGCCCCACAGAAAGAACTTCCCACTCTGACTCAAAGACCCATTTAGCCCCAAGTAATACTAGAAACCAGGAGCCTGTGGGCTCCTACGGTCTCCTACCTCAGAAGAGAGGAGGGAAATAGAACAATAGCTTTGTTGTCTACATGTTATAGGAAGTTTAAGGAACCTGTAAGAGAGCCCAGGAGAGATGAAAAGATGCCAGAGAGGGCTGCATAGTAAGACCCGATGAGAAAAGCCAAAGCCTTTCCTGAAAACCTGAGGCAGCAGAGGTTTGCTGAGTCTGGGGGGAACTCATTTCCAGGCTTTCAGGAAAACAGCAGCTGGGGGAAGGGGGAGAACCCTACTGACAATGTCGGGGGCACATCACCTACTTCTGTTTCTACAGGGTACTCCTGATTCCTGAGGGCTTTCACCCTTTTCACAAATGATTACATTGCTTTAAAAACAGAGTTTTTCAGGGGTTGGGAGGGGAGGTGCTTTCTTTTTTTTTTATATATTGAGAGACGAAAGTGGAAGGTAGATTTCCTTGTATTGCATTTACTCCTTAGCATACAAAACCTAGAAAGGATGGAAGCAGTCAGTTATTCATTTCTTGCTCCTGTAAAATCAAGCACTTAAAATTCTTAGGGCACCAATATAAGACATGTTTACAGACTCTTGTTTGGTGAGGGGTTGCTGTACCCCATCAGTAAGGGGTTCTCATGACTACTAACAGTTACTGTTGTAGCATGACTGGCTTCTAGAGACATTTTAGAACAGGGGAAACAGCCGTCTCTTGGATAACTTAGTCATTGCTCTTCTTGGGACATTTGTAAATTTTCTTCTAGGCATGTTATTTATTTTCAAATAAAATATTCTCTTATTTAAATGCCATTAGTAAAGTTATATGTTACTGATTATAACATTTTCAGACTTCCTTAAAGAGTTGTGTCCAACAACTGTTGTAGGGAGGGACTAGTCCCTATAAATAGAATTTCGAAGAGTTTTTCATACAGAGACATTGAGAAATATTCAGTTGACCATTAGCTTGAACCATCTAAAATTCCCGTTTTTGTAGAACAAAAAACAGCTAATTTCAGCAATTTCGAATAGCTGAACTTAATCATTGATATTCTGACTCAGTAGTATTCTTTTCATGCATTCATTTGAACAACAGAATCTGAAATGCTGGTTAGCTCTAAATAATGATCTTAACTGAGCAATTTAAAAGGAAGATAAGGAAGTAGCTTCAATCAGGAAAATACCACCTGCTGGCATTTTGGCCTTGCCCTTGGATGGATAGAGGGTTGTGGCTTCTCTGGTGAGCCCACACTGCTCTTAGTACACACTCACTCGAGCGCAGTGTGGTCACAGGACTGGCCTCACTTTAAGATCAGAGCTGACCTCGGTGGGAGACTAGACTGAAGTAGATGAGGACCTGGAATATAGGCAGAGAAAGAGGCTGCAGCAGTAATTTTAGGGTGCGCGGGTTTTATTTTTTATGTAATGCCTTCGTATTATGCCTTAAATCATTTTTAAGATTGCTTGTCCTTTTCTTTTCCACCTGCTACATTTTGAAGGCACCTCTAAGATGTAACAATGTTTGCAGGATTTGCATTTTTTTTTAATCTTAGAACTTTAAAAAGCAGGTTACCTACTTTATGCGGGGTTGACTCATTTTTCTCTATGGCCCACATAAGTAGAATTATAGTATCACAAGGCTGCAAGTTGCCTCAGGAAATGGAAATCAAATTCATCCTCTACTCCAGACTGAGCTGCACTCAAAAATAACATTGTAATGTAGAAGGAGAAACACCTCCCCCATTCCGCAGAGAGAGCCTGAGGCCTAGAAGCTGGAAGGGAACGGCACCCTGCTCTTGCAGCACTCTCCAGGGAACTTTGGCTCCTCAGGTGGTTTGTTTTGTTTTGTTTTAAGGAAAAAACAAGTTTTAGGTGTATTTCTTAAAATCCCTGTCCTTTTCTCTCTCTCTCTAAAAAAAAAAAAAAAATGCTTGTCCTCTTATTTTACTCACACTTTTGTGATTTTCTGCACATTTCAGACTTCATTGCTCCCTTTGCTCCTCTATGTCTTGTGTATATTTCTCTAAGCTCTTTCATCCTCTTCTGTGGAAATGAAGGCTCAGTGCAACTGTCTTCTCTTTGTGATGCATTCCCAAATCATCTTAAACATATCTAATAATTCTTTATTCCACTCTTTCCCTACAGTAGATGGTGTGTTTAGTGCCAGTCTGGTATTTTAATTGTTTGTGTCTATTTTTCCTGCCAGCCGGGGCCCAGGTCTGATTTGTAGTGGACCAGTGACTAGCATGGTGACTGTTATAGAGAAGACACTCATAACATAATTGTTGAATGAATAAATCAACAGTTTTTACAGCAGGAAGATAATAAAAAGAAAGCCAGAAGTCTTAAGTTTTGTTTTTGTTTTTCTGCAGTTTTCTTCCTTTTCTTGTAAGTTTAATGAAATTACACTCTGTGTGTTCTTCAGTTTTCCGGAAGATCCTAATACTTTAAAAGGCTTACATTTTTCTGTTTTAAAAAAAAAGGTTGTGGGGCGCCTGAGTGGCTCAGTGGGTTAAAGCGTCTGCCTTCAGCTCAGGTCATGATCTCAGGGTCCTGGGATCCAGCCCGCATCAGGCTCTCTGCTCAGCAGGGAGCCTGCTTCCCCCTCTCTTTCTGCCTGCCTCTCTGCCTACTTGCGAACTCTCTCTCTCTCTCTCTCTGTCAAATCAATCAATCAATCTATCTTTAAAAAAAAGTTGTGGAGTACATAGGTTTATTTTATACCCAGAATTCAGCTTTAGTGAACATTTATTCCTGTATTCCCTGCGAGGGTTGGAGTAAGATAGGTATCACCTGTAAGTGTGGCCTCTAGATAGTGTATTGTGTCTAGCATTTTTTTTTCCAAAGATTTTATTTATTTATTTGACAGGGAGAAAGATAGCAAGAGAGGAAACACAGTGGGGGAGTAGGAGAGGGAGAATCAGGCCTCCCGCCAAGCAGGGAGCCCGAAACAGGGCTCAATCCCAGGACCCTGGGATCATGACCTGAGCTGAAGGTAGAAGCGTAATGACTGAGCCACCCAGGTTGCCCCTGTTGTGTCTAGTTGTAAGGGTATGGTTTTTTGTTTTGTCTGCTTTAGTATTTCTACTAGTGATACCAATGGTAAAAAGTATACCGACTTTCTTGTAGTGTGGTTTATTTCCCACCACCTATTTTTTCCATATATTAAGATGAGTGGACTGGGGCAATTTAAGGTTGCACATAGATGTAATAGATACAGTTTACTTAAAGTAATTAATGCAAGTAATATGAAATTGCTTTTTACCTTTCTGTAAAAATTATCTTGTGTTTCAGATCAGGAATGTTGGAGTCTGGTATTGACCGAATTATTTCTCAGGTTGTGGATCCAAAGATCAACCACACATTCAGACCTCAAGTGGAGAAAGCTGTGCATGAGTTTTTGGCCACGCTAAATCACAAAGAGGAAGCAAGTGGCAGCACAGCCCCCGATGATGAGAAACCAGACTCTTCCATCATTACACAAGGTGCCTTGCTTTTCCTCTTGGTCAGTTCCATTGCTTTGCTTCTTGAACCGAGTATAAAGTTAAGGATATGTAGTTCCTTAAAACATCTGTCTCTGTGGCTACGCTGGTGAAATTGTATTTATTTTAAATATCACCTATATTCCTTAACTGACAAAACGTTTCTTTTTTAGATTAACCCAAAATAATAGACTTTTTGCTAATATATTGAGTGTGTGTGTGTGTGTGTGTGTGTTTCAATAGAGGGAATAATTAAAATAACTGAAGAGAATTAGACTATTCTCAGATTTGCATGGTGGCTTTCCTATGATTCAGTATTAGAACAGTAGAGAATTTAGAATGTGCTAGGTATTAGCACTGGTATCCAGAAGTCTAAAGGAATATGAACGGTCTGTACAGCATATGTGTTTTATAAAGATGACAGTGGCTTGTAGCTTTAATTCAGCAGAGGGGCTTACCTTCTGCATAAATTTTTTCTTTCTCTCTTTTTTTAAGATTTATTTATTTTAGGGGCGCCTGGGTGGCTCAGCCGTTAAGCGGCTGCCTTCGGCTCAGGTCATGATCCCAGGGTCCTGGGATCAAGGCCCGAATCGGGCTCCTTGCTCAGCAGGAAGCCTGCTTCTCCCTCTCCCACTCTCCCTGCTTGTGTTCCCTCTCTCGCTGTTCACTGTGTCTCTCTGTCAAATAAATAAATAAAATCTTAAAAAAAAAAAAAAAATATTTATTTTCGAGAGAGAGCGCAGGTGCATGAGCACAGGGAAGGGCAGAGGGAGAGGGAGACAATCCTTAAGCAGACTCCCTGCCGAGTGCAGAGCCCCACATGGGGTTCAATCCCAGGATCCTGAGATTATGACCTGAGCCAAAATCAAGAGTTGGCCACTTAACCAAATGAGCCACACAGGCACCCCTGCATTAATTTTTTCTAACACTTGTCTTTCCCTCGAAGGTGTCCCAGCTCCTGGACCCAGTGCTAATGTAGCCAATGATGCCATGTCAATCTTGGAAACCATAACTTCTCTTAACCAAGAAGCCAGTGCGGCCAGGGCTTCAACAGAAACGTCAAATGCCAAGACCAGTGAGAGAGTATCCAAAAAACTCCCTTCTCAGCCAAGCATTGACACTAGTGCTGAGAAGGAGAGAACTTCAGAGGACATAGTTGATAAAGAAAAATCTACACCCGATTCTGCAGGGGAAGGACAGGAGACAGCCCCTAAGTCTGAAGAATTTACTGATCTCCCTTGTCCAACTGAAGAAATTAAAAATCACACAAAAGAGAGCAGTAATTCAGTTCTGGTAAATAAGGATGTTCAACAGGAAAGCAGTGACCAAAAGAACAAATCAACAGACAAAGGTGAAAAGAAGCCAGAGAGCAATGACAAAGGAGAAAGAAAGAAAGAAAAGAAGGAAAAGACCGAAAAGAAATTTGATCACTCCAAAAGGAATGAGGACCTACAAAAAGTGAAAGAGGAAAAACAAGCAAAGGAAAAAGAAGTAGAATGTTCAAAACTCCCTTCAGAAAAGAACAGTAATAAAGCTAAAACCATTGAAGGGACAAAAGAAGGTATATAAAAACTTGCAAAAATCTACAACTATTTAAACGTCAGAAAGTGTCCATCGGGGGGTGGGGTGTCAAATTTGCCTTCAGATTTTTTTTTTAAAGATTTTATTTATTTATTTGACACAGAGAGAGAGATCACAAGTAGGCAGAGAGGCAGGCAGAGAGAGAGGGGGAAGCAGGCTCCCTGCTGAGCAGAGAGCCCGATGTGGGGCTCGATCCCAGGACCCTGAGATCACGACCTGAGCCAAAGGCAGAGGCTTTAACCCCCTGAGCCACCCAGGCGCCCCTGCCTTCAGATTTTAATAACTATTTGATAGTTGCATTTCAAAAGCCTAAAAACATATTCCCTTTGCTAAAAAATGTAGAATAAACATTTGTATATTTTCTATGCAATGTACCAACTCACAAAGTAAATGAAAAGCTCTAAACCTTGTAATTTAACTTGTAATTTATGCACATACATTATTTTAAGCAACTTAATTCATAGTTATATATCCTAATCTTTAAAATATTAGTAAATATTTCACTTTCTTAACTTTTGTTTTTGTGTATGTCATTTACATCATAAATTAGTAGTTATTTTTACAGAATGCTAGTTTCCCTTTGTATTTTCTCAAAACAGCTCTACCTTGATACTGGTTACAAATGAGAGATTTCTATTTCTTTTTTTTCTCTTTCTTTTTTTGAGAGATTTTTATTTCTAAAGTTGGAGATCTTTGACATGTACTTAATGCAGAAATTATAAATGTAATTCAGGAATTGGGTGCTCAATATGTTTTTGTAACAAAATGATTAATCTTTGTGTTCTATTTCCTTCTTGAAGATTGCTCTTTGATAGATTCTGATGTGGATGGACTTACAGACATCACAGTTAGCTCTGTCCATACCAGTGACCTTTCCTCTTTTGAAGAAGATACCGAGGAGGAAGTTGTGATGTCTGATAGCATGGAAGAAGGAGAGATTACATCAGATGGTAAAGCATTTTACTTAATAATGCCTCTGTGAAGCTTTCCGTGGAGCATTATTTATATATTCAGATGGCTATTTCATGAAAGACAGTGTGGTATAGTGGCAAGAGCATGGGACTTTATAGTTGGAAGATTTGTTTCTGAGTCCCAGCTCCGAGGTTGTCTGTCTGAGCAAGCTTGGTAAGTTACTCAAGAAGCCTTGGTTCTCCATCTTTTAACTTCATTCCTCAGGTTTATTAGAAGGTGTAGTTGAGACAGCGTATATGAAGATGCTGTATGTGTGGGCGTATGTATCTGGGTTTGTACAATGATATTGAGGGAGCACAGTCCATAAGACTGCCCTTACTTCTGACACCAGTTGCAAATTTGGGGTCCCCAAGCCCCCCCTTAGGTTTGATAATTCTCTAGAAGGACTCACGGAACTCACTGAAAGCTTTAAAATTTATGGTTATGGTTTATTACAGCTGAGGGACACACATTAAAATCAGCCAAGGATCAGGCACATAGGTCAGAGTCCAAGAAAGTTCCAAACATGGAGGTTCCAGCTGGTCTTTTCCTGTAGAGCTATGGAGAGTATTACTTTCCTGCCATTGATGTCAGACAATATATAGGTCTAATTGCCGACTAGGAAAACTCACATAAGCCTTAATGTCCAAAGTTTTTGTTGGGGCTCCATCATGTAGACATAGTGTCTGATCTCAGTACCCAGCCTCTCTGAAAGTCAGGCTGATACCCCATGGCCCAAATCTTCCAACCCAGATCATACTGTGAGATGATTTAGCTTGACCCAAGAGCCCCAGGCAAACAGAAACACTTGTCAGACACGACATTCCAGAGACTTCCAAGATCACCTCCCAGAAGCTAGACCACAGTCTTGCCTTGTCCCAGGACAAGACCATCCTTCTCTTTACAGTTTGTTTTTCAACTAACTCTTATTAAGCACTTACTGTATTCTAGACATTGTGTTAACTTCTCACACTCCTGTGTGTACCAGCTTCTGTAATCCTCACAACAGCCCTGGGAAGTGGGTCCACATGGGGAAACAAAGTCACCAAGAGACGGGCTCCTGTCCAGGGTCACACAGCTGTTAAACTCTAGTGCCAGTTTCAGACCTGAGTCTGGGCTTCTAACCAACATTTTGTGCTGCTCCGTTATCACATGTTTAAGTTCTGCTTAGACCTTTTTTAAAAATCAAATATTTACAACTACTTGTAAGTAACATCTCATAAATTTGCTGTTGGCTTTTGGATAGAACCCATAGAGAGAAAATCCTAGAGGAGAAAAAGTAGATGCTTTTAATTCCACAGATGTATTTTTCAGTCTCTCCCATTTTGCATTCTTAGTAGCCCCAGGATGACCAGCTCAAAAAGCAACATCAGTACTCAGGCGCTATTCATACCTCTTCGTGAGGTCAGTTCTGTAGGCTTTATGTAGGATGATGAATGCTACTCATCCTGTGAGCACCCCACTTTCTGAAGCTGACTAAAATTCTCATTCTAGGTGCTTTTGTGGGGCTTTTCAAGTTTTTTCCTGGACAGGACTAGGTTTTCTATGTATGAGATCCAACAAGTAAGAAGGTGATTATTTTAAGAGTGCTAAGTGATGGAAATGAAAACCTTGTTTACAGGTTTTCTACTTGGCTGTGTCATGGGGCAACATACCCACCTTCCCAGGGTAGAAGTGTTTTATTAAATTTTTTTTTAAGACTTTATTTATTGATTTGAGAGAGAGAGCATGTGCAGGGGGAGGAGCAAAGGGAGAGGGAGAAGCAGACTCCCCACTGAGCAGGGAGCCCAACTGGGGGCTTAATCCCAGGACCCTGAAATCATGACCTGAGCCAAAGTCAGATACTTAACCGACTGAGCCACCCAGGCGCCCCAAGGTAGAGAGGTTTTAGTGTATACTTGGTGTAGGCATGGTTATCAACCCTTGACTCTTGTATCATTAAAATCTCAAATTAAAAAAAAGAATTTCAAGCCTACTTTAAAGTGTGGCTTCAAGTAAATTTATTTAGTTTTACAGTTTTACAGTGGTAGGATATTCATACCAAGTCCACGGACCTACAAATGAGAATTAACTATTTGTCAAGGAACCATATATAGCGATAAGATCTGATTTTTCTTTGCTTGGTTTATGTGTGAGAAGCTAATTTTAAGAAATTAAGATATGGATTACAACCATTAAAATGTTTATTTCTGATTTTTTGCATACTGGTATTTCCCATTGGACCTACAAATACACCTGAACTACATGGGTACTGTTTTTGCCGCTTGATGTTGATCAAGCATAGTGTTGATTTTATTGGTCATTCACAGAAGCACTCCTTTCTGTTGGCTTTCTTCCAGATGAGGAGAACAACAAGCAGAACAAAACAAAAACTCAAACCAGTGATCCCAGTGAAGGAAAAGCAAAAAGCGTACGGCATGCTTATGTTCACAAACCATATCTTTACTCAAAGTATTACAGTGATTCTGATGATGAGCTTACTGTGGAACAACGCCGCCAGTCGATTGTAAGTTCAAACTCGATCTGTTGCTGTTTTAACCTGTTGAGCTGGGTTGACAAACATGGCTGGTCTGTGTGCAAAGTACTGGGCAGCACACCAAACTGTCATGTCGGTTCTGCCTTCAGAAACCTGCCATTTAATGAGGCAGTACAGACATAAACGTGGGATATGGGTGTTCATGTCATGATCAATAGTGAGAACTTGGTAACAAATGCTTCACAGTTTGGACGTGTTCGAATCCAGTGTGGATCGAGCCATACAAAGAGGATGTGCAGCCATCAATATAATACGAAGAGAGGGGTGCAGTCTACATATTTTCTGGTTAAAGATGGGTCCTTGGATTATTAACAGCTTCTTAAAGAAAAAAGTTGCCACTTCATATGTGACAGTTTTAAGATGACTTAACAGTTATAGAAACATTAAATATGGAATTGCACATTTTAGAATGAGGAAATATTGCACAGAAAAATTATTTGAAGGAAGTAGAAATACTAATAGTGACTTATCTCTTGTGAAACTTGCTTCATGAGGAGTTATGCCTATACCTAGGATTTTTGAGACTTTGAGTTCTGAGTGGGAAAGGGGTGGTGGGAGTAACCCACAATGACTGGATCCTTGGTTTTTTTAAATAGGAAAGCAGAAAGTCCCACATGCAAAACCTGGGTCCTGAGAGCATAACCAGCAAGTGGTATTTGTTGTAGGACTAGCCTGTCTCTTAAATCTGCACAACTTTCTCCTTTAAGAATAATTTAAAAATTATGATATATATTTGCCTATGTATACTTGATGTTCATATTTTCCATATTTTCACAGCTATCTTTTTTTTTTTTTTTTTGAAAGAGAGAGAGAGCGAGCAGTGGGGCAGGAGGCAGAGGGAGACACAGGGAGGGAATTTTAAGTAGGCTCCATGCCCCAGTGCAGAGCCCCACATGGGGCTCAGTCTCAACCCTGAGATCATGACCTGAGCTAAAATCAGGGAGTTGGATGCTTAACTGACTGAGCCACCTTTTAATTAAAAGCCACTCCTTTTATTTATTTTTTTAAACCTTTTTTTTTTTTAAGATTTTATTTATTTATTTGTCAGAGAGAGAGAGAGAGCACAAGCAGGCAGAGTGGCAGGCGGAGGCAGAGGGAGAAGCAGGCTCCCTGCCGAGCAGGGAGCCCGATGTGGGACTCGATCCCAGGACCCTGGGATCATGACCTGAGCCGAAGGGAGCTGCTTAACCAACTGAGCCACCCAGGTGTCCCAAAAGCCACTCCTTTTAATTAAACTAACTGGTTTATTAAATCACCATTTCCCAAAATACCTTTCCCATTCTTTAAACTAATGGCAATCTGAAAGAGTAATAGAAAATTTTCACATCTGTCTCTTATTCTTCTGGTAGCTTCCAATTGTGTAATGAATATGCAGCATTGCAAAGCCCCTTATTTTGTAAGAACATTTGAAGGGCAAACATTTTTTTTCAGTGTTTTGCTTTTTCCTGATAGGATAATTTTGACTATTTTGTGGTTTTAGGCTAAAGAAAAAGAAGAGAGGCTTTTAAGAAGGCAAATTAATAGAGAGAAACTTGAAGAAAAACGAAAGCAGAAAGCTGAAAAGACAAAGTCTTCAAAAGCTAAGAGTCAAGGTATAGGAAGTGTTAACTTTAATATTTTAAATATATTATATACATTATTTTTAAATATTCATATTACTTATGATTATAATGATCTCAATTGCATCTCAAAAAACTGTTGTGTTAAAAAATTAATCTGTTTTCATGTATGGGAGATTTCCTTTTTAATCTGATGTGTTGAATCACTTTTTAAATTATATTTCTGTGTCTAAACATTCTGTTGGGTGCCAACTTAAACAACTCACATTTTAGCAATTTACTTTCCAATGATTATGGAATGAATTATCACTGGAAAATGAATTATTAACCCATGAGTAATCAAGCTTTGCTGGTGATAGTAGTAGAATTAATCAATGCTTTATGTTAACTAAAGTGCCAGACATTTATCTGGAATATTTCATTGAACCAACTGAACTTACTCTGGGCAGTGATCCGGTGTAATATACGAAAACATGTGTGTGTGTGTGTGTGTGTGTGTGTGTGTGTGTGTGTGTGTATGCATTTGCAATAAAAAAGGTAAGACTCCTCCATCTAAAATATTTTTTTTATTCCAGCACAACTTGAGGATATTAAAGCCATCTAGCATTTTTACAGTGATTAGAAAATCTTAATGAAAAAGAAATACTAACGCTGTTTATAAACTCTGTTCTGAAATACAGTTTATTGATTGTTTCTTTCCTAGGCAAAAATAGTATAGATTTAGAAGAATCATCAGCAAAGAGTGTGGAACCTAAAACCCCCAGAATTAAAGAAGTCCTTAAAGAACGGAAAGTTTTAGAGAAAAAAGTAGCCTTAAGCAAAAAAAGAAAGAAAGATTCGAGGTATGTATTTTATCTGTCAGCATTCCCATTGTAACATTCCCCCCGGCATGCTTTCAGAAGATAGGCATTGACAGGATTAGTAAAGAGCCATACCTTGAATGTGTGTGTCATTATCACATGTTTGTGAAAACCACAGGGTTTCACTTCTCATAGCTTAATTCATTGTGTTAATATCTATGTTTCAAAAGTGTATATTAATCATTTTTGCAGGGTGGGTCCCCAGAAAAACACACATGCATAAACAGTTGTTTCTAGAATTTCAGAGTTCATGGATCCTCTAGAATCCTCAGGAAGTATCTCCACTGTGGACATTAAATAACCTCTTATTTATAGTGACTGCATCCATTTTCCAGGCTTGCTAGGCATTCTCCAACAGTATCTCATGCATCTCCCTATAAACCAGAGGGCTGAACCAAATTCTTATCATTGCTTTATCATCGTTAATTCTATAAGAATTAGAAAGCTGAAAAGACTCTCAAAGTGGCTCTGAAGTCCTTGGAGCCATAAGCTATGATCAGGTTACAATTATGGACATTTGTCACAGACTTTAAGGTAGTAGAATCAATAATCTGCAGAACTCTGTGAGAGGAGTCTGCCCTCAGTTTTCTTACTGTACCTCATTACTATTGATCTGAATAAATACAACTACCCTGTTTACTGAAAAGAAGGTAAGATGTTTGAAATCTAATTATAGCCAATAAAATACTCATTTTCAAGCAATAGATTAGGAATTTTTTTTCAAGTGTACTTTCCTTTAGCGCCAAGTCTAAGTGAGTCTGTGTCACACTGGGGATTATGTTTGCTTCTGTTGACTAAGGTAGGAGTTAAATTGAAATGTAAGGAGGCTTCATTTATGGATCAAGTGTTTATAATAAAGGAAAACGAACCTTTTTTTTTTTAACCTTCCTGAGAAACACTTACATTTGATTAAAATCAAGTTAATGTATGACTCTTTCCTCCCACTTAGGAATGTTGAAGAGAATTCTAAAAAGAAACCACAGTCTGAAGAAGATTCCAAAGAAACTCTCAAGACAAATGAGGTGTGTCTTAATTAATAAAACCCATTTTAAATTCTCTTTTGTTAGATATAGGCCATTCAGTCCTTTGGAGTAAAACTTAGAAATTCAATCTGCTCTTTTCCAAGTTAAATAAAAAAATCCCTCATCTTCAACATTCTTGAACCCCCATTCTATTATGGCCTGAATTCCTCATTTAGACTAGTTGATTCATGTAATCTTTTATTCAGGTAACAGCTACTTTTTTCTACTTTCCTTTCCCTCACCTAACTCCCCACCCCTCTTTCTTATATTGGCAATAACAAAATTGCCAGTAATGCTAATAAGAAAGAAAGGGGGGGTGGCGCCCGGGTGGCTCAGTCGGTTAAATGTCTGCCTTCGGCTCAAGTCATGATCTGAGTCCCAAGATCAAGCCCCACATCGGGATCCCTGTTAAGTGGGAGTCTGCTTCTCCCTCTACCCCTCCCCCTGCTCATGCTCCCTCTCTCTTGCTCACTCTCTTTCTCTCTCTCAAATAAATAAATAAAATCTTCAAAAAAAAGGAAAAGAAAGAAAGAAAGAAAGAAAGGGGAGGGCTCTAAAATCCCTCCACCATGGCAGACCATCCATTTCATTCTCATGCACTCCTCATCCACAAATGTATGTAATTTTGTAGAGTGGATGTAATCTTGCAAAAGGATTTTAACATTCCCTCTTACTCATCTCATGTTACTTTGTAAGCTTCTAATTATTATATTTAATGATTGCATAGTGTTTTATTGAATAGACAAACCATCATTTAAGCATTTCCTTAGAGTCGAGCACTTAGATTACTTCCCAGATCTGATAGATTTAAATAGTAAAAATTATGTTCAATGAATGTTTGGATTATTTTCTTGGGATAAACTTTTATTTTCACTGGGTTTATATCCTTATTTACCCTGCCATATTTATAATGACGAAGCCAAACTTTTTTTTTTTTTTTTGACTAGGCTCCACGCCCGACCTGGGGCTCAAACTCATGACCCTGAAATCAAGAGTCACATGTTCTATCAACTGAGCCAGCCAGGCACCCTTATACCCAAACTATGTTAACATTTCCAAGGGAAAACTAATAATTTAAAGATTATTTATTCATAGCCAATAAATAATCTTCATTTATTTAGAAATTACAGGTATATTTATGAGTATATCCTGATGTTTTAATGGCATATTTTAAAATACTTAGCTTCATTTTGTGGTAAATTTCTTTGAAAAAGTATCTCATAAAACTTTATTCACGTTAATTGGTTGGAACTACTGTAAAATTAGGTTGATAAAATCCCAGTTCGTTTTTTCTTTGGTGAATTTTAAAGTGTCTTTTAAGATTTCACTATGCCCTACTCCCTGAGTTAGTAGAATTGCATTAATCTTTGTGTTAAATGGTAAGAAGGTGCAGTGATAAACTGACCCAAAGACACGAATCTTTCTGAGAACTTCAACCCATTATTTGAATAAGAATAATTACAGGTAGTAGTGAGACTGTACTTAAGTGTGTTTGGTCAGCATTCATTCATTCATATTAGTAATCTCCTCAGTGCCATACCGTGGGGCAGGGAGGAAGGTCAGGTGTGCTCGCCCATCCGTGTCTTCCTTTGGTTACATAAACATACACACGCTTTATATGTGATACGGTTAGTGTTACAGTGAGTTACTGTGTGCATTTGAAACTTCCTAAGTAGAATGTCCTACAAGTATCCCGGACTCACGAGGTTTCCATAAATACTTCAGGCTCCTAAATTAAAATGTTAGGAAACCTTTATTTCAGTATAAAATTTTTAGTTGTCTTCATCGTCAGATATTATGCTTTGGGACTAAAAAGAACATTGGACTGTCATTTGTGCAGCTTATATTTATTAATGGCTACTGGGTATTAGTGAGCTTTAATAATTTGGAGTTAAAGGCCTCCCAAATGCATGGACAGGTCTTAGGAGAAATAACTAATCTGTGCACAGATGTCTATGATGTAGGGGGAAGAGTCCTCAACTGAAAATGAAATCCTCTCAACTTGTTGCGTGGGTATCAGAGCCACTCTGACCTTCAGTTTCCTGGTGCATAAAATGAGGTCGCCTGTACCTACCACAGGCTGCTGGCTGAGATTAAGTGACATGTCATACATGACCGCATTCAGCATATCCAGTGTACCCAAATGTTAAGTTTAAATATAAAAATCAATTTTAGTATTGCTCATATTTTAACTTTTATTTTCTTACAGCATTGTGAAAAGGAAAAGGTATCTTCTTCAAAGGATCTGAAGCATGTTCATGCAAAAAGTGAACCAAGTAAACCTGCCCGGAGACTTTCAGAATCTTTGCATTCAGCTGACGAAAACAAAAATGAATCCAAGATAGAAAGAGAACATAAAAGACGCACATCTACCCCTGTTGTGGTGGAAGGGGCACAGGAAGAGCCTGATACAAGAGATGGGAAAAGGCAAGCAGAACGGTCAGAAGTTGGCACAGAAGAGCCCCAGAAACAGAAAAGCACGCTTAAAAATGAAAAGCATCTAAAAAAAGATGATTCTGAAACCGCACATGTGAAAAGCCTACCTAAGAAAGAGACAAAATCCTCCAAGGAGAAGCTTGAAAAAGAGAAGACTCTGACAGAAGACAAATTGTCTATAAAACATAAATATAAAGGTGACTGTATGCATAAAACAGGTGATGAGACTGAGCTTCATTCTTCAGAAAAAGGTTTAAAAGTGGATGAAAATATTCAAAAGCAAAGTCAACAAACAAAACTTTCTTCAGATGATAAAACTGAACGAAAAAGTAAACATAAGAATGAAAGGAAATTATCAATTTTAGGCAAAGATGGAAAGCCAGTTTCTGAATATATTATAAAAACAGATGAGAATGTTCGTAAAGAAACTAACAAAAAAGAGAGGCACGTATCAGCTGAGAAGACTAAGGCAGAGCACAAATCAAGAAGATCAAGTGATTCTAAAATTCAGAAAGATTCTCTGAGTTCCAAGCAACATGGAATCGCATTACAGAGAAGAAGTGAAAGTTATTCAGAGGATAAATGTGATACAGACTCAACTAATTTAGATAATAATTCAAAACCAGATGAGGTGGTTCACAAGGAGAAGCGAAGAACAAAGAGCTTACTAGAAGAGAAACTTACGTTAAAGTCTAAACCAAAAAGTCAAGGCAAACAGTTAAAAGTAGTTGAAACGGAATTACAAGAAAGTGTCACAAAACAGGTGGCCACTCCAAAACCAGATAAGGAGAAGAACACAGAAGAAATCGACCCAGATAGACAGCGAAAGTCTAAAGTTGAAGACAGACCTTCTGAGGAAACTGGTATTGAAGCTGTATTGGACAGTGCCGCTTCCTCAGCACATGGTACACAGAAGGATTCTAGTCATAGAACCAAGTTACCATTAGCAAAGGAGAAATACAAGGCTGATAAGGATTCAGGCTTCTCCAGACCCGAGAGAAAGTTATCAGATGGGCACAAAAGCAGAAGCTTAAAGCACAGTAGTAAGGAAGTGAAAAAGAAGGAAGAAAATAAATCAGATGACAAGGATGGTAAAGAAGTTGACAGTAATCATGAAAAGGCCAGAGGGAATAGTTCGGTTATGGAAAAGAAATTAAGTAGAAGATTGTGTGAAAACCGAAGAGGAAGCTTATCCCAGGAAATGACCAAAGGAGAAGAAAAACTGGCAGCAAACTCCTTGAGCACTCCCAATAGTTCCTCTGTTCAGAAACCAAAAAAGAGCGGTGATACCACATTAATGCCTGAACAAGAGCCAATGGAAATTGATTCTGATTCAGCTGTTGAAAATGTATTCGAAGTATCTAAAACCCAAGACGGCGGCAATAATAGTTCTCAGCAAGGCATTGACTCTGAAAATGTTATGAAACAAAAAACCACTATCATGGTTCTAAAGGATGAATTAAGAACTTCCACAGTAGATTCAAAAACAGCAGCTCCAGCCTGTAAATCAGGACGTGGAACAGGAGTTGTTAGTAATTCTGAAAAGCACGCTGACCATAAGGGCACCCTGACCAAGAAAGTGCATATCCAAAGTGCTGTGTCCAAACTGAACCCTGGGGAGAAAGAACCCACTCAACAGGGAACTCATGAAACAAGTACAGACTCTGAAACTAGTCATAGACTGTTGTCGCGAACCCCATCAGAAAATGATAGGACACAAAAGAATTTGAAAAACACAACCAGACTCACCGAAGAACATGTTGCTCAAGGAGATGCTGGTTGTGAACATTCCTCAAATTTAGATCCTTCACCGTCCTTAAGTTCATTAACTGTGATGCCTCAGAAACAATCTCACGATGCAGATGTAAGTCCTTTGATTGACAAAAGGACTGTTTTAGAAGGTGGCACAGCCAGCACCTCCCTCGTGGAGCACTCTGATATTCCTAACCAAAGTCTGACTGTTAGGGAATCAGAAATCCCTAGGACAAATGACAGCAAAGAAAGTGGAGCAGTTTCCACAGTAGATATGCTGGCAAAAGTAAGCATGGATAGCAGAAGACACATTCCAGAAGGTTTCCAGCCTGCTGTGCTGCACACTAAACAAGGAAAAGTAGATGTGCCTGTTGGTAGCAAATTAATGGACGTGAATACAGAAAATGAGAATGCTCACAAAGAAGGCGGCTTGATGGACATGGCCAGGAAAGAAAGTGACTTAAACACAGAGCCCAGTTCAAAGCAGACAACAAGAGCTGTACTAGAAAATGGCAAAAAGCATGGCATCACTGTTGACCCTGTGGTAGGCGTGAGAACAGAAAAAGATGCTGAGACCATCAAACTTAAATGTAGTCGTGGCCCAGGTGAAATGGAAAACAAATCAACTGTGGTTGAAGGAAGGACTGAAAGTAGTGAGGTCGACACCAGTGCTGGAAGTAACACTCCTTCCTCAGGTTTACAGCAAAGAAATGGAGAAACTGCTGATGGCACAGCCGGGTCTAGCAGAGCAGAAGAGACTTCTTTTGCCACTAGCACTGCAAGGAAGGACGAAGGTGTTCCCCTAAACACAGTAAAGGCAGGGGATGCCACGACCACTTCCTCAGAAACAGGAGAGGGCGAGGTGGCTGTGCCCTGCACGAGCATTGAGGCAGATGAAGGCTTCATAACAGGGGCATGCTCTAAAAACAATCCTCTTCACACTGGGGCAGAAGCCAGCGAATGCACGGTTTTTGCTGCAGCTGAAGAAGGTGGAGGCGTTGTCACAGAAGGATTTGCCGAAAGTGAAATCTTCCTCACAAGCACCAAGGAGGGAGAGAGTGGAGAGTGTGCTATGGCTGAATCTGAAGAAAGAGCAATGGACCCTGTGACTGCTCACGAAGTTACGGTTGAAGACCATGTCAACAGTGGTGCGACAGAAGAGAAAGATGATGCTGTCACCAGTGCCGGCTCTGAAGGAAAATGTGACGGTTCTTCACGTAGAGACTCGGAAATGGCTGAAGGAACTGTTACCTTTATTAGTGAGGTTGAAAGTGATGGCGCGGTGACAAGTGCTGGGACAGAAATAAGGGAGGGCTCCTTAAGCAGTGAAGAGGTGGATGGATTCCAGAGAAACGTGACGAGAATGGGCCCCAAAAAAGAAACCGAGGGAACTGTGACGTGCACCGGAGCAGAAAGGAGAAGTGCTACGTCTGTTATGTGCTCAGTAACAGGTGCCGAGCGACAGGAAGAGCGCATGGTTACAGGCGCAGCCGTGACCCTTGTCAGTAATGACACACCACCAGGAACCAGTGCCCCCCAGGAAGGAGATGCTTCTGTGAATGACGGGGCAGAAGGCGAAAGTGCCGTCACCAGCACAGGGATAACAGAAGAAGATGGAGAGGGGCCGGGGAGCTGCACAGGTTCAGAAGAGGGCAGTGAGGGCTTTGCTTTAAGTTCCGAATCAGAAGACAATGGAGAGAGTGCAATGGACAGCACGGTAGCCAAAGAAGCCACTAACGTACCATCTGTCGCCGCTGGGCCGTGTGATGATGAAGGAATTGTAACCAGTACCGGTGCGAAAGAGGAGGATGAGGAAGGTGAAGGGGTGGTGACCAGTACTGGAAGGGGAAATGAAATCGGGCATGCATCCACTTGCACTGGGACAGAGGAGGAGAGTGAAGGGGTATCGATTTGTGGAAGTGCCGAAGAAGGCGACAGTCAGATTGGTACTGCAGCAGGGCGCGTGGGAGCGGAGGCTGGAGCCACCATCACCAATGCCAGTGAGAGCAATGTTGACAGCATGAGTGGTGCAGAGAAGGGCATGAAACATAGGGAGATCTGCTCCAGTGCGAAAGGGATTGTAGAAAGCAGTGTAACCAGCGTGGCTTCAGGGAAGGGTGAAGTGGCACCAGTTCCCGAAGGTTGTGAGGGTCCCATGACTAGTGCAGCTTCGGGTCAGGGTGACAGTTTGCTCACCAGAAAAGAAAAAGTCGATGATACAATTTCCACCGGCTTGGTGGGGGGCAGTTATGAGGTACTTGGATCCAGGCCGATCCCAGAATGTGAAGCTGGTCACACATCACCCAGTGGAAAAGAAGACGAAGGTATCATCACCTCAGTGGACAATGAAGAATGCGATGGCCTTTTGGCCAGTACAGCCAGTGACAGTGTTACCAACCAAACTTGTTTAGCTGGCGGTAAAAGTCCAGGCAAAGGCTTGATGATTTCCACCAGTACCACACATGACTACAGCACTCAGTTAAGCACAGTTACAGGCGTGGAAGAAGGTCACTCAAGTGCGCTGAGAACTGGAGAAAATATGGAAGGCACCAGAATAAACATGGAGGAATTTGAGGCCCCCATGCCCAGTGCAGTGTCAGGAGATGAGAGCCAGCTCCCTGCTCTGAGAAATGAAGAGAAAGATGAGTGTGCCATGATTTCCACGAGCATAGGGGAGGAGTTCGAAGTGCCCATTTCCAGTGCCACAACCATCACGTGTGCAGAAAGTCCGCAACTGGTGGCCACCATGGAAGAAAGCGCTCAGGACCCCGGCTTGGTGAGCACCGACGACTTCGAGGGGCCCATGCCCAGCGCACCCACAGCGGTTGAGAGCCCTCTTGCCTCAACTAGCAAGGAGGAGAAAGATGAGTGTGCGCTCATCTCCACCAGCATAGCAGAGGAGTGCGAGGCTTCTATTTCTGGCGTCCTCAGGGAAAGTGAAAAGGTGCGACCCACCCCCTTGGGTCTGGAAGAGAAAGACGGGAGTGCCATCATCTCCACCAGCTCGGGAGAAGACTGCGAGGGCCCCGTGTCCAGCGCCGCCCCTCGGGAAGGTGTCCAGCCCTCGGTCACCCGAGCGGAGGAGATCAGCGACACCGCCATGATTTCCACGAGCACCTCCGAAGGCCGAGAGGCAGTCATGATGGGCGCTGTCCCACAGGACGATGAGCCACCTGGCATGGCAAGGTTGGAGGACTTGAGTGACGCCGCCATCATCTCCACCAGCACAGCCGAGTGCGTGCTGGCGCCCGCTGGCCTCAGCAGGCAGGAGGAGAACCTGCAGACTGCGAGCAACGCGGACGGGAGAGATCACCCATCGGCCCACAGGATGAACAAGGGCGAGGCCCCGAAACCCAGCCTGCTGGCAGCAAACAGCTATCCGCGCCCTGGGCCACCCGCAGGGGGCAGAGCCGCAGGCGCCGAGGAGGGCCACCACAGGGTGTCAGTCCGTGCGCCCTCCGCTGCCGGCGGCCCGCCAGGTGCTGCGCGAGCCCAGGAGGAGGGTTGCAGCAGGGACGGCTCCCGCGAGGTGCCACTAGTGGGGAAGGGACAGAGTGAGAGCAATTTGTGCCTCGTCAATGCGGCAGAAAGGAGTGTGTGGCTGAGCTCTGTTCCGAGAGGACAGGGGAGCCAGGAGGCGGCTACAGCAGGCCGCAGCACCTGTTGGGCAGGAAGGGGTCTGCGGAGCCGAGCGGACTCGCCTGAGGATCTGACGGGACCAGAGCAGAGGGCGGGGCCGACGGCTGAAGCCCCCTCCCTCGGGATCCAGTGTTTGCCAGCAGTAAGTCCTGGTGCTAAGAAAGCCGATGACGTGCCACCTGCCAGAGACACTGCGGTGGAGCCGTCCTCCCCTGAGCAGTCCTGGCCTGCCGCCCCCGTGAACGCCACCACTGCATGTCTTAATGGCCAAGAATCAGAGATTGGCCCTTCCCCCGAGCCAGTCCTTCCAGCGGCCTACAATGTAGCTCTGCCTGCTCCAAACTATGAGCAGGACTTGACTCTAAAGAGTGATCACAATGGCAAACGGCGGGTTCAAGGGTCCAGCGAGAAAACAGGAGATGGTAATGGCATGAGGAAATCATCCCAGGAGGGAGGAGACCTCAAGGTCACTGTTTCCCCTGAAGAAAATTTGCATGACACAGGTGAGAATCTCTAATTGCACATTTTAGCATTTTACAAAGATGATTGCGTGTAGAGTACATTTAAGACTGTCTTCCAAAAGAGGATTTTGGTTCCAGAATGTCACAGAATAACTTCCCAAATGGGAAGGTCGAGCTTAGAAACTTGGGTTTTAAAACTGAAAACCTTAGACCCATTTCTCCTGTGCTAGGAGGGCAGAGGCAGGAAGCTGGGGGAGGGAAAGTCAGCCAACCATGTTCAAGTTGCTAAACCTTTGACCCTCGGGTTTCTTGTCAGTCAAAATGAACACTACCTTACAACAGCCCTGCGAAATGAGTATTTTATTATCACCCTAATTTTACAAAGGAGGAAATGGGTTCTGAGTGTTTAACTTTGCATAGTACTTGGGGCCCCTTAGGAAAAAATTACCTCTGAGCTTCAGTTTTCTGTTGTGTAAGATGGGGATAATAGTCAACAACAAACACCATTCCAGCCCTCATCTCATGTCCTATTGACTTGTGGTATGTGTCAGTTAAGTTTGGCTGACTACTTAAAATAGGGGAGCACATTTTTTTTTTTTAACTGAGGTTTTCGTTCAGGTAAAATGAGTTTCTGGTTTGGAATTTGTTTGAAAGAAAAGAAACGTTCCCTCCTGACGGATTTCAGAGAGTGTCAATCTTGCTAGACATACTTGATAACTTTCAAAGGGGTAAGCTTTTGGGCTCAGTCATTCACTATGCCATCCTACTTGGGACACTCTGTGCCAGCTACTACTGTGCTAGGCTCTGGGAGTGCAAAGGTACTCTTCAAAATGGAGAGCAGCTGGAAAGCCAGCCTTGTGTTTTAAGTAGGCGGTGACAGTCTGGTGGCAGGTGCTTAGATGCTGTGAGAACTGAGGGACGTCGTGGGCTAGACTTGAAGGGGTCAGGGATGTTGACTTTTCTACTCTGGCTATATAAATTGTGGCGTCCTGGACTTTTAAACTGGAACAGAGCTTGAATGTCATCAAATACAGCCTCAGGAAACTGAGGCCAGTAGATTGAGTCCTGTTCATTATAGGGACTTAAGAAAGGAGCCATTAAGAAGTGTCGTCTAAGGGTTGAAATAACTTGAAAACTTACCATTGAATTTAGCTTGGGTAAATGGAAGGCTCTGAAGATTTTTATGACTTAGCCATTGCTACAGTCTGTTACTCCTTCCCCTCCCCACCTTTGTTTCCCTGAAGGAGCAAAAACAGAAGAGGTTTTAGCAAGGAAAAGCCTGCAACCTCTTAGAGAAAGGAAGGATTTTCTTTGGAGGCTTCTGTGTGGGCAGGCGAAAGAACTGGAAGCCACAGTCACAGAGGGACAAGGGAGAGAAAGAAAGGACTACAACAAGGATAGGATTGAGTCTCCACCAGAGAAAATGCCATTTTCCTTTTGTCTGCCTCATGGCTTCCTAACTTGATTTTCGACTTTGCTGTGTCAGGGTGAAGCAACAAAGTGAGCCTGGTCATAAACATTTTCTTTGTTGAGAATATATCCCAGTGGCCCAGAATATTTTCTTTTAGGGCCAAACTTGATACAGAACACTGTAGAAAAATATTTGGAAATGTGATGTCTCCAGAAGTAATCTTTTGTTATTCTTTCTGGGCAGCCGTCTTAACAGCAAGAAACAATTTCACTCCCCAAAAATGAGTAACTGACCCCTGCCTTTCATCCAAGATTTTGCATCCATATTCCTTTTATTGTTTTTTACTGATGGCAAAATAAAACAGCAGAGGAGGGGGTCATGGCATGCTAGATAATAACATCCTGTTACCTTTTGATTCAGCATGTATTTTGTAAGCAAATTCTTTAATTGGTTTAATGGTCTGCATTTCATTAGGCAATGAAGAGTCTCCGCTGAATGTTCTGGGAGGACGGGCACTGAAAGGCACCTTGAAAACCGAGGTATGGGTGATAGTTCAATTATGCTGAGCTGTAGATGATGAGTGCCATTTTACCGCACGCAGACACATGTGTCCTTAAGATCACATGGCTCCTGTTGCCAGCGTACTTAAGACACTTACACATTGTTACTGTCATATCCTGAGGCAGGAAAGCTAAGAACCTCAACAATCTCAGTAAATAGTGCCATCCTAGTTCCATTTACTCAAACCAGACACCAGGAGTCACCTTCAGTCTCTTCTTATCACCCCCCCCCCCCATTTAATCCATTGCCAGTTCTTACCGGATCCATTTCCAAAATATAACTCCGTTCTCCACGCCCCCGCATGGCTGCCTCTGAGTGTATGAGAGGCAAGGCGGCAGTAAACCCAGGGACTATGTACAGTGCAGAGGGGACCCCACCTACCAGCAGGGGCCATGGGCGCACAGACGGGAGGGCTTGCGAGGAAGATTTGGGAGCGGGGTTTTACAAGTAGAGTAGAAGTTTACCTGAGGAGAAAGAAACAAAAGAGCCTTGCAGGCAAAGACACGTGTTCTAGAAACAGAGCAGGAAGGCCAGTTGTGAGCCATGGGCACTGCAGTGATAGAGGGCGTTCTGTGGACAAATGCAGACCTGACAAGGGAGGGAACGTGATCGATGAGGGTCGTGTATATCATTACTAATTTGGAGTTTTACTTTTAAAGCAATGGGAGAACCATTGATGAATGAAATATGAGATTAGATTGATTTTGTTTGTTTGTTTTCGAAAGTTGGCACGGATTCGTTTTCAGTTTCGCACAGACTGGAAAGTGGTCTTTTATGTTATTACAAGATGCTAGATGTTTTATTTAAGTTTAGGTTAGTCATGACTTCTTGTTGTAAAAACCTCAGGTAGCTTAGTTTTTTATGGTGCTTTGGACTTTTTTAGACATTTGTACCGTCAGAGAAAGAGAAAAACCATGAAATTCTAGCAGCACCAGCAAGTCCATGTGGGAGAAAGCCAAGTGGAGTAGGTAAGCTCCTTTCTGTGGTGATTCACATGATGGTTTTCCCAGACTATGATTTTACCTTTTGCTACAGCTTAAAATCAATAGCTGAGGGGCGCCGGGGTAGTTCAGACAATGAAGCATCTGCCTTTGGCTGAGGTCTTGATCTCAAGGTCCTGGGATCAAATCCTGCATCAGGCTCCCTGCTCAGCGGGGAGTCTGCTTTGCCTTTTCCCTGTGCCCCTCTCCTCAACTCGTGTTCTCTCTCACTCTCTGCTCTGCTCCCTCTCTCTCAAATGAACAAATAAATCTTAAAAAAAAATAAAATCAAAATAATAGCTGGTTCATAATAAAACACTGACAGGCTATGTGAATTTGCCTCTTGCTTTTTAAAATAGGTTGGAGAGGTTTCTTTACCATTTCATTTTTAGCATATACTTTCTCTCATCAGTTGTCAGTCAATTTTATGTAAGGTAATTGTTTAAATCTCTTATTTCCAAATAAGTACAGCAGAAAGCAAGTCGCTTTGGAGCAAACTCTTGCTCTTTCCCCAAAACGTGTCTCCATGCACTTTCCTGCCCTTTTAGGTGCTGTCACACCTCCTTTGCAAAAGCTAGCCTGCTGCCCACGCATCCACTCAGACCTCTGCCTGTTGGCCCTTGGACTCTGGCTGGGCCCCAGTGACCGCTGACATTGCTGCCAGTTTGTACAAGCTTTTCCCAGGCTCTGTGCGCTGTCTTCCGGGTCTACTTCATGTTTTGTAGGAGAGAGCCTTGGGATCAGAAAGGATTAAGGCAGCAGCTCCCAAACTCAGGACCACTTTATACTCCTAAAAATTATTGAGCATCGCAGAGGACTTTTGTTACGTGGATTATATCTGTTGACATTTACCAAATAAGAAACTAAAACTGAGAAGGTTATATGTATTCATCCAATATAATTAACTTACTGTAGGTTAACATTAAATAACACTGTTTTTCGTGAAAAATAGCAGATTTTCCCAGATGACAAAATGTAGTAGGAAAAGCGACATGGTTTTGCATTTTTGCAAATCTCTTTAAATCTAGCACAATAGAAAGCAGCTGGTTACTCGTGCTATTTCTGTATTCGGTATGTTGCTATCGTTATCTTGGTTGAAGTATATGAAGAAAATTCGGCATCACACTTAACATGGTTGGATTTTAATAGCCTGTTCAGATAATTCTGGGAACATCACATGGCCTCTGGAAACTTGCACTGCATACTCATGAATTTAAAAGATAAATAACATCTTAGTATTTTGACAATAGTTTGGACCTTGTGGAGCCCTTGATGGAAGATTTCAGGGGCCCCAGGGGTCTTTGGACCGCACTTTGAGAGCCACTGGGTTAGGGAAATAGAAATGAGAATTGTGACAATGGACAATTATTTCTGGTTTGTATTCTAGTCATTATTGTATCGTCTCTTCTGATGTGCATATTAACTAGGGGAAAAAGTAATAGCAACTTTAGAGCTTGTGACCAAATTTATGTCATTTCTTTTTTTTTTTTTTAATGTTGAAATGTCCATGCAAGTTGCATAGAGCAATCAGGGTGATTTTAGTTGCAAGTCACAAGAAACCCTACAAATGTTTATAGGACAAATATAGGTATATAGGTAACAAATGTTACCATCTTAGGCAGTTTAGTCTGTTAGAACAGAATTCCATAGACTGAGTGCTTAAGCACCAAATGCTTATTTCCCTTGGTTCTGGAGGCTAGAGGTCCAAGTTGAGGGTGCCAGCATGGTCAGGTTCTTTATAAGGGCTCTCTCTTTGGTTATGTTCTTGCATGTATGCATGCAGAGAAAGAGATCTTTCTCTTCTTATTTCCATAAAGACACTAATCCCAGCACAGTGTTCCACTCTCATGATCCCAAAGGCCCCACCTCCAAATACTATCACACTGGGGACTTAGGGTCTCAATATATGAATTTTGGGGGGACTCAAACATCCAGTCCATAATAGTATTCACAAAACTGCAAAGTTCAGACAGAGCATAATCCAAAAGCATGGTCATGTCCCCAAAGACCCATCTTGCAAAGACCCAATTTCTTCCCTTTCCCTCAGCCCTCAGCAGAAGTAATTGCTTTCTCATTTGTAAGCCTCTAGAGAAATATCTTTGTCCTCTCATTCCTGGCCAAAATCCCAAGACTTACTCTGATTCAGCTTAGGTATCGTTGTCCACCCTAAACTAATTACTGTGGCCAGATGAATGTACTTGTTGGTTGATTAAAAGTAAATCAAGTGCTCTGTTCCTGGGGTGAGAGTAGAGTTTGTGTCCCTGGAAACACATTATGCCCCAGACCACAATCCAAGCTCTTGGGGAAGGTGCCAGGAGAGCAACTATCTGTTTACAAGGTGATGACCTTGGCTCTTTAAATTATTCCCCCAACAAACATTGGTAAGCAAGGTGTTTGTGAGTACTAGGGAAATTGAGGTAGAGAATGCAGTCCCTGTCTATGCTCAGGGAGTTTGCAGAAATAACATGCCAGTGAGGAGGGTGCTCTCTGTAATAAAGATACATTCGTGTCTGGTGGGGTCAGCTTTGCTGGGGAGGGCTTTGGGGAGGGCTGGGGTTTAAGATGAACCAATCTCTCTCTTCCCTTTAATTATAGAAAGTAAGACACGTAGAAGTGCGTACTCATTTTTCCACTTCTCATACCCACCTTAAATACAATACTATATTTAAACAAAAATGAAATCATAGTATTTATAGTGTTTTCTTTTTTTTTTTTAAAGATTTTATTTATTTATTTGACAGATAGAGAGATCACAAGTAGGCAGAGAGGCAGGCAGATAGAGAGGGGGAAGCAGGCTCCCTGCTGAGCAGAGAGCCCGATGCGGGGCTCGATCCCAGGACCCTGAGATCATGACCTGAGCCGAAGGCAGAGGCTTTAACCCATTGAGCCGCCCAGGCACCCCTATAGTGTTTTCTAATTTCTTATTTTTACTTAGTGTATACAGATTGACTTCATTTGTTTTAACAGCTGAAAGTAGTCTGTAATGCATTTTCCCATTTGTTAGATCTTTAGTGGTCTCCAGTTTTTATAGCATTTACTATTATAAATGAAGCTGCAATGAAGTTTCATATGTGTGTAGTTACATATTTCGCCAAGTATTTCCATAAAAGAGAACTGAAGGGTCAAAGAATATGAAAGTTTTTAATTTTCATAACACTTGTCACTGCCCCTAAGTTGGAGCCAAATACAGAGGAATGAATAGGTGTGCATTAGGTGGACACGGCAAAGGGAAGGGCAGTGTGTAAGGAGTAGTGTGTATAAATCCTCACCCAGAACTATCTGGGGTGATCAGGGCAGGGACCTTCCAAGGCAAAAGCATCTGACGGGGTGACCTTCAAAGTATGGGATCTCAAAAGCCTTACAAACTGAAGTATCAAGCACTTGTATATATGTGTTAAAGTACAAATAATTGGGCACCTAGGTGGCTTAGTCAGTTAAGCATCTGCCTTCGTCTCAGGTCATGATCCCAGGGTCCTGGGATCGAGCCCTGCATCCGGCTTCTTGCTCAGCAGGGAGTCTGCTTCTCCCTCTACCCCTCCCCCAATCATGCTCTCAAATAAATAAATAAAATCTTTTTTTAAAAAGGTACAAATAATTAATAATCCCATTTGCTAATTGTCAAGAAGGTAACATTTTTGGATTCTGAAGTCCTTTGTTCCCACGGTTTATTCCAGATGACTTCACTGTGTTTAGGTACGATTCAATAGGAGATCTACTTATGTAAAAGGAAGTTGTTTAAAAGAAAAATGTGTGTTCTGTCATTGTTGAGTAGAAACAGTAGACCTTGTACTTCAAATATCCAGAGAATATAAATAGACCATTGCTGTTTGAAGGAATAGACTCTAACTTTTCACTTGATGGCATTATTTTTAAATGAACCAGTGTCACTTTGCAGCTGAACAGTTACAGCAAAGGTCTGCCTTTCTCCTAAGCTTCAGAGGACCAACGTAGTTAAAGAGGTGCAGGGATTTAATGGACCACTGCCATTATTATAAAAATGCAGGCAACATTAATTTCTGTTGTTTTTCTGGCATAATGGCAGGCACAGTTTGTAAAAAATAATTGGTCAGAATTTAATAGTTCACAAGGCAGCTAGGCAATAGCGACATAGTCCTACTTTACCTTAAAAAATTCTAAGTTTGTTTCTCCGTGGTTCAGAAACAATATTCAGTTTCCTTATTTCTCATTTTTGTTTTTGAACAGCTGAACTGCAGAGGGAGCCTTTCTTGGTGAATGAATCACTTAATAATGTAAGTCACCATAATGGTTTGGGTTTTGTTGTGGGGCTTGGTGTTTTGAGAGCAAATGGAAAGGGGACATCTAGCAAAGGGGTTGTCTGTGCATGCTTTAGGAGACAGGAGACTGTTTTTGGTGTGCTCTCCACTCAAGTGCAACATACCAGCTGAGATATTCAGGCCAGTGTTCAACTGTATCCACTGATGTCATGAATTTTCGTTGTTTTCCCCAAGAAAGAAAAGATCACTCTGAATTCAGCAGCACTGCATTCTAGTGTCTCCTTAGGCCAATGTCTTGAAGCATTTAAGGAAACAGAAGAAGGCCCATATACCTCAGACTAGGAAACTCACCTCAGAATTACTAATGAAATCCTTCAAAGAACTATGAACTTTCTATTTTTTATTATTGTAACAAGTTTATAATTGGATTACAACATCTGAAATTATCCTGTTGCTATAGATAAAACATTTATTTTGAGAACTAAAGTTCATTTTGTATTTCTGTAAAGCTTTTTTGAAGATACTAAACTCTAATTGCCACGTATACATATTCTTTCCCAGCTGTGGCTGTCATAATCTCTTTTGTGCTTGAAAGAAATTTTATGTCTTTCTTAATGCACAGGGGACCTGATACCAGGAGAGAACATTCTGTAAAATGCCTGCAAATTGCAAAGAGACACATTATTTCCAGTGTCCCAAGGGAACTCGGGGGAGCTGTGTGCACTGCCAGACATCAGAGGGCTATCTTCACCCCTTTGAAACATCCTGCTTTATAGCTAGAAACTCATACGCAGTCAGCTGAGTAAGAGGAACGAGAAAAGCCCACTTGATTTGGTTCAGATTTACTCTCCAACGGGATTCCAAATGTGGGGCCAGTGTTCCTCCTCACCTCATTTCCCTGAGGCACTCGGCAGCTGCCTTTCCCCAGTCTGAGAGTATCAATGGCCTTTCCAAATATGCATGAAATTCTGTAGCTAGGCTTTAGAATGTTGTAGGAAATTCTAAGACTTCCCCTCAGTTAAAAAAAAATAAAAGTATAGTTGACGAGATTTGCCAGAGAGATGATGACAGAATGACAGAATCCTTTAGCATTTTTAAATAAAGAAAAAAATCATGAGGGATCATTGGATGGGAAGAGAATTCATAGAATTCAGATTTTTTTTTTTCTACTTACACTTTTGTCATAACCATTTTAAAGACAAGGAGAATAAAACATGGTAGGATGATAATTTGTTAAACCAAAACTTCTTTAAAAGGAAGATGCTCTGTGCTCTACAACTTCTGGATGAAATTTAAAAGAGCATGTATTCCAGCCCATTTCCATATTTCCCACAAACAACCAGGTTATGTCAGTTCTCCTGCTTGTTTTTTCTGCCTTTAAGACTTTGGTGATATTATCCATAAATAACCTTTTCTGTGGTATGTTTAGGTCAAAAATATGGACTCAAGCGCAAATGAAGAACTTCGTAGCAAATCTCCTAACAAAGAAGGTCAGTTAATGAATTTCGTAGTGTTAATGTTGGTATTAATTGTATTAATTGTAGTTCCCATTTGTTGAGTGCTTTCTATATGCCAGGCCCTATGCTAATTACTTGACAAATTTTCTCTTAATTCGTATCATTTGATAGGTATTAATAGCATTACTTCTCTAGGTGGGGAAACCAAGGCTGGGAGAGGTCCACTGCCTTGTTCAAGGCCCTGCAGCTTATAAGTGGTGCCTTGACATGAATAGCTACTAGAACTTTGCCAGTAACTTCACAGTAGACTTAATCCGATGTGAATACAAAATGTGTAGCTGCCTGAGGTTTGTACTGTAGGAGAAGTTCTGTGCTCAGCACTTGTGTTTACTTCTGACAGGCTGTCTCTATTTAGTAGATCAGTATGTCACATTTATGTCAGTCTTCTCCTAGGAGTCAGGCCTCATTCCATGAAACCTGTGGAGGCTGCCAACTCCGGAGGGATAATTCTCCTCTCAAAAAGAACTTAGAATGTTGTTGATACCTTATTCCAAGAGTGGGGAAAGAAGTCTTTTTATAATAATATATTATAACATATTTCAAACCAAAATAAAGCAGCAATAATTATAAACACTCATGTACTCATCACCTAGTTTTGTCATATTTTTAAAAATGTAGTATATTTGCTTCAAATGCTTTTTAAAAAAATGTTACAGATATAGTTGAAATCACATATGCCTCGCTGATCCCAGTCTCTCTTATCCCGCTCAAAAGGGAACCACTATTCTGCAATTGGCTATATATATTTCCATAAAAAATATGTAGCCTGATGTTGCATGTTTTAGGAAGAGGGTATCACATTAGAGAAACTGTCTCCACCTTGTTTTTTCATGTGGCGTTATGCTCTGAAATTGTGTCATGCTGATATGTATAACTCTAGTTACTTTATTTCAGTTGCTGTTTGGTATTCCATTGTGTGAATATACCACTGTAATTCTTTTTTGCTTTTGTTGGTGGACATTTGGGTCTTTTGCAACTTTTCCCAATTGCAGAGTGCTGCCGTGGATGATCTTGTACCTGTCTCCCAATATATACGTCGTGTACCTGGAACCTAAGTGTGGAATTGCTGAGTTGGTGGGCATCTCTTCAGCTTTACGGGATGTGCCAAATTGTCCCTGGGTGGTGTACCAATCGTAACTCCACACCTTCTCCTGTATTTGGTATTACCAGACTGGTGAACGTTTGCTAATCTGACAGCTATGAAATAATACCTACTTGTTTTCCTTGGATACATCTTCACACTGTGTTGCTACATGAGCTGGAGGAAACTGGCTGTGAAGTCGCTGTGCGGAGTCCGGTGACCTCATCCCTCCATGAACCCATTTAATTACATTCTACAAATGGGAATCACAGAGCTTACCTGATTGCTGTGAAGACCCCGTCATGATGATTTACAAAGTGTCCTTCCCGCTGCCATGCACACCGCTAACATACGTATTGGAATGAATAAATACTGAACTTTTTTTTCACTTTTTTGTATTTATTAATCAGAGATATCCAGCGGCAGAAAAGACAACACAGAAGCCTTAAGAGATCACAGTGTTGAAGCAAATCCTAAAGAGGTGGGTTTTCATAAGAAACTCAAGTATTTCATGTTTTGTACATAGTGCTTTTGTACAAAGGCCTTACTTCTTTGTATGTATTAAAAATTAAATGGATCTCCATATCACTTGTATCTGTTTATACTCTTGTGTAGGTAATTATTGGTAACTATGTCCATGTTGTACAGTCAGGAAGGCTAAGTGTTATTTCTTACACTTTCCTCAGTTCTTTGCTAGGCCACTGAAAGAGGAGAACACTACCAATTAAGGACATGCCACTGATTGTAAGACATAGCTTGACTTCAGAGATGGGAAAAGGAGTAGTATTTTTTTTAAAACGTATTTTAGAATGGTTGGAATACAGTGACTGACCAGAAGCAGATTTGAATGTTTTGTATGGATTTACATCCAAATCCAAAAAAAAAAAAAAGACTCCACCTTATAAAATAAGTGTCATGCAAATCTAGATGCTAAAAGTGTTATTCTGGATTTTTAAAAACTTATTTCAAAGACTAAAGCTAATAAAATGTGCTGTCATTTCAGTAGATTTGGTTCCAAATTCTATTGACTTTAATATATAGTCATTCTTGATTGCAGGGTGAAGAGGAAGAAAGGCAGATGCCTAAAAGAAAAAGAAAGAAGCATTATCCCTCTTCAGAAGATGAACTAGGTAACATATATAGAGAATATATATTCTTTTTTCAGACATCTTGGAAGATCATATTATTTTTACATCCAAGATATTGGGCAAGTATCAGAAAATCTTTGAGAGGAGTAATTGCTTGCTTTTACAGCTCTGGAGTCCAGTTTGTATCCAGACTGGCTTGGCATCTCCAGGGTTTTTTCTGAAGTTGATTTACAAACTACATTGTTATCTGCAAATGACCCAACCTGGAACTCACACAGACCCACGCTCGCTCTGTAACCTGTGCCTGGCACCCAACCGGGCGCCATCTAGCTCTAGCTCCTTATCTTCTGTCATCAGCAGACGCCTCCCAGAGCCAGTGAAGCACGTTAGTAAAGTTCATATAATAGCCCGCGTGTGCTTCATACTGTTGATTTTCCTATGGTCTGTAACAGTGCTATCCAGTAGAACTTGCCACAATGATGGAAATGGTTTTTTGTCTAGTACAGTAGCCACTAGCCACGTGTGACTCTTGAGCCATTAAATATGGTTGGTGTGAATGAAAGACTGGATTTATAATTGCACTTAATTTTAATTATTCAAAGTTCAACAGCCACATGTAGCTAATGGCTACCATATCAGATGGTACAGAGACTTATACATTGATACCTGACATGAGGTACAAATGTGATGAATATTTATTAAGTAATATGTGAGAAAGAATGGATAAATACTTTCCTTTTTTGGTTAGGAGCATGTAATTATTTTTTAATTCTTGAGTTCATATTTTAGGTACTATTCATGTTATTTTATGCACATTCATAATAACTATGTGAGTTAGGCATTATCACCATTTTATAAATAAAGAAATTAACATTTGGCGAGATTGTGACTTTATTCCCACCCAGTAAATCTGATTCCTAAACCCATGGTCTCAGTCACTCAGCTGTACCTCCTAGGTGGTAACACATTCAGGAAGTTAAAAGTATCTCTGGAAACTTCGTATGCCCTAAGCCCTTATCAAAGAGCCTGCTAGCATATTGGTGTCAGCTAAGCATTTGTGGATTTTTTATTTTATTTTTTATATTTTACTTTTTTGGTTTTTGTCACGGCCCCAGTCAGTGTTCAGTGCTTATATCACATGACATAAATACATTTAGAATAACTTTTGGCTTCACTATATCACAAGACTAAAAAAGAAGTCTTAAACTGTCTTAAAATAGAACTGTGCATTTCATTTTTCATTTAGCTTTTATTCCTTTGTGATTCTGCCCAAACTGATTTACAGATGATAATCCAGATGTCCTAGATTCCAAAATAGAAACAGCACAGAGGCAGTGTTCTGAAACTGAACCACAAGATACAAAGGTATTCTTTCCACGTATAAATTTTAAGTTTGGGGGGTAACCTAATTGCATCACTGTGAAGACTTACTATAATATTCTTTTTCATTTTAGTATTCTTTTTACTTTACATAGCTCTAATATAATCACTTTATTATAAAATGTATATTTTTAGGGTTCTGCAGAAAAAAACATACACTGCACTTTATTATTTTAAACTGTAAGAGTGTATTAATTTCACAGTTTATATATTACCATTGCTCAGGTTTCTGTTCAGTGATGTCATTGACTTCAGGCTTCTAGGTGCTTCCTTCCAAAGTGTCGGATGCTTTACCACAGATGTGCTTGCACCGAAACATTGAAATACAGTGATACATATTATGTTAAAGTTTTAATAATCTGCCTTCTCTCTACTTTACTTCCTGCCCCAAAAATATAAGTAATCCAAGGATTGGCCTCACTCATTGCCTTTTTTTCATATGGTCTTATTTTCATCTGATGACTCAGGGAGGTGGCTTACAAATTTTATTTCTGCTCCTGCTCTCTAGGCCCAGATTTCTCCATTTCCTGCTAGATACCTCTTCTTAGGCATGCTTCCATTTCTGAGACTCGGTGCTGCTCATTGTCTATTCCAAACTAGTTCCATCTCCTTTTTCTGTCTTTCTCTAATTTATTTTTTTCCACCATGTTCCAAAAGTGTTTAAGTCAGCTTATAAAAATATATGCAATTGAATTCTAGCTTACTAAAACCAGTTCAAAGTCTCTGTTTTCCGCCAGTGACTGATGAACTAAATAAAAAGTAGTAAAAGAATTTTAACAACCAAGCAGAGAGTCATGTATCGTCATGAATTTCAATTGGTCGTGGTGAAGGAAAGAAACAGGATTTTAACCCCATCCTTCCCCCTACCCTATCTAGAACAAGAATCCTGAGACAGTACTCCTTAATTTGGAGAGAGGCTGCAATATTAAAGGGGTCTCTTTTTATTTTCCCTTCGATATCATGTAAGTTTTTTAATGCAGAATTTAAGTAAAATATACCAACCATTTTCACTAAGAAATCACATCTGGATAATGTTTTCAATGTTTTTATAAGACAATTCTAATTTTATATTTTAATTTGTGTGGGGGTTGGGTTTGTTTTGTTTTTTTACATACTATATCAGTATTACAGTACAACAGTTTGGTTTTTCATGCTGAAAACTGTTTTTGCAACTAAGGGTGAATGATTCAGCTGTTGAGAGACCATTGCTCTAAATCAGGCCACCTGGATACCCTGAAATTCTCATAGGCACTTTCCCCCTTTATCCCTTCCCCCTAATCCCCTCCTCCACCACCCAATAAAGAAAAGAAATCTGTTGCAAGTTCCTATCAGTTCCTTGTTTGGAGTTTCTCTCAAAGAGATAAAATACAGGATGAGGGAGGAAAAGACTGATTCTATTTTGGAGGGAAAAAATAATGCCCTTGTTGCTTTATGGTTGAGCTTTGTCTCCTATTCTGCCTTCAGAATTTGTATCTCTTTGTATAGCCTTACTAGCTGCAAGAAAGAGTTACTTTTTAAAAATTCTGCAACAAACTTATAATAAAACAGCTAGAAATTTGTTTTTGAGATAAAAAGGAAAACTTTGGGGACGACAAGTGAGACAGGGTTAAGAAGCTTCTTGTATTGTTCAACTTCTCCACAGGAGGAGAACACTGGAGATTTGGAAGAATTATCTAAATCAGGTTCTAAGACAAACAGCACTGCTTCAAGGGCCATGGACGAAAAAGGTGAGTATAATATATGGACTTAGATGAATTGTTTTGAGACGAGACTCATCTCTCACCAGGCTCCACGGCCTAAACCGAGGTCGACTGCCCTCCCTCAAGAATGCACTTCATGCTCACGGGGCTTGGGAATCATTTTGAATTTGGGTCTTAACTCAACCCAAAGTGTGCTTCTTATCAGTTAGCCAGACTCCTGCTTGTTAACTTCAGTGGCGTAAGCCCATGATGACATGTGTGTGCATGTGTGACTGGGGCTATGCAGGACACCTGGGCGGGTGTGGTGGCCATGTGGCTGACTGTGGTCCCCGGCCCTGAGCCGAGCTCTGCTGTCTCTGCAGAAGAATACAGCAGCAGTGAAGCTGGTGGCGAAAAGACAGAGCAGAATGACGATGACAACATGAAATCTCAGGAGGTAGGGGATGTCTTTCGTATCTTCCTGTTCAGATATTTAAGTACTAATGGCAAATTAAATGCTATTACCTAAAGTTTTTGTCAAGTGCTTTTGAAGTAGTTCATTTTTTAGTGCAGTGGGACACCTTTTCATACTGTACATTTTATCAGTGTCAGTTTGATTAATTTTGGTCTCTTCATTTGCATTTCATCCAAACATTTGTATGAGACCTATTTCTGTCAAGACTGCGTAGGATCAGCCCAGAGCTGTACCTCGGTTGAGTCATGTTCCTGTCCTGGCAGCCGGGCATGGCCGAGCCAGGCAAGTGTTTAGGTCAGAAAATCGGGCTGCTGAGCCCTGGAGTCTGGACAGGACGAAACAGGGGCAGCACAGCAGGGTGTGCAGAAGGCCTGCAGCTGCTGCGCAGTGGGACCCAGTTTTGTGAGGCCAGGTGGGGAATTCCTGGGAGGCTGCAGGAGCAGACCAGCCTCCAGCCCTGCCCCCTCCCTGCCTCACGGGATTTGCAGGGAGCCCAGTGCAGGGAGGAATCCACTGGCCTGAGACAGGCCCTAAATCAAGGGAGACAACCTATACACCAGCCACATCTCGATAACCATTACCAAGTTTGTCTGACACCTTTATTTTATTTTATTTTTAAATTCAAGTTAGTTAACATGTATTATCAGTTCCAGAGGTAGAATTTAGTGACTCATCAGTTGCATGCAACACCCAGCACTCGTTCCATCACGTGCCCTCCTTAATGCCCATCCCCCAGTTACCCCATCCCCCCACCCCCCACCCCTCCCGCCACCCTGTTTGTTCCCTAGAGTTAAGCATCTCTTCTGGTTTGTCTCCTTCTGTTTTTATCTTATTTTATTTTTCCTTCCCTTCCCCTGTGTTCATTAGTTTTGTTTCTTACCTTCCACCCAATACAGCTTCTTAATAGTTCTTTTTGTTTTCTCACGCTTCTGTATGAGAAGTTCAGTGGCCTCCTTTATTTTTCATAAGGGATAATATTTGGTCACAAGTGACTAGGACTAAATCCAAATTTAAATGTACATGCATACCAATTGCCGAAGTTGAAGTGGACACAAAGCGCTCCCTTCCGTTACCTCATCATCTCTCATTCCTCACTACCACGTGGATTCACCGTACAGCTATCGGTGTTGTTTGTCAGGTGGCGGAAAGCACAGAGAGGAATGAAGCACGGGGGTCATGTATTGTTTTAAGTGACAGAATTGGAGACCTCTGACGAGAGAACTCTAAATCTCAGGTTGAAAATTTCTATTGCTCTTTTTTTTTTTTCCCCTTTCCCCCTTAGGAAGATCAGCCAGTAATTATTAAAAGGAAAAGAGGAAGACCTCGTAAACACCCCTTAGAAACAGCGTTAAAAACAAGTAGGTATTTGTTGTGTATTCGGTTCACATGCAAGACATTTTCAGGGGGTGCCTGGCTGGCTCAGTCGGTAGAGAGTGCAGCTCTTAATCTCAGAGTCGTGAGTGCAAGCTCCATGTTGGGTATGGGGCCTACTTTTTAAAAAAAAAGACACTTTCAAACTGATTTTCTAAAGTGAGATTTTTATTTTTTATTTTGTAGAAGAAGACTGCAAAACAGATACTGGCATTGTCACTGTAAGTAATTGTAACAGATGGGAACTCTGGGAGTATTTGCCCTTGACCTGGATAGTGTATACTGCAGTATTTGTATTTTCCACTGCTTTATTTTTTTAAATATTTGAAAAGCATTAAAAGAATCCCTTAAATAAAACACCAACTAACGATTTAAATAATATTTCAATTACTAATGTCTTTACATAAGCATATTGTTCTTCAGTCTGATCCCATCCTCACTTGTGAGTTTGCTCACATAAAAATTATCTAAGGACTTACCTTCTTGTCATCCTTGATTAAAATACAGAAAATGGTTGTTTTATATGGTTTTTAGGTAATTGCTTCTTTATGGAAATCTCCAGTGTGTCTCGCCTCTTACTACTCTCTGTGGAGTTCCTTTCATAACAAAATGTACACTGATTTCGAGGCAGGAAAATCCTCAGTGACAACTTTCTTTATCTTTGACTCTAAAGTGTATAGTCAACAAAATCATTGTATCGAGACTTCGTTGCGTGACAGCATTATTAGAAGAACAGACATATATCCAGTGTCCTACTAAAAGCCAATGAGGTTCCAGCCTCAGCTCTGCCACTTAGTCCCAGAACTGTGACACTGGGCTGATCACGTGACCCTCCTGAGACTCCTGTTGGACATAAAGTAGCATAACAATACCTGCAGTACTCATCTCAATAGAATTATTACAAGACAGCAAAACGAAAGCACCGCAGGCGAACGCATTTGTCAGCACGGAAGACAGCATGGGGAACACGAACAGTGGCTGGCCGCGTCACCTCCCATGCTCCTCTCCCAGGGTTGCGGCAGAGTGGCTGGGGAAGGAGCTCGTGGGAGCCCTGATTTTCTTGTGGAGAGACCATGTGTTCAGAAGCATGGCATTTGTATTTGTTTGGTATTCTTAATCGGCGGCAAAAGATAGGTTCCAAGTACTCTGCCTCCGTATTAGAGGTCCTAAACCTGCCTTGCAGAACGGATGACTTTCTTTGTGATGATGACTAACTGCTTACTTCAGTTTTTTGTTGTTTAAATTTAGGTAGAACAGTGTCCACCTGGCGGCAAACCAAAATTAACACAGACAGGTGTGTACCTAGAGCGTTGCTCTACAGGGGATCTAAGGAAGGGGTGGAGCAGCTGGCTATTGGGGAAGGTTTTAGAGTTTCATTGTTTTTCTTTTTTTTTTCATTGTTTTTCAATGAAGTGGATTAAAACGGTTGTCCCTATAGCCATGGGAGATTATAGCTATTGGCTTTTCTTGTGTTCTGAGCCCTTCTTGGTTTTGAAAGTCTCTAGGAAGCCTCCAGAGAGGAGGATAAAGGCATCAAAAAGCAAAATGGGGACAACATTGCTGTGTCCAAATCATAATTTACTGGATATGTTTAAGGGAGAAATAGATCAGCCTGGGAACTAGGCAGTCTTACCAGGAAGACGGGAATTTATTCAAGAGCCTATTGTTCTCAGAAGAAGAATTTTGAAAGCAGCCTCTGTAGCTTCTAAAGGCAGAGTACAAGAGATAAAACTGGGAAAAAAAAAAAAAGAGATAAAACTGTTTCAGTTATTTTTTTGTCCTCATTCCAAGGAGAAAAATACTTCAAAATGTTGACAATGATTGGCTCTGGGTGGTGCGATAATGGGAACAGTCCATGTTGTTACCGTTGCCTGAATTTTCTAGAATTTTTACAATATGTATATATTAATTTCATGTTTAAAAATTTTTTACATAAAAACAGCAAGACTGGGTCACCTGTAGCTAGGTTAGTTAAGCATCCGACTCTAGATTTTGGCTCAGGACATGATCTGAGGGTCGTGAGATCGAGCCCCATGTCAGGCTCTGCGCTCAGCAGGGAATCTGCTTGAGATTCTTTCTCCCTCTCCCTCTGCCCCTGCCCTCAGCACGCATGCTCTCTCTCACTCTCTCTCAAATAAAATCCTTTTTTTTTTTAAAGGCAACAAGGCCTTTTGGTGAGTTTTAAAGTGTTGGCATAGGCAAAAAAGATGAATGTGACAACTGTTTTTGGATAAAATAAAGAGATGGTTAGATCAGGAAAGTATGTACATATTCTCACCAAGGTAAAGCAAATATGTAATTTAGAAACCTTTCCACATAGTTAACTGTGTGTGCTCTTGTGATCATATTTCAGTTTTTCTTGTCTCTTGGAAAATTAGGTTGATCTATTATTTTTTTTTACAAGGGGAGATTCTGCTTATGTATGGTTTTTAACTAGTTTTTATTCATAATTTTATAATATTTGAATCCATACAACAAGAAACCTTTATAATTTGAATGCCCTTTAAGCACTGTAATTTGAGCTGTGTGATTATGTTTTGGGGTTTGGCAGCAATTTTCCAAGTCTGGGTAATGATGACCAGTTATGACAGGCATCTTTCTGTCAGGCTTCTTGGTGTAACTCTTCGGTCTACATCTGTGTACTGAACTTGCCAGAAGGGTGATACATGGACCTTGCCACCAGTGAGAAGTACCTTTGGGTTGTCGAGTGTCTAGGGAGCATCCCTGTAACTTTAATTTCACACGGTGCATTTAACTAAACTTCCTTTTTCCCCAAGATACATTATCAGAAAACTGTAACTACAGAAAGCAAATATATAAAGAATAGGCATACACAACCTAAAGTAACTTAAATATGTACTTTTCTGATTGCTCTGATGTAACTGTTGATAGTCAAGAGAACTCTAGCTATTGCACTACTTACTAATTCTGTGACTGAACAAATTACTTCAGTCAAGTTACTTGAGTCTCGTTTTTCCTAACTACCACAGGGGGGTCACAACAGAGAGGGAGCTACATCAAGATCTCAGTGCGATCTGTAATCCTGACCTGCGGGTCCTGGTGTGGTTTGAGGGCTCCCCAGATGTCCCTTCCCTCCTCCCTTTCTGGGTGCAGAGCATTTGATCTGAATGGGACCATACAGGTGGTCTAACCCTTTTACCTTACAGATGAAAAACTGAGGCTTGAGGAATTTAAGTAATTTTCCCAGATTGCATAGGTTATTTGTGAAAGTCTGAAGTGCAGGGGCGCAGCCGTGAAGTGGCTGCCTTCGGCTCAGGTCATGATCCCAGGGTCCTGGGATCGAGCCCCGCATCGGGCTCCCTGCTTCTCCCTCTCCCACTCCCCCTGCTTGTGTTCCCTCTCTCGCTGTCTCTCTCTCTCGGTCAAATAAATAAATAAAATCTTTTTTAAAAAAAAGAAAGAAAGAAAAGTCTGAAGTGCAAATTTGGAGGTCCTGACTTGTATTCGAATGTACTTTCCGCTAGGTATTCTGACTCAAACTCTGCTTGCCTGATACAAAATAATGATAAATTGTTAAACAGTGCATTAATCAGCGCTGGTACGTTCAGAGACAACAAGCAAAACTGTTGAATGTTAATTTTATACTAAGAGAGTGTTAATGCAGACATTTTCCTTTTCTTAAAGATGAGTCCAATAAAGAAACCACTACCCTACAAGAAAGAAGTATAAGCAACGTAAGTGTCAGTTTTCTAATCGAGGTATGTCCTTTAGGTACTGAACAAGGTATGTTCAATTAACCTTCCTTTCAACTTTAATTTTATTGCTTCTAGGATGATGGTGAAGAAAAAACAGTAGCAAGTGTGCGTCGGAGAGGAAGAAAGCCCAAGCGTTCGCTCACTCTGTCAGATGATGCTGGTACGTTTCTGGCACATTCTTAATTGTGGGGTCTTATCGTTTCAAAATCACCTTTTTAAGAGTTTGTCTCTGGATGAGGAAAAGTCCAGTGGGGCACAGCCAGTATTAATATTACATAAATATGTGTGAAATGGTTCTAATCCCATGTCAGAAATGGTACATCCCAGATGCTTTTCTGAGCACATGTGAATTTTTCATGAATGCTGGCTGTGAACTGCCTAAGTAAACTATCCCAAATGTGTTTGAGATTAAGTTAAACAGTTGTGAATTGCAAGTGCTGAAACAAAAGGAAATGGAAAACCACTTCTTCTGCCTCCAAGTCCCTAATATCCTACATTCTAAACTCCATGACTCTCCTTTGGAAGTGTCTTGGGGAATTGTACAATCCAGGTGTTACCCTTCTGTTTGAACAGAATCTTCAGAGCCAGAAAGAAAACGCCAGAAATCAGTTTCTGAAGCCACTGAGGACAAGAAAGACCAGGAGTCTGAGGAGGAAGAGGAGGAGGAGGAAGAGGAGGAGCCCTCAGGAGCCACCACAAGGTCCACCACCAGATCAGAGGCTCAGAGGTAACGGGGGCAACAGAGAGCTTCCAAAGGCCTTCACCAGCTTCTCCATCAGACAGCAGCTTTGGCTTTCATGGGATTCTCTTTCCTTGACTCACTCGAGCCACAGCGTAAGCCATTTCCTTTCGTTTTATCTTCAGCAGAGAGCACGTGCTCTGAGCCCTTGGACACCGCAGTTCTTCTTGGAGAAACCCACCTTCCATCTTAAACCATTGTTGAGGATCACATCAGAGTCTTGCCTGTTTGGTGAAACCCATTCAGTTCCTGTACAAATATTTATTGAGCCTCAGCAGCTGTCTCAGATACTGTGCTGGGCCCGTGGGTGAAAGCAGACCCTGCGTACAACACAGTCCCTACACCCCTACACGTAGCACCCCTGGCTCCAGTGTGAGAGAGAAGGCAGGCATGCCCCTCACCGTCGTAGGACGCGTGGAATTCTGCAGTGCTGTGGAATAGGTTGACGTGTGAAATTGCCCATATGCGACCATGTTTTACTAACATAGCTTAATTTCGTGTTTCCCGAAGTTTATTCTCCCAAACCCCGGTATAGCCAAAAGCCCCTGGAAAAAAGTGCCATGGTCAAATGAGTTTCAGGAATGCCAGTGAATTCTTTCTCCTTCGTAAGTCACAGTGCACATAAAAATATTAAGAGCTCAGCATAGTCCTAAAGGAAAGAAACCTGTTTAACTTTGAACAAATATTATTTGCCAATTATACCCAACCCACACCCATTAATATCAATGTTTTTTTTCCCCACTGCACATTTTGAGACATGTTGCATCCATTTACAGTTTATCAACCTACTAAAGCAAAAATATTTTCCATTTTCAAGGTGATTCAGAAGCTGTTGATTTGGTATCATCTGTCATTTCATTAGCCAACATTAATCGAAAAGTTCAGGGACATTTATTTCAAGAGGATCACTTACTATACCTGTCACCACAGTGTGACAGTAATAACGTCTTGTGTTTATATAAAGACTTAAAATCAGCCTGTTTCCGTTCACTTCATACTCGCATATTATTAGCCGTTCATGCCACAGTTTGATTTCTCAAAAGAATCAGACTTTAGAGCCACAAGACTTTAAGAGCTCCCACGGCTGAAGGTAAGGTGGGGTCTCATATTTGTGTTTTAGATGGAACAGCTCAGATAAATGGAAGAGACAGAAGCAGGTTTCCTGCTGATGGGAGAGGCTGGGGGCGCTGGAGCGCGCCCCCCGGGCACCACCACCTCCTTAAACACTCGCACAAAGATCACCCAGGACAGTAGGGGCACTCAGAGAGTTTTGTAGGCCGAAAGTAGCAGTCAGGTTGGCCTTTTAAAATTCGTTCTTTGAAAACAAATCTTATTTGACTTATGATTCTGTAATCACCCAGACTGTCAGTGTTCCTCCTTAACGTGCCTTAAGAACTTTTGATTTACAAGTGGATCCTTTTCTCTTTGTTTAGATTCCTTGGCATCAGTCGATCAGTTCCCGGGCTCTGGCATCTTCCCCATTGCAGATTCTTAGGGTCGGCCGGGGTCTTCATGGGTTCATGCCTCACTGTCTGCACCAGCAGCTCCTCTGCAAAGGTCTTTATGCTTGCAGGCTCCTTGGGGGCAGGGAAGCCGCCTCCTCCTCGTTCTCTTCCTTGTGTCCCGTAGAAGTTGGCCTCCCTGGGGCATCTGCTCTTGTTCTAATTCTGCTCTTGGGGCTTCTCTGCAGCATTTCCCTAAGCACTGGAGGGCAGCTTCCAGGTCTTCTGTTGTTTTGATCCCCCTCCTCATCCCTATTCCAGAATTTATCTGCTCTCCTCTCTAAGGAAGCACAGGTTCTGCACAGAGCGTGGCCTGACGAACTCAGAAGAGGGTTGCCCCACCTTATCCTGGGGGGAACAGGCTTCTGCTTGAACCCAGTCTCCCCCTTCCCTCCGCTGGACCTGCCCACTGGCTCAGCAAGTCCTTTCTCTTGCAGTTTCACTGGCAAGCCTGCTCTTCCGTCCCCTGGTCCTTGTGCAGTTGCCCACTTGGACCAACCACAGGGCCTGCCGAGCTGGCCTCGTGAATTGTACTGTTTTGTACTGTCCTGGCCCTTTATTCTACTCTGGTGAGTGCTTGAGGGATCGTCATCCTGTCGGCCGGTGTGTTGTTTGTTATCACAGAGTCGTCTTTCTCGAAAATCATGACAAAATACCCTGCCCAGGAAGAGCAAAGACACTGTCATGCAGGCAGTTAGTTGTGGATGACATCAGACCTACTTTTTACCAGCAGTCCAGAAAACCAACCATTTTCTGCTTTTTTGTCCCCATTCTCTGACTCACCCATGAGGAGCATCGTCCTTTCTGAAGAGGCCCCGGGGCTGGTGTGTTCAGTACACCGCTGCCCGGTGTTTCTGTCATCTGTTTCAGAAGGCATCATAGCAAGCCATCAGCACGTGCAGCATCCACGTTTGGCAGCCCAGAAACCATTTCTGCTAGAAATCGCCAAATATTAGCAAAAGAGAAGTTATCTGCCCGCGAAAAAGTTAGTAAATCTCCCCCATTAGGAAGGTAAGTCCCTGCTTACACTCGAAGTCATTTTTAATCCCCAGAGACTATTTTTGGTGTGGTAATGTTTTCTTCCCCAATTCCTTTAAGATTTTTCTCTTGCCACATAATGTCTTTTGGGATCATTGGTTTCCCAAATGGAAACCTACTCCAGAAGGCATTGGGGCTGCAGAAGGACTCTCAGTTCACACCCTCCTCCACAGACTTGCCCTTGCGCTTTGTGAGCCTTACACACTGACTCCTGTCCACCAGGACCAGAGGCGAGGCGTGTTTCTTCCCGAGCGGTCGCAGGGCTGAGCGCTTGGCTAAACCGGCACAGTGCGGCCAGTTGCGGCACAGCCCAGAATCGTTTCTGTTTTAGCCAGCATGGCGGAGAGGCGATGGGGTAACAGTGAAACGGCCGCTTCCAGCTCAGCCCCGGCTGGCTCCCACCGTCGGCAGCCTCGTTCATCCTGCCGCTTCCCACAGGCCGCGCCCAGCCCTCCTTTGTGGCCTGGGCTTGTGCTGGTTCTTGAGTGCCTTTGCCCCAGCCGCCGGCAAGCCAGGTACTGCCATCCTTCACACTCTCTCCTCAGGAGGCCCCCCCCGCTTCAGTTCCTCTCTGTCCTTCCTGCAGCACTTCCAGCGTGCTGTGCACAGGATGGTGGCGTATGCCCTCTCTGAACTCTAAGCTTCTTCCTTGAGGTGCGGGTCTTGCCTTACTTTCTGTACGTTATAGCATCGGCAGATAAAAAGACCCCTCACGGTGTACAAAAATTGTTGTGATCTTCCTAGCATATGAATAATGTAGGTAAGTGTTATCAGCCCCATGTTCTAGAAAGGGAAGCACACTGAAGTGCCAGGCATCTTTCATATTCATTCTCCCAGTTAATCCTCATTAAGTGAAATGTCATATTTATCCTTATTTTATAAGTGAGGGAAGGAAGCTCAGGAAGGTCTGGTCCATATTTCTCAAAATGGAATTGCAGGCCAATCAGGGAAACCCAGTGCTAAGATTCTGATTCTGTAGGTCTGGGGAGGGCCTGAGAGTCTGCATGTCTAGTAGGTCCCAGGCGATGCTGGTGCCGCTGGTCACAGACCACACGTTGGGTACAGGAAGGGGCCTGGGTGACCCCCGGAGCTCACGCAGCCCAGAGGACGCACCCGGACTCAAAGCTGCTCCCCTGCCGTGTGGCATCTAGCACATGGCTTTCCCGCTGGCTTTCCCGCTGCTCAGTGTCTTTCCCCACCATGGCCTGAAATGGGAGATCAGCAAGCACTGCTCTTCGGCCCTTTGCAGCACATGCATGTGTGCCGAAACTGCATCCTGCACAGCACTGTGTGACTCAGTTCAAGTCTACTCACTTGTGCCATCAAAAGAACAGTAAGAAGACCTATCAGTGCAGCCCCATCAGTCCATCTCCTGCAACCTGAGTTTTCCCGGCCTTTTCCTTCATGGATAGAAGGCTGCTTGCTGACATGTGCCTTGCAAGGTGCTGGGGAGAGGAAAAGGAGTAAGACCCAGCAGCTGCCCTGGAGAAGCATCCTAGCGTGGGACACATGTGTCCGTGACTTGCGAGCTTTTTTGGCACCACCCACACTAAAACTCTATTTTGCAGCATATCTGCAGAATTCTCACATTCTGCTGCTATCACTGCAACAAAATTCTCATGAACCATATTTAATAGAATACCAGTGGTATTTTTTATTGTGATCTAGTTGCATGTTGTTCAAAATGATGACTATAGCCTACAGTTGGAAAAAGCCAGCAGGTAAATCACAGTGGTAAGCGCTCTGTTGAAGACACAAAGTGCTGTGGGATTTGCAGAGATTAGCTTGCTCTCTGATGAGGAAGGCTTTCCAGAAGGGCTTGCTTTTGAACTGGGGCTTAAAGACAAGGATGTTTGCTAGATGGGAGGTGTGGGGCGATCTCTAAAAACTCACATGCCAAAGCATGAAAATGTGAAAGAATGTCCTGTGTTTGGGAACGGCCGTATTTTGGTAGGACTGTAGCCCAGGGTGGTGCAGAAGCCAGGGCAAATTATAAAGGACTTTGTGAAATCTCGGGATGACTGATCCTGAGGGCATCAGATAGTCAAGAGGAATGTACATATAATAGATAAACAGGACAGTGACTTGATTCATTGGGGTTTCTGACAGATAATTCTGGCAGATGGGAGAGCAGGGATAGGCTGGTGGCAGGGAGATTGGCCAGAATGCTGCTCTGAAATTTCCGTGCCTTTTCTAACATTGCTGGCTCTCCTCCGTAACATTGCCCCATGAGACATGATCAGGCACCACTCAGACGTAGTCCACGGTCCTGCTCTATTCCCGCTGGTCGCCTCAACTTGGGATAGCACGGGGAGCACTGACTGGCTGTTGATTGTTTTGAAGATAAAAGAACCAGGACCCAGAGAAGAAGGTAGATTTGATGCAGGCCAGCACCGGGAGTGTGACCGAGCTGGAACTGGAGCACAGGCCTTCAGGCTCCTCCTCTTGGGCCATTTGGGTGTGAGCTGGTCGGCAGATGACCGGTTAGCACTGTTCTTCTAGAGTCTCCTCTTCTATATAAATGTGACCCGGCTTTTCTCCTCCTGGCTCTCAAGTCAAAAACCTTCCCCGTTTTAAAGAATTCCCAAATTTTCGAAGCCGCTTCTTTCAGCTCTTACCACTGCCTTGATTTTTGTTTACTGCAGATCGAAGGCCCAGCTCTCCCCTTCTAGCAAGCGCAGGAGGGAAGCCAGCCCCCCCGGAGCCCGAACCAGAGGCCAGCAAAGAGTGGAAGAAGCCCCTTCGAAGAAGGCCAAGCGGTAATCCTGGCCTCGCTGCCCCTGGCTTGTCGGGGACACAGCCGAGAGAAGAGAATCGAGCCTTGGGGCCATAGCTTTTTTTTTTTAACCAGGGAAAGGACATGCATGTGCTCGAAGTTCCTAGGTGCAAGCTTTTTCTTGTTCTGTTTTAAACAGCTTTATAAACTATTGTTCATAGAAGATATTATGTACATTTATTTCAGATAAAGGAAAATAAGTTTACTTTGTATCTGAACTCAAAACAAAGTAGTTGTATATTTTAACATTTGAAATTGGGATTTCCCGATGTGACACATCACTAATGCAAACCCTTCCAGCCCATCAGACACCAGGCTGCCTACTGGTAATCTGTGTACAGTATATAAACATGTAAAAATAGGTTGTATTTTACTCTATGTATGATGCTAATCAATGAACACTTTATTTATTTTACAGAGAAAACTTATCTGTGAACTTTACTATATATCTGTTTATTTTATTTTATTATTTTTTTTTTTTATAAGAAAAGGGGGGTTTTAAATGCTATGCAGTCATTAGTAGAAATGTTATAGGATGCTGCCTGCCTTGTAACTCTCTGAAATATGATCTGGCAGGAAATACAGAATCTTCTCGCATGTATCCAAGTGAAGTAGTTTAGCTCAAGAAAGGGTCTGCATTGCTTCTCTGTTCACAGTTGTGACTGTTTTTAAGAATGTAACTTTTTAGATTATGCTCGCATCTGTGACTTTACTTCCAGCCCCACTGGCGTGAGAGGTTCTGGTTCAGGTAAAGTTACATCCTGTCACCTGCAGCAAACATGCCTCTGTCACTGTTCATTCCTCCCCTCTGTGCTCTTCCGAGGCTTCTGCCCTTTCTTTCCATATTGTCCTTTTCAGTGAAGGGAAATGCATCGAGATTAGGTCACTCCTGTCTATCGAGCTTCAGGATTTTATGTTGTTTTATACGCAATTATTTCAGGATAGAAACTGGCTTTATTGCCAGATTCTTTTTTAAACATGTTTTAACTCCCATATGAACAAACTGTCCAACTTAAGTTTTTCATAAAATTAAATTTTTCTTAAGATCAAATTTGTCTCTAGCAATGATGTGATGAGTTGCCAAATAATTGAGATTATTTTAAAATGTTTTGTTCATATTGTTTTATAATTAAAATTTACATTCAGTGTGTGTGGATTTTTTTTTTTGACTCTTAATGTAAGGTGGATATTTCTGTCATTTTACATGGTTTCTTACAAGATTTTATATATAAATTATAAAATGTTTCCAAAACTTGAGTGGTAAGAATTTTTTTTCTGTATTTTAAATTTTCTCCCTGTGGAAACCGTTTCTTCTCTCCAAATACTTGGTCTTAGATATGTTGTTCCATTTTCATGTTCAAATATGAGTCCGTGATGGCCTCTTGGTAGAATTGAATGTTGGATCTGGAGGGGACCTTGGAGACAAGGAACAAGATGAATTTAACCAAGGCCCAAAAAGCTAAAGTGATTTTTCTTGAAGTTAGTCAAGAGAAGCCAGAGTAGGTTCCCAGGCTCCAAAGTTCTTGACCAACAATCTCTGCCCCGTGAGTGTGAGGTTGGTTCACCGGAAGTACACACCTGAAGATGTGTTCTCAGCATGAAAGCAGCGTGTTCAGTTTAGTCACGGCTGCTCTGGGCATGACCTCACAGGGACCAAACGGCTGGGTTGTGAGGAAATGCTGCCTCTTAAAGTTGGAACTAAATATTGACACTGGAATATGGAATTTTCTGGTGGGAACTCAACTAGACCATTTGGCTTCCAGTCGTTCCGAAACCCAGGTAGGAAAGAGAGACCGTCCTAGGGGGCCCTGGAACTACTGCAGTTCCTGGTCATCATGATAACTTGGTCCTGCTAGTACATAGTAGAAGGAAGGTCGGGAACGCTACACCTTCTACAGGCACAAGACAGTCTTCGCCTCCACAGAAACCTCTATGCCAAATGCCCGTGGCCTCCCCCTGCAGACACACTGAGAAACACTCCAGACCATTGCCGCGGCCTGCTCTCGGCTCATTGCTCCTCCATGAACAACCTGAACAACAGCACATCTGCTTTCCTGAGACACAGCTGGGATAAGCCAGCAAGAGTGCTCCTGATTGAAAGTGGTGGGGCTAATTCCCCTTCAGCTGGAGCTGGCAGCACACAGCCACAGTCCTTCCCCCCTACCTCAGGCCTCTCAGCATTACAACCCTCGGCCACCACTGCCACCACCACCACCTAGACTTGCTAACTATGGCTTGTTCCTAAGCACCCCAGTTAGAAATGGCCATCACGTGGCATTCCTCTTCCCAACAAGATCTCACACGAAGAGTGGTTGGTGGCAAAGTTGAGACTAAAGTCTTCTAATGCTCAGGTCAGGGTTCCTTGTGCGAGACCCCATGGGAGGGGGCACTGATGCACCTCAGCAGCAGGCCCGCCAACTTAAAGACCATCATCTAGTGGAGGTTTACCCCAGACATGCCTTGCAACTGATGAACCTAACCAATTGGAGACTGGGGGTTGATGAGTCGAATTCAGAAATACTGAACAGGTTTGCTTTCTGTATTTTTATTTTCATGTCTTTTATTCATCCTATGTGCAAGAGCACTTCACATTTCCCCAAATTATTGCTTAGCTATCATTGTATGATTAAGTCAAGAACAAGGCAGTTTTCATTATCCACGGACAGACGCTTCTCTCGGGAAGGAAATGGTTCTAGAGCTGGCATCTTCCGACTGATGAGCCCCTGCGTCACGCCCAGCACAGAGATACAAGTCTCAAGGAGTGACGGCCCCATGAAGCAGACAGCTGTGCTGCACTGGGATTGGTGTCCAGTCACGGGGCACGGTGGGAGAAGAAAACTTCCTTCCTGAGGGAAGCCAGATGAAGGGCTAACTCCTGACAGACAAGAGGAAGACTGGGGTTTTTAGTTTGGTTTGGCTTTAAAGTATAAAATAGAATTTTAAGCAAGGTTAGAACCTAGAGACGAGAACATTTTGGAAGCTGAGGATCAGGGAGAACTGGAGGTAATGACAGGTGTCACTTTTACCACCAAGTCAACCTTCCAGAATCTTCCTGGAGAAGATCCATACAGATAATCACTACAGAGCGCTACATCACACAAAACACTAGTCCCAAGAGCTACTCCTCACACTGCAGCCCTTCTGAGAAATTCGTGGGACACATCAGTAGTACACATAAATTTCCAAGAAATCGGGTTAACTTTTTCCATCGTTATTAAACCTAAAACCCATTTCCTCACCCCAACACACATCCGTGCACACACAAACTTAATTCAACATCCATGGACATTGATGATACACAGAAGTTTGAAAACTATTCACTCAGTTGTGAACAGCCCTGTGAAGGAGTATGAGACCCCCTACTTTACAGCTGGGAGAGGTGAAGCTCAGAGGTTCTAGAACGCACTGTCGAGAACACACGCATCACACGTCGCTAGGACTGGCACCGAGATGCCGTGAGTCTCGTCAGAGCTCTCCACAGAGCAGCTTTGCCAGTGCCTGCCACAGCAGGATCCGTGTGACCCGCAGGCGCATGTAGGCTACTGTTTCGTCACATTCTCTTAGTTCTATGCTTGATTTTTTTTTAAACAAATGATATGAAATCTGAATGTTGCTCAATAATAGTATTTTTGTTCTCAAAGTAATGTCTCGGTTATAGAAAAATTTAAAAAAAACAATAGGCAAAGATGAAAAAAAATCACTTATAAACCCACAAGTCAGATACATTATTTCTTTGATACCTGATACCTCCAGACTTTCCTATTTATATAAGTGCGGAACTCTGTGTATATGTGTCACAAATAGCCTCCCTCAAACACACACACACCACACATGCACACATACACCACACACATGCACACACACACCACACAAGCACACACACACCACACACATGCACACACACATACCACACACATGCACACACACCGCATGCACCCCACACCCCACACAAGTATACACCACACACGTACACACATACCATACACATGCATACACACTGCACACATGCACACACATCACACACAGCACACATACATTCCACACACACACCACACATGAACACACACCACACACCACACGCACATACCACACACGCACATACACACCACACATGCACACCCCACACACATGCACACAATACACATATTGTGTGCTTTATCTTTCACTTTCTTTGTGGTACTTTTTGGTTTTTAATTTTAATGTAATTGGATAATACATTTCATTTTGTAGTTAGCGCTTGTGTCTTAAGATCGAGATCAAATAGATATTCTACAAGTTTTGATGTCCACCTCTCACGTTTAGGGTACAGAGAGGAAAGCAAGGGCTGCATTAGCGTGAGACCCGGGCAAGTCAAGTGTATGTGAAATCTAGCCAAGTCCTCCCAGCCCAAAGCCGGAAGGCATCTTGCTGAAAACAGCTCTGCACCTACCGTCTCTTGGGTGACGCCCCTCCAGTGCCGACTGGCCTCCCCCTCATCCTGGGGTCCTCTAACCACTGGCCTGGGGGTGCCCTTCACTCATCTCTTGGATCCCCTAGGGCCCGTAGCGTACATCTCCAGCTGTTGTTCACTCCCCTATTTTGATGAAGCAGCAGCAGTAACATTCTGAGAAATGTCCTCTGTAAGAACATGACGAACGACCCGTCAAATCACCCTCATCTGCATCGGAGCTCTTACCCAGCATCAAGTGTTACTAATAAGGTCAAGGACAGGCGCAGTTGCCGGGCACAAAGAAAGCACGGAGGTCTGGGCCAGCTCCTGCCTCCTCAGCCCTTTCTCATCAGGACGTGCATGTGCCCTGAGGAGCCCAGGTCTCTGAAAACAACCTGCAGCTCTGTTACTCACACAGAAGGAAGACGGTTCAGTCATGGGACAGCCTTCCTCAGATGGCTACGTGGCTCGTGTGACCTTTTCCAGGGAGCTATACCCATAAATCACAGATTCCAAGCGGGGATTGTTTGTTTGTTGTGTTGTTGCTAGAAGCAATCCTGGAGGGACCGGGTACATCCTGCCAAAAGCATTCCGTAAGTATCAAGTCTCCGGCGAGCAAGCACCATCACTCGTCTGCCTGGGAGCCCCTCGTTAGCAGGTTTACAAGAATTTCTAGCTCCAGGTCACCTTATTTCTTTCTCGGGGTATCTCTCAGTATTGGACGAAAGACCTGATGTTCTTCATGTTCTTCCTATGACATTATAGCAAATCATTTGAGACCTGTTTCATCCTGGTCCAGTCAGCTATGAGAAACTGCATCAGTTATTGTAATGAATAATTCAATCTAGGGAACTGGCTTTGATTGGCAAGCACCAGGGTGACAGACGGAAAGCAGAGTAACTTCGGAAAGCCACCATCACCACTGTGTGGCTTGGGGAACACAAAGGCAAGGTCGCGACTAGCAGGAGATGGAAGGAGAAGAGTTCAGGGGCTCAAACTCAGAGGGGTGCTGCCCGTGGGACACAGAATGGGGAGACCCATTCCAGGCAAGTGGGGCAAACTGGAAACTGAAGCCAATTGTGACCCTTCCGCCGCCGCCACTGGGGTGAAGAAATGCTGCAGGAGTGACACCAACAAAAGAGTGAGCCAACAGGAAGCAGCAAACCCCTTCCCCAGCTTCAGCCTTTGTCTCTTTTTAGTGCCTCCAACGACAGACTCTGGAGAGCCAGCGGGCTGGGGAGAAGCCCGGGCTGCAGAGAGCTGGTCCGGCATGACCAAGCAGATGCTAGAGGCATGGCTCCGGAGCTAAGAATTCATAGCTCACGCATTATCAACAATAGCCAGGGGCGCCTGGGTGGCTCAGTCGGTTAAGTATCTACCTTCAACTCAGGTCATGATCTCAGGGTCCTGGGATTGGGCCCCACCTTGGGCTCCCTGCTCAGCGGGGATCTGCTTCTCCCTCTGCCCCTCTCACCTACTTGTGCTCTTTCTCTCTCTCAAATAGAGAAATAAAACCTTTTTTAAAAATGAAAAAAATAGCCAAACTATGGAAAAGCCCCCATGTCCATCAACAGATGAATGAATAAAGCACACACACACACACACACACACACACACACACACACACACAGTGGAATATTACTCAGCCATCAAAAAGAACGAAATCTTACTATATGCAATGACGTGAATGGAACTACAGTGTACTACGCTAAGGGAAATAAGTCAATCAGAGAAAGACAAATACCATACGATCTCACTCATATGTGGAAATTAAGAAAGAAAACAGGTGAACATATGAGGGGGCAGGAAGGAAAGATGGAAACAAACCATAAGAGACTCTTAATGACAGAGAACAAATTGTTGGGTTGATGGACGGAGATGCGTGGGGGATGGGCTAGATGGGGGATGGGCATCAAGGGGGGGCACTCGTTATGATGAACACTGGCTGTTCCATATAAGTGATGAGTCACTGAAAAAAAAAACAACGACAACTGATGAGTCACTGAATTCTCCTCCAGAAATCAATATTGCACTGTATATTAACTAAGTAAAATTTAAATAAATAAATATTTAAACAAACAAACGAACAATAGCTTAATAGTCAGCACAAGCCACACTTCTGACTACTCACCCCGCACACGCTGCTATACATCCTGAAATTTCGGTGCAGGAACAATGGGTGGCTTTTGCATTTCCCCCATTTTCCAGCAAGCTCAGCAATGCACTTTAGTCTGTGACCCAAGTGTATAAATTCATCTAGCATCTGGGTGTTTCCTTGCATAGGGCGTTGGTAAATTCCTACTATGACATGCTTTCTAAAGTGGGGACTCCAAATACATGTTTCAAATCCTCCGCAGAAATCGTTTGTGTCCTCATTCGCTCACTCTCCTGAAGGATCAGCCTCTTTGTTAGTTTTAATAAATGCGTTCCCTATGACCACTTGCAGAATCCGTGCAATGCTTTTTTTTTTTTAATGTCATCTTTTCAAAATGAGTTTATCATCAAAACACGGACTTGTTTTTATTTGTGGAAACCAATCTGTCAGTCTTCAGCAAGCCTTACTTGAAACAGTCAATATTTTTTTCAACCAAAAGGAAGTACTCCACAAGAGCTTGCCTTTTCCTATTTTGGCTTGTGTGTCCCTGTTTATCCTCAAACATTGTTATTCATTTCATCCCTGTTAGTTTCAAGCCCTCTGGTCCTTTCCCCAGTAAACACTATTGGAGTTTAAAAGGATGTAGTTGGGGTGGGGGGAGGGGGTGCCTGGGTGGCTCAGTTGGTTAAGCATCTGGTTCTTGATTTTGGCTCAGGTCATGATCTCAGGGTCTTGGGATCAAGCCTCGCTTTGGGCTCTGAGCTCAGTGGGGAATCTGCCTGAGATCCTCTCTCTCCCTCTCCTGCCCCTCCTCTCTCTCTCTCATTCAAATAAATCTTTAAAAAAATTAAAATTAAAGGATATAGTTGGTCATTTTGGGTTCTTAAAATTAAAAAAGTAAATCTAACCTTCAAGTGAAATCCATGTTTCAATATCAATGTCCACCCTCCCACCCCCAGAACACTTACTACCTCCTTGAATCTGGACTGATTGTAGAGCCACGGTTTGGACAGAAGATGCCTTTGCTTTTCTTTTGTGTACTTCACTAAGAATCCTTTCCGAGCCTACAAGAGGCACTTGTCTCCAGCCCAGTTCATCTGCATTTGTGCAGGGATTTCTCCAAAGCCGCCTCGAGTTTCTTCCTTTGACAATTCCCAGGACAGCTAGGTCCCATCTGTTCATCTGACTTTCCATTAAGTCCTCGTGCTACCGCGATCTCCTGTGCTCCCCTTCCTGTTTCTAGCCACACTTACTCAGATGGAATGACAGTTTGCTGTAATTCCTTGTCATAAATCTCCCTGGCGAGCTTTCTCCCCTACCCGACACCGCTTTCTCTGAAAGCACAGCCTTCTGGCCCTTTCCCTTTCAAAGCCCGGTCCAAAATATCTCATAATGGAAATAAACATCTCCAAGTTAGGCCTCAGAAGATGATTTAACAACAACAGAAGAAACTGAAATATGTTATTTGTGCTAAAAACCTAGGGGAATGGCTCTGGAACCGAGGATGACAAAGAACTCACACATCTTATGGAGCAGGCCCCCTCACGCAGTGGCCGTGTTCTGCATGACCTTGAATAAGACCGCTTGGCCCCTCTGAGTCTCAGGTTCCGCATGTGTAACTAGAAACTCTGATACCCGTCCCACCGGTCTCTAGCAATGTGCGAGGACAAAATGAGACCATCCACACAATCAATCTTTGCTAAGGGCCTATGAGGTGCCAGGTCCCTCCTGGGCACTGGAGATGCAACCACGAGTCATTTAAAACACTGTGTTTATGCGATCCCTCCATGCGGCTGCATGTGGCATTAGACTGGTGATTCTCATTGCTGCATAGGATCCCGCTCTGGGACTGTATCAGACCTGATCTATTCATCCTATTCTTTTTTTTTTAAGATTTTAGTCATTTATTTATTTGAGAGAGAGAAAGAACATGAGCCAAGGGAGGAGCAGAGGGGGAGGGGGGGGGCAGAATCTCAAGCAGACTCTGCACTGAGCGTGGAGCCCAACGCAGGGCTCGATCTCACAACCCTGAGATCATGACCTGAGCCCAAACCAAGACTGGGATGCTTCATCGACTGAGCCACCCAGGCGCCCCATCCATTCTACTCATAATGAGCATTTGGAGTGGTTTCCCGGTTTTTGGAAACTAGAAAACAGGGCTACGGACATACTGGTCTATGTCTTTGGCAAACGTGTGTACACATTTCTGTTGGGTCGGTTCCCTTTCAGTCTTCTTCATTAGGTCAGCAAGTCTCAGGTTGGAGCTAGCACGTAGCAACACCTCTCTGGCACATGACAAGCTGTCCCTATAATAGAGAGCCAACCTCAGGCCCCCGTCTTTAGCATCCCATTATAGCTAGCTATTTTACTAACACTGTTTTATCGGCATTCAATATTTTTTCAGATTATATTTGGCAAGAGGTTTCTGGTGCTCCATTTATTGATATACTTGTATATAAATATATGTTACTTATACAAAGGTTCTTTTGAAAATAAACCTTCTCTCAAGTTTAAAAAGTACGTCACTTAAACAAAGATGTTAAATAACTAATGATTATAGGTGGCTACAGATGGCCCAAAATGGAAAATGATGGGGCACCCAGGTGGCTCAGTCATTGAGCATCTGCCTTTGGCTCGGGTCATGATCCCAGGGTCCTGGGATCAAGCCCCACATCAGGCTCCTTGCTCAGTGCGGAGCCCCCTTCTCCCTCTCCCTCTACCCCTGCTTGTGTTCCCTCTCTGTCTCTCCCTCTGTCAAATAAATAAATAAAACCTTTTTTTAAAAAAATGTGAAAATGGGTGACAAACGATGGTAATTTTGGAAATGCTATTCTAAAAGAAAAACATGCTTTCGAATTAAACATCTTTGTTTATCATCACTGGGTGGCAACTTGCCCAGATGAGTCCGTTTAATTAAAGACAAAGTGCTCGGGTCAGGTGCCTCAGCAAATCATTCTAAACCACTGAGTTTCCCCATTTCCAGGAGGAAAAGGTCACAACAGGTACCGGTGGGAGGGTCCCACTAGGACTCAGAACTCAAGCAATACATGAGCTGAGCCCGGCAGGTGGAGAACAGTATTTAAAAAAAAAAAATGTACATTTTCGTTCTTCTGTGTTCTTTACCGGACTTTGCGGGTCAGTGGGATCTCCACAATGAGTAACAGGGCAGAGGGTGTGTAGGTGGGAGAAATAGGAGCCAAAGTTGAAGGGGTTTCTTAGGAACATCACAGTGTCACATGGCTGTGTTAGAAATTGGGGAAATAAGGCAGGAGAGCACCCCTAGTCATCAATGCTTCCACCCATCACTGTCGCCCTTGACCTCAGCATCACCAACAACTGAGCACCTCTGAAATCCTAAGTCCCCAGATCTATGGCCACGGCTCTTTCCGACTCATATCCCTGATACTAAGGCTCCAGCAAGTATCTTACTCTTCCAAGACTTCTAAGCTGTCAATTCTAAATCTATCCATCACCTTGCTCTCATCGTTATTTTTGCCCTGATCCAGCTTAGACTCCTTGGTTCGCTGATTATAAACCCTCCCCTGCAGACAGCCTGAAGCCTCTGCCTGCTCTCGTTCTCTCTTAGTGGCCCCATTATGCCCTAACCTCAGCAAGCCCAACTGTCTACCCACGCTACGCTTTTTTTTTTTTTTTTTTTTTTTTTGGTGTTTGGCTTTTGGGTTTTGTTTTACCCAGAGCAAGGGAATATTCCTGGACAGAAGCACACAACCGTACTAACTGGTCACACTTCAAGTTCATGCATGTGAATCTCAAACAAGCCCTCAATCCTGCTCAGCTACTCTACCTTACCCTGGTATCTTCCTACGCCACTGTCCAAAGTGACTACTTCTCACCTCCTCACTGCACCTGCCCAGTCCTCCCTGCCCCACTGTCCACACTCATCTTGCCCATTCTGGTTAAAAGAATGAAATCAAGTAATAAGCATAAAGCACTTGGGGCACCTGGGTGACCCAGTCATTTAAGCATCCGCCTTCAGATCAGGTCATGATCCCAGGGTCCTGGGATTGAGCCCCACATTGGGCTCCCTGCTCAGTGGGGAGTCTGTTTCTCCCTCTCCTTCTGCATTTCCACCTGCTTGTGTTCTCTCTCACTCTCTCTGTGAAAGAAAGAAAGAAAGAAAGAAAGAAAGAAAGAAAGAAAGAAAGAAAGAAAGAAAGAAAGAAAGAAGGAAAGAAAATCTTTATTAAAAAAAACCATAAAACACTTGAACAGTGTGTGGCTCATAGTATGTGCTCAGTAAATGCCAGCCACCAATATTATTACTTCGCGACCTTGATAACACCTTCCAGCATTCTAGTTACCAGAGACCAGCCCCTCTCACGTTCCCCAGGGCTTCACTTCTTCAATTTTCTCTTTTCTCCTGAACTAACACGTGTCCCTTTTTATAAGATTCTTTACATAACTATATAAACATATTCTAGCATCGCCTATCAAAAACTGACACTCTAGATGAAGAATCCCTTCCATTCCCATCTCATTGCTCTGTTCCCCTTCAAGGTCAAACTTCTTTGAAAAGTTGTCTATATCTACTATCTTCAATTCTTCCCCTCCTGAGCTCATTCCAATCTAGTCCTCTTTCAACTCATTCCCAACAGCCTGCAAGACAGCGCCTGTCAAGGCGGCCAATGACTTCCATTTGCCAAGCCCAGTGGCCATATCTCTGTCTCATGCTACTTGAATGCAGCATACTACATAGTCAATCTCCCTCACTGTGCCAACAGTCTTCTCTTGGCTTCCTCAAATACCAAACTCTCCTGGATCTTTCTACTGCTCCAGTGACTCTTTCTCCGTCTTTTTTGGTGGGTCTCCCTTCACTGCTCAACCTGTTGGAGAGCCCAGGTTGGAGTTCTCTCTCATCAGTCTACAGTCAACTCCTAGGTGACCTCACTCAGTTCTATCCATGCTACCTACTGTCTGAAAATACTCAAATTTCTGTTTCTGGCACTGACCTCTTCTTGAAATGTTATATTCACTGGCTGCCTTCACATCCTCCACATGGATGTCTATGAAGCACTTCAGATGTAATACGTCCCAACGGACCTTTCCTCTCACCCTCACCCTCAAGTCTCTCAAGTCTGTCCCGCCTAGGTGAGCAGCAGCCCTGCTCACCTGAGCCCAAGTCCAGGAGGTAGCTTGGGTCAATCCTTTCCCCTTGCCTCTCCATCCAATCGACTGCATACTTCAAAAATACCACCAGACAGTCCACAGAATGGTAGAAACATTTGCAAATTATATATCTGATCAGAGATCAATATCCAAAATATGCAGAGGACTAAAACTCAGCCACCACTACCACAAAAACAACCACTCTGATAAGATGAACAAAACCGTCTCCAAAGATACTAAGATGGCTGATAAGCACATGAAAACAACAAGCTCAACATCACTAATCACTGGGGACACGAGAATCAAAACCACAGTGAAATACCACTTCATACCCATTAGCATGGCTACTATCAAAAACACAACACAACACAACACAACAAAAAATAGTAAGTGTTGGCAAGGCTGTGGAGAAACTGGAACCTTGCTCACTGTAGATGGGAACATAAAATGGTGCAGCCATTATGGAAAATAATATTGGGATTCCTCAAAAAATTAAACACAAATTACCATGTGATCCAGGAATTTCATTTCTGGGTATACACACCCAAAAGAACTGAAACTAGGGTCTTGAAGACATGTTTGTACACCCATGTTTATATCAGCAGTATTCACAATAGTGAAAATGTATATAAGCAACCCAAGTGTCCACTGATGGATGAATGAGTTGTTTAATATGTAGTATATACACATACAATGGGATATTATTCAGTCTTAATATAGAAAGGAAATTCTGACATATCCTACAACATGGATGAAACATGAGGACATGATGCTAAGTGAAATAAGCCAGTCACCAAAGGACAAATACCGAATGATTCCATTTATATGCAGGACTTAAAGTGGTCAAATGCACAGAGACAGAAACTAGAATGGAGGCTGCCGAGGAACGGGGGTTGTTTCATGAGTACAGTTCTAGGAGTTTCAGTTCTGCAAGAAGAAAATGTTCTAGTGATGGATGGCAGAGATGGTTGCACAACAATGTGAGTGTACTTAATGCCAATGAGCTGCATACCTAAAAATGGGTAAAGTGGTAAATTTTATGTTATGCACATTTACCACGATTGTTTTAAAGAAATTATTTTTTTAAAAAAACCTTTCCTGGGGTGCCTAGCTGGCTCAGTCAGTGGACCATGCAACTCTCGATCTCCACATTGTAGGTTTGAGCCCCATGTTGGGGGTGGATAGAGGTTACTTAAAATCTTTAAGGTGTGCTTGGGTGGCTCAGTCAGTTAAATGACCAACTCTTGGTTTCTGCTCAGGTTATGATCTCAGGGTTGTGAGATTGAGCCCCACCTCAGACTCTGAGCTCAGTGAGGAGTCTGCTTGAAGTTCTCTCTCCCTCTGCCCCCCTCCCCCACTCATGCTGTCTCTCTCTCTCTAAAATAAATAAGTCTTAAAAAATAAATAACATAAAATCTTAAAAAAAAAAAGAACACTACAAACAAAGATACCAAATCTGTCTCTTTCCTTCCTCTCCAGCACCGCCTAACCCAAGCCACCATCTCCGCCTAGGACTCACTAGCTTCTAGCGGGTCTCCCTGATTCCCCATCTGCCACCGCCAGAAACGTTTTGTTGCAGAACAGCCAGATGAAACTCATATTCCGTTAGCTCTGTGCTTACAATCTTCCTGTGGCTTCCCACCACACTTGGAATAAAGTTCACACTCTTGACTGTGCTTTAGAAAGCCCTGTGCAGCCTCGTCCCTGACCGCTCTGCCCCTCCCCCTTTACTCTGGCCACGGGAGTGGCCACAGTTCCTGACCACTCTGTCCCCGTCCCCGAGCACACGGATTCTTCCCACCGTACTCGCTGTGTGCTACTTTCTCCCTCGGAGAATCTTATCCTCCATTTCTGCTTCGAATCTCACTCCATCTAAAGCAGCCTCAAATCCCCCTCTGCCACATCACTCTGCTTCCTTCTCTTCCCAGCACTAGCACCCTCTGATGTTTGCTCCACTGCTCTAATTAGACGTGTGTTTCTGGACCGTATTCCTCCACTAGAATGTTAGCCTATGGGGAGCAGTGCCTTACAGCGCCTTCGACCCCAGCGCCTACAGACCTCAGAGCACCTGAGACGCTGTAAGCACTCGGGGTATATTCGGTGAAGAGGAAATGAAGGAAGGGAAGAAACTAGAGAAAGGTAAATGAGTTAGAACTTTTTGCAAGGAGAAACTGGCATAATGGTTTGAGGGCCCCCAGGATAGTTACTTAGAGACAGGAATAGGATAAAATCTGAAGCCTGAGCTTGTATTTTATAAGCATCTCAAACTCGACACAAGCAACAGCACGTAACATCTTCCTGTTTATCCACTCAGACTTGCTGCCCAGACTTACCCACCCTCCCCTCAGTTAGCACCATCATCTCCCACTGTCCAATACACAACCCAAATGAGAAAATAAAACCTGAGGGACAAGATGGGTTTGTTTGTAATGCTTGAACTTGCTGATGCTTGGGGTGAAATACCTATATTAGTCTCATAAAGAAATTGGTTCCTGAGGAATCAGAAAAACCTTCGTACAGCCCCAGTAAACATAGAAAGTGTGTGCCCTAAATCGCCATGCATCAGGAGCCTGGCGGAGCACTCAGCCTACTGAGCCAGCATACAGGAGGGACGAGCTGTGGGGTCAGGAGATCTCTGGGCTCTCCCCACTGCAACCACTTCGATTCTAAAACTGGCCCCTACGTGCCCTGGGGGAATCCCATTTTCCCCAGGCCTTGAGTGCGGGGAGTCTCCAGTTGGGGTCCGGACTGTGTCTGCATGAGTTTTTAAAATGGAATACCTCAACTATTACATCGCTGACAATGCGAGACTGGGAAACACAAAACTAAGAGCAAACACATTCCGTTTTGGGGCACCTGGGTGGCTCAGTGGGTTAAAGCCTCCGCCTTCCGCTCGGGTCCTGATCTCAGGGTCCTGGGATCGAGCCCCGCATCGGGCTCTCTGCTCAGCGGGGAGCCTGCTTCCTCCTCTCTCTCTGCCTGCCTCTCTGCCTACTTGTGATCTCTCTCTGTGTCAAATAAATAAATAAATAAATCTTAACACACACACACACACACACACACACACACACACACACACACACACACACACACACACACACACACACACACACTCCAGTTTTGTGAAACCAGCATATTCTTTCTGCCTACCCTGCTTGATCGCGGTTCTTCTCTCGATGAGAACACCGCACAGCCCTCCGCGGTGCCCGCTAGGTGGCGCTCGTCCTCCACTCTACCCAGGAGGGTTCAAGAGTCCGTACAAGTCTTCCGAAACCTGAGAGGCGTCTCCACTCCAGGCTTTTTACAGGTAAGAAAACGAAGCTCCAAAGTGTCTTCCTTGAGGTCGTATCACTGCATCTTGGAGCCTCGAGCAAACTCAGGTCCCCATATTTCTGAACCCAACTAACGTCCATCACGTGGCTGTCTCCCTCTACACCCGGTTTAGTTTATTGATTAAAATAATAACGGTGTTTCTTTCTCTGTATGTAACAAGGTTTGGGTTCAGATCTGCAGGCCTTAGAGTCCTTTGTTTTCAAATGCTCGGAACAGGAAAAATCGTCATATTTGCCTGCCTGGATCCTTTCTTCGATTTAAGTTCCGAGCTCCTTTTCTGATGAATGAGTAGCATAGAAATGGGTAAGGAAGACTATGGGAAAGGTTTAAGGAGAATAAATGTGAAGGTTTGAGAAAAAAAACCGATTAGAGTTTCTTAGAAAACCCAACTTGATTGGCATTAGACAAAGTCGGATTTAAATCCTGATTTAGCCACTTACTGATAGTCAAGTCATTTAAACTCCCTGAGTCTCAGTTTGCTCATCTATAAAATGGGGATAATCATGCTTTCTACTAACCACACCCCCAGGGTTGTGTAGATTAAATAAAACAATAGGCTGTGGCTCCAGGCATATTGTTGGTAAACATTTGTTTAAATACAAAACCTCCTTGGCCCATAATAACCCTTTTCTCTTCAGTCTGATATACCTGAACCACAGTCATGAAAAACCCTGGTGCTGTCGGGAAGCGGATGATTTAGGAACCCAGGAGCTGGTGTCTGCTGGCAGGAAAGTGGCGTGTAGCTTGAAGTCTGGGGTGCTGCGGCTGCTTCGACTGCCCTCAGAAGCCTGCGGATGGGGACAGACGGTCAGTGCGGGCGCGCGGCCTCTACCTAGATCTGGCCTTGGCGAGCCTGCACCGCCTCCTCCTCCCGCCGGCCAGTGCGTGCTGTGCAGAAGCGCCTCGGAGGACGCCAGATACAAGCCCTCGTTTTAAAGGACTGGGAACCTTGGCCTAGAGATGTGACTTCTTGGGAACCTTGGCCTAGGTGACTTCAGTCAAGGTCCTCGGCATCTGAGGGGCAAGTCCGCGTGGCCTCCCACTGCACAGCCGCTGCGGGAGTGGCCTCTCACTCCCTGGGACCTCTCCCCGCACAGAAGGCGGTCTCTCCTCCCCTGCACCCACACCGAGGACGTCCGAGGGCGCAGGTGGAAGGGGGCAGGGGCGCCGGCGCGTGCTTAGCAGCCTTCGGTGCGCGCCGGAGGGCCGGGGTTTTCCCCCTCCTGGCCCCCTCGTCTCTCCCACCGCCCTTCCATCCTGCGCCCGCCGCCGCCCCAGGCTTCGCCGCGCCGCAGCGCTTCGGCCCGGGGCGGTTCCCGGGGCGGGAGGGCGCGGCATGCCAGGGGCGCGCAGGAACCCAACCGCGGAGGAGAAAGAAGAGAGAGGGGTGGGAGGCGAGAAGAAAGGGAGGAGAGGGAGAAGACTAGGAAAGAGCGGGACGAGGGGCCGGGGAGGAAGGCTCGGGCGCGGAGCTCCCCGGCCTCCTCCTCGAAGGCTGGCCGGCTGCCGGGGATCCCCGGCTCTGCCGATTCCCGGGGCGGGCCCAGGGCCGAAGCAAGGCGCGCACGGAAGGTCAGGCGCGGTCAAGCAGCCGCGGGGTTCCAGGAGCTCGCGGCCACGCCCGGGGCAGTTGGCCTCAGTGGGCTGGGAGCGGGGCCCCGCTGCGCCCGCGCGGACGCGCCCCTTCCCCGCAGACCCCCGGCCCTCTGGCACGCGCTGAGCTGCCGAGCCTTCGACACACGCCCCAACTCACCGGCCTTGACTCAACGCGTGTCCGGGGCAATCTCTGTCTAGGACCACCTCTGCTCACCGTCCCCAAAGCCTTTTCATCCCCACCCAGCCCCTTACTGGCAGCTTCTACTTGTAGTTCCAGGCCAGGGTACTTACATACCTCCTGGCCTTGCCTGCAGCCACTCACCAGACCTCCAGGTCGACAACCGCTGCCGCTGCCCAGAGATGACACCGCTCTCTCACTTTGTGCCTGCTGAAGACTCGGAATGCAGCCACTGTCTTGCAGCCTGGGCACGCACAAAAAACGGACAATTCAAAACCTTGGAACTGCATCTTTAATGCTTTGACAACCTCTCCCGAACACTGTGGCAAAGGGCATATCCTACTGGGGATCGGGTTGCTTTTTAAAAAAAAATATTTGGGGAGGCAACTAAGTAGTAGTTGCTATTTTCCAGTAAGTCTTTGTACAGCCTCCAAACTTACTTATACTAGGTCATTCAACCCCCAGAAGATCTCTGTTGCCTGTGTGTGCGAAACTCACTCTATTATTTGTCCACGCTGAGCCCTCACCCCACAAAGGCACATAGTTCACACCTGCTCATCTCTCACCTTCTGGAGGACCTGTGTCAATCTCCTCCTAGCCGCGATCCCCAGAGAGTAACAGGATGGTGGGGGAGGGAGGTAATTTAAAGAGTAAATAAAGGTCAGCGGGAGGAAGGAAAGGACACGCTTTCTTTTTAAACCTCAGGAGCGTTCTGTTCTGTTTCCCTCCCGGCCTGAAGAGCGTCCCGTTTCTTACATTTGCCCGATACTGACACCAAATTTAAGCACCTTTCCCTCAAAAGCGATGTAACCCTAAAGAGCTATAAAGGGCAATGATCTCTTCAAGTGCGAATTTGTAACCCAAGTACATTACAGGATCTGCACTGTAGTGTACTGGGGATGCAAAAAAGCATCATGTAGCTAAAATTCTGGAAAGTACAGCTGCTGCAAAGCCCTCTCCCCCCACACACAGTGAGCTGAAAACTATGAAGAGTGTATTTCGTGCTGCAGTGCACAACAAGAACCACCAAAAAGAAAGCAACAGGGGGAAATGCTATTTATTTTAGTGACACCAAAAACACCAATTTACTAAACTAAAATCACAGTTCTTTAAACGTACTTAATGGTTCAAGTTGTGCCTTCGGGGTTAAGTTAAACCTTTGGTAAAATTTATCGAAGACAGTAAAGTGTTACTTGAGCAAATTTTTACTTAAAAATAATTAATTTTAATAAGTAACAAATGTTTTCATACCACAATATTTGTGTTTCTTAGCTTGGTTCCTCTACTACGTAAAACAATCCATTACTTTTTTTTTAAGAGAATTAATTTAATGCCATCAGTTCAGGATCATGAGTGCAGTAATTCCCATATAGTTCTTTAAACAAACACATATCTTTTCTAACCTTATTCTACTCACAAGTAACAGAATATTTAAAGAACAAATTGAAATTTTTTTCCCTCGTTCCTGGTGTAAAATTTAACAAACTCCAATTAAATTCAGTATTAACCGTCCAGGGAAATGACCGCGCAATTTCCAGAAACTCTCCCAAAGACGACTTCTCATTTCTCGCCTGCTTTTAGTTCTCTAACTGTACCATCTTTTTCTTGTTAATTCCTCCATAGAAATCGAATCAAATAAAATAAGGTGAATGAAAAAAATATTTCTAGTGATTTTAATTAATTGATTATTTCAGTGAAAAAAATTAGCAGCCAGGAAGCCGCGAAACTATAAAGGTTAAAAAAAATTTTTGTTGTTGTTCTTATCTTTGAGTCTTTCTAGAAAACAGAAAACTGAGCGCGCGATTTACCGAACTGCCTTATCCTGGATTTCCCCCCTTCCCACACTCCCACGTCTAGATTTCGACTCGACTATTAAATACCCTGTTCCACGAAAGCGCAGGAATGGGTGGCTACATCTGCAGAGATAAGAAACGTGGTTTCTGAGACACCGGGTGTGGGTGGGCAAGCCTCCCGCTTGCTGGAGGATGCTTCGAGGACCAGGCTTGGGAGCAAAGGGGTTAAGTCAGACCCCGACTTTCTCCGCGCAACGTGCCCAGTTCTGTCTGTTAAAGTCAACGTCGCCCAGCTGGAGCCAGCCAATAGGCGGCCTGGAGGGCCCCGGACAACCCAGTGAAGGGGCGTGGCCTGAAGCTGTCACTCAGCGGTGAGGAATGACACCCGCGCGGGAGGGGGGGATACGGTGGAACGCCGCGGAAGGAAAGAGAGAAGAAACAGATAAAACCAGAGCAGGGGGTAAAAAGGTGCCCCGCGCCTCTCGGAATCCAGAGGCCGCCGTCGTCTCCGCCGCCGCTGGGGGTGGGCTCCGGAAGAGCCGGACCAACTAGGAGAGAAAGGACGAACCAGGAGCGAAATCCTGCAACCAGTGAAGAGACCGAGGCGCAAAGAAAAAGTGACTCCGGCCGCGCGCCCCAGGGGACTGCAGCCGCGGTGGGGGCCCCGCCGATCCGCCCCCAACATCCTCGGAGGGGGCAGACCCCGGCCCGCCCCTAAGGACGCGAGGCGATGAGATAATCCAGCTGAGCTGCGAAAGGAGAGCGTCTGGCTCTGGATTGGGGGGGGGAGGGGGTTTCTGGGAGGGGTGGGCCTCGGAAGTGGGGGTGAGGGTCGGCGCTGATCGCGGGCCAGAGGGGGGCGGGGGCTGCTGGGCCGCGCAGGAGTGGGCTGCTGGGGCCTCGCGCGTCCGGCTCACTCGCGCTGCGGCGGCCCGCGCGCTCCGTCCAGCTCGGAGCTGCCCCGCGCCCCAGCCGCCCGGCCGGCCGGCCGCCCTGGCCCACGGCGCCGATGGCTGTGCGCGGCGCCAACACCTTGACGCCCTTCTCCATCCAGGCAATCCTCAACAAGAAAGAGGAGCGCGGCGGGCCGCCCGCGCCAGAGGGGCGCCTGGTACCCGGGGGCACCGCGGTGGCAGTGGCTGAGGCGCCCGCTGTCTGCTGCTGGCGACTGTTCGGGGAGACAGACGCGGGCGCTCTGGGGGGCGCGGAGGACTCTCTGCTGGCGTCGCCTGCCGGGACCAGAACGGCTGCGGGGCGGACCGCGGAGAGCCTGGCTGGTTGGGACTCGGACTCGGCGCTGAGCGAGGAGAACGAGGGCGGGCAGCGCTGTGCGGACGCGCCGGGGGCCAGCGGGGCCGACCGTGCAGGGGGGACGCTGGGCCTCGGCCAGCCGGTCTGCGAGCTGCCCGCCGCCAAGGACCTGGAGGAGGAAGCCGCAGGCAGGAGCGACAGCGAGATGTCGGCCAGCGTCTCAGGTCTGCCGAGGCTTGGCGGGGCAGGGGGCCGGGCTGAGAGGCTTGGGCAAGGAGGGCAAACATGCTGAGTGGGGTGGGCTGCTGTGAGTACCCTGCGCCCTGGCGCCCTGGGGCTGGCCAGGACCCCAAGCTCTTCGCGCTGGCTCAGGCCGCTCTAACCCTCCGGGAACCCAGCCGGAGAGAGAACCGAAAAACTCCTCAGAGCCCTGCGTCCTGGGGTGAGGCCTGAGACGTCCTGGGGCAATTGTGCCCTAGACTGGCCACTGCACCCTGGCTTTAAGTCCTTCGCCAGTGCTTCGGCCCTGTCTGTGTCCAAATCCCCCAAATCAGCGACAGGAAAGAGCCAAGGGCCCAGAGACCTCGAGGAGCCAGTGCCCTGGCCCCTGGCCCATTGAGCAGAAATGCTCCCAGCTCGAGGTCCCAAGGCTCCGAGGTCCTCTGCTCAAGGATAGGTGGTGAGGGATACCTCTAAGTGGTACTGAACGTGCCCATCTGCCAAGCCTGGGCTTTGCAGGGAGGGCTTATTTAGCTTTCCCAGACCCCAAGTTCAGGGGAGCTGGAATGGGCTGAGGACCCAAGATGTGGCGCCACACCTGCAGCCAGCTGAAGGCAGGGGGGCTTGATGTGTGTCATCCCACAAGTAGCAGGGAGAGAAACATCCCCTGCCAGGGCTCCAGGTCATTGGGCCGGAAAGACCCCCACTACCCCCTTGTCGGCTGGTCGCTGCTGTAGGCCTCACGCTGGCTCCAAGTAAATAGTATTTGCCAGAGGCCAGAGCTCTGAACCTCTCTGCTAGGTTCCTGTGGGGAGATCCAGGAAGAGGCTGAGGAGCTGGCGTCAGATTAGGGTTCAAGGACGTCAAGCAGGGGCACCTCCCTCTCTTCACCCTCAATCCCTAGCCCTCCTCTCATTTCCTTGCAAAGAGAGAGAGAGACAGAAGCCCACCAAGGCTACTCTATTGCCACAGACCTCACACAATTCCGGGTAGTTGGGGGTGGGGGTAAGACTCCGAATACATCTCTCCAAGGATTCGGCCCCCCACCTTCCCCTTATGTGCAGTCGACACGTGTGTGCTGCGAGGATGAGTGTGTACGAGCGTGAGTGTGACGGTGGCGGGTAAACTCGGGGAGGGAGCAACCAAGAACCCCAGGGCTCAGCGCTGAGAACTGAGAAGGCTTGTGAGGATGCTTGGGCCCGGTGCCCCCACAGTACTGCGGGGAGCCTGGGGCCCAGTGAGGGCAGGCAGCTGGATCTTGGCCCCACAGCATTGATACAGCGGGACAGGCCTAGATGCAAGAAGCTAGTGGAACGGGGTTCTGAGACCGGTCTAAAGCACCCGCGGCTTACAGACCCTCACCAAGCGCTCTGCTGGGATCAAAGAGTATTTCCGTACCCCAGTCCCACCCCCCGCAGTTGGGGCCAGACGTCGCTTCTCTGCGGCGCTGACAGTCTGTTGTTTCTGTTCCCACTGGGGTCCGCAGGCGACCGCAGCCCTAGGGCCGAAGACGACGCCGTTGGCCCCGGAAGTGCACGCGTGCCGGCGCTGTGTAGCCGAAGCGGCGGCGGGGGCGGCCCGGCGGGCGGCGCGGAGGAGGAGGAGGAGCCCGCCGCGCCCAAGCCGCGCAAGAAACGCTCGCGGGCCGCCTTCTCCCACGCGCAGGTCTTCGAGCTGGAGCGCCGCTTCAACCACCAGCGCTACCTGTCCGGGCCGGAACGCGCCGATCTGGCTGCGTCGCTGAAGCTCACCGAGACGCAAGTGAAGATCTGGTTCCAGAACCGTCGCTACAAGACCAAACGCCGGCAGATGGCCGCCGACCTGCTGGCATCAGCGCCCGCCGCCAAGAAGGTGGCGGTGAAAGTGCTGGTGCGCGACGACCAGAGACAGTACTTGCCCGGCGAGGTGCTGCGGCCACCGTCGCTGCTGCCACTGCAGCCCTCCTACTATTACCCTTACTACTGCCTCCCCGGCTGGGCACTCTCCACGTGTGCAGCCGCCGCGGGCACCCAGTGAGCCGGCCTGGGGCGAGGCCGCGAACGATCCCTGCGCTCCAGCTGCGGACGGCAGCTGACAGGCTGTGCAGGTTGTGCTCTGTACGAGGGCGCCCCGCCGAGGGGGCAAGTGGAGGATGCAATCCAGCCCAGGCTCAAAATCCAGGAGTGCGCGCTGGCAGCGGGACTGAGTCTGTCCAGAGGGGGCGCCTTTTTCTAATTTGAAGGAGCCCTATGCCCAATTAGGAGGCACCCTATGGCCTAGGGGCCTTGCTCCCCCGTTGCCGGCCTGGAAGCTCTTGGACATTATTTATTATCACAACAAAGTTGGATTTGGATTGTATCTACCAGGAGACGGCGTTTCTCTGGAGCGGAGAGAACTCCTGGGTCCACATAGCCTGATTCCCCAGAATTTCAGGCTGGCTGGGAGCTTCGTGCACTAGGGCCACAATAGTTCATGGTATCCATGCTACCAATCTATGTTTATCTACATATCTATTTTTTTGGAAATTGCATTTGTAACAAACGGGTGCGGAAACTTGACAGCCCCAAGGAGCCCCGAACGATGGGGGTTGATTTGAACCGTGAAAGGTTGGCTTTTCAGGCCCTCTGCCCCCACCCCTCCCCGCGTCAGAGCTGGAGTGGAGACGCCCTGTTGGGTGCTGAATGTAAAGAAGGGAGCCTCTGCGCACAGGGCTGGGCAGAGGCCCCCCAAATCTTTCCTCTCCGAAGTCCACCACCAACTGGGGAGCTTCCGGGAATCGCGAACCGGGAAAGAGCAAACCCAGCAACCCTTGGCAGAAACTTTCTTTTATTTCTTTTTATTTTTTTTAAAGGAGGTTAAAACTTGTAGCACTTTTCGGTTGTTTGTATTCAAATAACGGTTATTTTTGTATTCAATGTGAATATCCCTGACCAGCCTTTCCTGAGCGTCCCCCGCAGTTCTGACGCCCGGGCCCTCTGTCTCTACCCACCATTCTCCGCGACTCCTGCGTCCTGACCCAGGGTTCTCCCATCCCTATCCCTGCCCCTATGACGGATGATCCTGTCAACCTCGTTGCTTTTTGCGTCCTTAAGGGCACTGTGCACTCAACTAGAATATTAACTTTAAAAAGATTTGTGAAGTTTGGAAGCTCTGTTCGCTTTATCTTTCCTTTTCCTTTAATTTATAAACTTTTAGTTTCACATGCCCTCCTGGACGCCGTGTTGTCTCTGAGCCTCTCTCCGTCGGGCTGTGGGGAATCCAGTACCGTAAAAATGCCTGGGGCTCCTTTCCAACCACTTTTCAGTCCTGGACCAAGGATGCCTCCTCCCTTTAGGGAGCGGCCTGGCTGCCCACCGGGAAGAAAGTGTTCAAATTCGCACAGCTCAGGGAATTGCGATGTAGGGGACTTTGCAAAAGTCACAGCTCAATCCCACTGAATCGGGAGCAAACAACTAGGATTCTCTGTCTCCTCTCTCTTTCTTTTTTTCCTCGTGGGATTGGTCTCAGCATCTGGAAAGCGTCCGAGGCTGAACCCACAGCCAATTTCAACCCCTACCTAACCTGCTGTCTCTTTCACCTGTCCAAGTCCTCTCTGCTTTTGATTTTCCCAGCGTTTCTGTAAGTGACCCTGTCTCCATTTCGTTTGGAGAATAGGCTAGCAAAAACTCGCTGAAATTCTGAAGGCTATAATAAGCAAGCCTGTAATAAGAGGTCTCTTGGGGAGGGTCAGCTGAGCTTTGACCCCGGCAGGGGGCACATGGCCCTCCACATTGTTCCAGAGCGATTCCACTCACTCTGTGACAGGGCCTCATTTGATCCACACAGAACCCTAAAGTAGAAATAGAGAAGGACTAGAACCAGGGTTATTTATTATTTACATTTTACAGACCAACACCCACCCCCATTCCGCGACTCCCCAGACTGTAACGGATTCCCCAGAGCAAAATGCCTGCGGCTTCACTCCCCTCGCGCTGGGTCCGGGTCGAGCAAGGAAGAGTTAATGCCACGTCGCAGGCTCCCAGGCCTCCGGCCGGCGGGAGCCGAGAGACGCCAAACCCAGGCCCCAGCTACTTTCAATTTTACCCTGACCAGAAAGGCCTATCTGCCCTTCTCTTGGCCGGAGACCTTTTCCAGCCTCAGGAACCCCAGGCCCTTGTATCCCAAAGTCCATGGCCATGGGTCTGCGGCCCCTCGGTCTGGCCTGGCGGGGCGGAGAGTCCCGACAAGCGCTTTTCGAGAAAGATTCCTGCTTGTGGAAACAGCAAAGCGGGAAGGGAAAGGCAAAGGCCCTCAGGATATGCACACCCTTGCCCCCAAGTCCAACCACCTTCTAAATGGTTCCTGCAATTATTTTGTTTCCTTTTGGCATGTTTTAAAAAATTCCACTTAAACTTCATAGTTAATCACGAATGCATTTTCCTTGTAGAAAGTTAGAACATTTCCAATAATGCTAGAATTCCCTCCCTTCCTCTCTGCAGAGATCGCCACTACTGAGGGGTTTTGGGGGAGGAGGCTCGATTTTTTCCCCCCTCCTGAAATGGCATTTGGTTGTGACTACGGCCTAAGAGGTAAGCTTGTCCTCCATCCTTGTGGATTTGGAGTTGAGGAAACTGGGGATTTTCTTTCGAGTAGGCCGGGCGGTGCCCTTTCCCTTTCTCATCCCCTCTGCACTCCCCGCCTGGACCAGTTAAGCTGGGCTGGCTCCAGATGCCCGGGGAAAAATGACTCAAACGAATTCGGTTTGTCCCAGATTGTTGCCGTTTCGCTCTGAGCTGCCCCGCAGCCGGCGCTGGCACCAGCTTGAGATCAGGTTCGCGGAGTCAGAGTCAGTCTGCAGGAACAGCCAGCCTTCGGAAGATTTCCCCTCGCATTTGGAGACCTGAGAGGGGTGTCTTTACCTGGGCCCCTGGCCCTAGACACGGCTCCTGTTGGAAATCTGCGGTACTACTTTCTGAATTTCCTCTTCCTTCTCCACTCCCACCCCTGCTTCTTAAAAAAAAAAAAAAAAAAAGATGAGAAACAGTCCAGCTCTTTGCCCTCCTTGCTGCCTGATGGATGCCCTTCGTCCACCGCTGTCTGTGCCCCTGGGGCGCAGGGCCCCTCAGCGGCTTCCTCGGGGGCTGATTTGCCCAGAGTAGCGGCCAGCTGAGCCTTTGGACCTATTCATCTTTCTCAATGTTTTGGGGCCCTCAGCGAATCTCAGCGCTGACCTTGGGAATAGTGGGGTATGACCTGCACACTTCGATGGGTAAACCGCGTCTGGAGGGATAGCTGGGAAGGGGACACGCTGTGACCTGCCCTGAAATCTGTCCCGAGGATCCATGCTCAGCCCACGAATCTTGCTCTGGGCAGCAAATTTGAGATCGGTTGGCTACCAAATGTCGCTGGGGTGTGTGTGTGTGCGCGTGTGTGTGTGTGTGTGTGTAACTCAAATCCCTGGCCTGTTGGCCTGGATTCTCCCAAGCTGCCTCTAACTCTAAGCGACTACGTTGGAAGGGCTCGCGGACCCGAAGGAGAATCTCAGAAGAGCTGGGCCAGGCAGTGGGAGTTTGGGAATGGGTTCCATTTCAGGAAATAGATGGCTTCCGGGCCACAGAGACTCCCCGGGCTCTTGCCGCTCCTCCGCGCTGGCCCAAGGGAAGAGGTTGACAGCGAATCTGATTTCATTTGAGAAGGTCCGAGGAAGGCTCAAACGAGATGTCACCTGGCCCGATTCCCGATCCCCGAGGGGCTGGGCCCCTACAGGGGCGGTGTCTGAGGGCTTCCCAGGAATGGGAAGCTTTTGCAGACCAGGAAACTGGCACGCTGGAAACACCATACCGAGCATCCCACAGAAGCAAGATGTCCTCGAAGGCCTACAGACATCCGTCGGGGCGGGGATCCCGTGACTCTAACTCTCCAGCCGGCCGCCGGCGCTCTGCCCCGGCCAGGCGGCCACTCCGTTCACGTTTCATCGGTGTTTGCCAGAAGGTAGAACCCAGCCGCGCGCGCGCCCACGGAATTCAACAAGGCTGACGGAAAACGCTTCTGCCTCCGGGAAAAGCTGCCGCCGCCATGTAGCCTGAGCAGCGGTGAAATTTAGAAATCTCCCCCAAACCTGAATACTGGAGGAGGAGGTCCTGGTCCGCAAAGGACGAGGAAGGAAGCGAGGCCGACCCGCGCGGAGGCCCCCCCGCTGCCCAGGCGCTGCAGGGCTTGACTTTCCGGCCACCGGCCTCACCCTGCTAGCAATCTTAGTTGGGAATCACACCGAGCTGCGCGGGGACTGCAGGACACAGCAAATGCTTGAAAGCGCTTTGTAACGTAGCGTAGTTACACACGCTACACACGTAGTTACACACGCTAGCGGCTCGTGGCTACTGCACAAGCCCTGGCCTCGGGGGAAGGCCGCGCCCAGAACCTCGAATGAAGCAGGAGCTGAGGCTCCTAATCGGAGGGCGCCCGGAGAGCACGCAAACAACACAACACAACAAATATCTATAACTACGTTCGGTAGTTCGGTTGTCTGGGACGCTAGACGTGTAAAAGTGCTTCCGCATTCTGCTCCGCAACGTTTTCCTGAGGCCGCCTTAGCAGCGTGGACATGGCCTCCATTTTACAAATGGGTAAACTGTGCCCAAAGTCACAGGCCATAAGGGGGCCTTTCAGGGTTTGTCAAAGCTCAGAAGCATATTTTAGTGTTGGAGGCCGGCAATGTGGGTAGATGGTCCTTTAGAAGTAGCATCTCCGGGTTTGGCTTTGGGGTGGTTGGATTACTAAGGGTGGGTGTGTTTTGAAAACCATTAAGCACTGTAAAGCTGGTATGGACTTACTACGTTGCCATTATTATTATTATTATTATTATTATTATTATTATTACGACCTTCTGGGCAATGCTTAGTAGGCTGATCTGAAACAATCTTCCTTAAACTCCTGCACCCTTCATGAGTTTCCAGGTGACCTGCGGTGTGCTCAGCGAAGGGTCCCTTAGAGGGGTAGAGACTCCGGGGCTCGGCCAGTTTTCAAGTCTCCTGATAAATATGTTTTTTAAAATGAAGAAATGCCAAAACAGGTTGCAAAAGAAATGTGTTATATTGTAAATGGTTACATCATGTAATAAATTAATTTTTTTCTGTAGTTACACATAGAAGTTATTCAACATAAACTGGGTTGCTCAAATCATTAAAACATTTATAAAAGAAGACTGATTCCCAGGGCCTTTCAAGCAGGGGTGGTCCGGTATGGAGTCCAGGTTAAGCTGAACGATGAACTTCTTTCAAACCTGTTGGGTGTATATAAGGCTATGCCACCTATGAAAGAAACGTCAAACGACCAAATTTGGGGCAATTTGCGGACATGGGAACTGGCAAACGGCCCTGCCGCCCCGCACGGCTCCCGGATCGCTGCTGTTACTGTTACTTTCTGCTTTAGGCAGGCAAGGAAAGACGGGCGCCCGGCTTCTGGCGGATCCGGAGCTGACCCGGAATCTGCCGCACAAGCGAACAGCACTTTATGGGTTCCTGTTGAAAAGTTGAAAGGGAATACACAGTGGCTGGCGGAGCGGAGGCATCACCTTGCCTGGAGCCTCTTGCAAGGTGAGCTCGCTCCTGGGCTCATACTTTCCCCATGCTGCTGGGAGTGTGCTTGTGACAAGCTGCGTCCTTTCCTACTCGTCCCCCACCCGCTCACCCCCGCCGCCCGGAGCCCGCTCACTCCACTCTGCCTCCCATAAGCACCCGCGTTTTGTCCCTGGGTGCCCGCCCACGGCCCGGGAGGCCCCGCAGCCCAGGGGTTAGTGCGCCTGCGGAGTCAGTCCAGAGCGCGTGGCCTCTGCTTAGGCCTCATGGTCTTCAACGAGTGCCTACATCACTCCTTACTGTTTCCGCAATTGCGACAAGAGCTTCTGGCGTGAGGGGAACTTCTGGGGGCTCCCGGGGGCTTCTCGGGGAGTCCTTCTCCTCCCCAGCCTGGCCCGCTTCTGGTCGTCACACTCAGGCCACCCGGCTGAGCAGCGCTCCTACGACCTGGGACCTGGGCGTGCGCCCTATGCCTGAGAGGGGGCGCGGTGCTGGACGTCTGGGAGATCCAGGTGAGAGCTTCTCCTTGCAGCCAGCACATCTGAGGGCGGGAAGTGGTCGAGTCGGGCTCAACAGCATCTAAGGTCCATTAAGTGATTCTGCCCGGGGCCTGCGTCTCCAGACTGGAGGCAGCTCTGCCCCTGACTTGATGAATTCTAGGCAATTCACTTCTCTTCTCCGCATCTATATTAAAAAAGAAAAAAAAAGTGTAAGATGCTCTTTAAATCTGAGTAATGTTTGGCGTCCACACTGACCTCTGGCTTGGAGTGGAGGTAAAAGACAAAGTCTTTCTCTTTTAAATAATGAGCCATGCCCTTCGTGAGCAGATTTTGGAAGGAGGGTGGTTTTGCTTTATTTTTTAAAAAAGAGCTGGGTCCCCCAATTGCTGCGTGGTAGGTCTCTCCAAAGCTATTATCTCTGGGCCTCTGTCCACTTCCCGAGCCTGGGTGGGCAGCTGTGGTCCTCGGCTTGCACTTCTCTCCACCCACCGCCCTCAGGAGGTGGGAGACCTGAGGCTATTGAACCCCGGAGGGTCTCCTGTCCTTGGACTGAAAACACATTAAGGAAAAAAAAAGTTAATGCCACTAGTACTTTCTCTCCCATAGTCCACCAAGGGTGGGCAGTATGCTGTAAAACAAGAGCCAGTAAAGCCGATTATTTTAATAAGCTTATTAACATTTTTGAATGGCTCCCCTTGTGCGCGCCAAGGCCTCCCTTGGTGGAGCGGTGGAGCTCTGCCCGGGGTTTTGGGGGGGCGGTTTACGCAAGGACAAGCACGTTGCCGAGCGGGTGCTGCTGCCCTCTGCACAGGGGCCCTGGCCGAGCTGGGGCTGCCGGGTAGTGCCCACAATGTTCTCTCAGGACCTCGGTGTCCCCCGCTGGTCCATGCTTCGATGCGTGCAGTCCAAGAGGGCTACATAGGGTCAGAGGTCGCCAAAGAGCTCCAGTGACCCAGTGCTGCACCGAAGTGTCCCCACAGCTTCGAAGAACCTGCGGGTCTGGGGTTTTGTCCAGCCCTACTACATTTTTGCTCCTGTTTTTGCAATAGTCATCAGTGAAATTGACACTCCTCTCTGAGGATTGAAAAACTAAATAGTAAACTCTCCACTCTTACACAGGTGTCTCAGGTATTCCTGCAGGAAGGGGCTGCCTTGGGTTTGGTCCACATGGGTCCTAGACCCGGAGCAGGAGTGTCACTAGGGCGATGACTTCTGGGAATCCCTCCCTGGGGAGGCCCGGGACACTGCCTCTCTGGGAGAACTTGAGAGACTAGACCTTGTCCCCCACCCCCAACTATGGGAAAGGAAGCTACACACACACATATAAGGTGGTGGAGAAGAGTAGACAGACCTTCGAGGACACAGGGCAGGTGAGAGAAAATCTGGGCTAATGGGAAGACCTAGCCTGCCCAAGTTCCCATGTCCCTTCAAGTCTCAACTTACAGGTCTCAGGTCTTCCCTGAGTCAACGTTCCTGGCAAGTTTCAGTTAAATGTCCCTCCTGAAGCTGTCCCACCTACTTGCTGCAGTGATAAGTAATGCTGGGCTCAATGCCCTGCTCTGGCGTGGTCTGACCTGGCCTTGCAACCTCTGGGAAGACAGGCCAGGAGGGCTTGCCCCCACAGGGGCCCTAAGTGCCCAGCATGGAGCCTGTTGCTCTTTGATGTTGAATGCATATTTGAAGCACTCATGAATGAGGATCAGAATCCTTTAGCTTTGTCCTTGTCAGCCTCCACCACATCCCTCTCTCCTGGCTCCAAGTGCGTACCCACAGGCCCTGTTGCAAAGCCAGCGGAGGGCGGGAGGGCCAGTGGAGCTTTCCCAAACCTCATCAAGGTCTTGTTCTCCTGGCCTGCGAGGCGCCAGTCCTGGGGGTCTGAGTGGGAACGCCCCTCATGTCTCGGGGTCAAGCTCTCAGGCCTGAGGCTCAAATTCTTCCTGGCACCACTTTAGCTTTGAGCAAACTTGACTAATCATCTCATCCTCTCATACTTGATCCTATTAAAATGTGCACCACACCTGACCTGCAGAGGGCTAAAAAAAACCATAGTCCTGAATGAACATTGCGCTTCTGGTTTATATGGGAGTGGGAGCTAGGAGTGGGGTGGGAGAACGGTCCAGTTTGGAAATTGGACAGCGGCTGTGGTGTGGAGAGCATCAGCAGCCCTGCAGAGCCTAGAGCCAAGCCTGGTGGATGGGGATACCCTTGGAGAGGTATTTGTGGTGGATCTGGTGGTGGGACAGGGCTAAGGGGGACTGGACCTCAGTGGCCCTGGGCAGAACTCCTTTGCCTATAGGCCTTGAGGTGAACTTGGGTCCTACTAGCCCTCCTCCCCATGTGGGCTTATGACCGACACCTACACACAGTGCTGCTAGTTGGGATAGCTTCTTTGGACAAAGGGCTGTCTCTGGATTCCCAGCTCAGGGTCTGGCACTGACATGTTTTCACTTTTTTAAAGATTTTTCATTTATTCATTTGGGAGAGACTGACGCAGAGAGAGCAGAAGCAGGGGGAGAGGCATAGGGAGAGGGAGAAGCAGATTTCCTGCTGAGCCAGGAGCCCAATGTGGGGCTCGATCCCAGGACCTGGAGATCATGACCTGAGAGTAAGGCAGCCGCTTAACCGTCTGAGCCACCCAGGCGCCCCTTCACATGGTTTTAGATGAAAATTTCCTACCGTGTAGTATCTTATGTTTCATGAATGTATTCTCCAGCCCATATCCATTGAATCTCACTGGCAAGGAGTTCTGCTTCCATGAGTAGCCCCCAAAGAGGAAGAAGGTGGTGTTGTAGGAGTGCTTAGCTGGAGAAGCTGAACGCAGGCATTTTCGAGGTCTTTTTGATTCTCCAGGAGGGAAGGCATTAAAAGCTTCCTCCTGAAAAACCCCATGGGAACAGAGCATGGATTTGGAACCAGATGGTTGATGAAGACCCAAAAGGAGTTGCTCTGCTGAAAATATGGAAAATTACCCCCATCTCCACAAAGATGGGGTCATCTACGAATGGAGTGCTCCTTGAGCAGTAGGCACCATGAAATACTCACACCCTAATAGGTAATATTTTTCGCCAAGTTAAACAAAGACATTTGCCATTTAAAGAAATTTATCTGTGGAGATGGTAAGGGGTAGACAAGAAGTGTTGAGAGATTATAAAAACAACCAAAACAGCAAGAACTGTTAACCCTCATTGGAAAACTTGGCTGCAACATGTTCCATGCATTTTTTTAACTGCAGTTGTGCTTTTAAAATAAATTCAGGGGGCATGTGGGTGACTCTATCTTTAAGCATCTGCCTTCGGCTCAGGTCATGATCCCGGGGTCCTGGGATCGAGCCCCACATTGGGCTCCTTGCTCGGCAGGAAGACTGCTTTTCCCTCTCCTGCTCCCCCTGCTTGTGTTCCCTCTCTCGCTGTCTCTCTCTCTGTCAAATAAATAAATAAATAAATAAATAAATAAATAAATAAATAAACAAACCTTTAAAAAATAAATAAAATAAATTCGGTATATAGACTTTTAAGGTTTAAAAAAAGTACACCAACTGCTTTCCAGTTGATTCCTTCTTTTTTAAAAACTATTTTATTTTATTTTTAAAAAATATTTTATTTATTTGAGAGAGACAGTGCAAGGGCAGGGGTAGGGGGAAGAGGAGAGGGTCAGAGGGAGAAGCTGACTCCCCACTGAGCAGGAAGCCTGGACACAGGGCTGGGGCTTGATCCTAGGACGACCGGATCACGACTGGAGCCAAAGGCAGCTGCTTCACCAACTGAGCCACCAAGGTGCCCCAAGGTTTTATTTTTTGAAGTAATCTCTGCACCCAACGTGTTTTGTTT
>CM052899.1:169121479-169142304 GCA_028534135.1 Potos flavus
TTAGGAGAACTAGACAGCTGCCTGTAAAGGAAGGTTTCTTACTCCTGGTTCCCTTTACCATTTACCTCTTCCTGCTAACAGTGTGGTTCCTGGTGACAACAGGTCCTTCTGGGCTGGTGGTGGGGGCAGGCCCAGGGAGGCAGGGGGAGGACTTAGTGACCCTTTTCTTTGGTAGTGTTCTAGGGAAGGGAGTACACGGTCTACCCAAGGCACAGGGGTTGCTCTGAGATTCCCCCGCTGCGATTTGCATATTCTGGCTTCCTTTCTCAGGGCCTGATTGGCAAGAGCTCCTTAGCTCCCACCACCAACCCCTCCCAACGCACCCGGCAGCGCATTTCGCCGGGACCCCAGTGCAAAGCCGGGTGTTCCAGGAAGGGAAAAGGCATCTCCAGGGTCTGAGGAGTCTAGTGCGCTCCGGTGAGCATATTTGCTCTCATTCAAGCCTCAGGAGAACCCCATGAAGTGGATGGGATTCTCTCTCCTTTACAGACGAGGGAGCGAAGTTCAGGAGGGTCAAGTGACTAGGGCAAGGTCACACAACTTGCAAGTGGTGAGCAGGGCACTTACCCCGGGGCCTGTAGGACTTCAAAGCTTTCAGTTACTGCCTGCGACACCTCCGCGCCCCACTCCCTCTCTCGGGGTGGTGTCTGGGCGGTGAGGAGAGGCGAGGAATCCCATGGGGGGCGACAAAGGGAGTATTAATTCTCCGGGCAGTTTCCTATTAAGAAAACACCCGGCTCCGGCCCGCCTCCTCCCCAGGGCTGCTGCTCCGCTGCCTGAAGGCGAGGCCTGTATATTTGTAGTTTGATTCCGCCCGTCAAGCCTAATTTCTCCCTACAACTTAATGGACTCGGCTTGACATGCGTAATGATTCCTAATCACGAACATTATTTTTGCTAGCGCGGAGACATGTTCCAGTTGTTGTGACAGATCGCGTTTCAGCCATAATGACGGAAAATTACCATTTCTAATTCTCCGGTTTTTGACACCTAAATCCACAGACCATATGTGGCAGCGGGAACTCTGGGCCCCACGGTTCTCCCTCCCCACTGGGGCAAAGAGATCTTGTGGCTGGGGCTTCCACCCACCGGCTCGGTCAGCCGCGCCCAAAGGGGTGGAGCCGGAGGAGCCCTAGGGATGGATGGGTCTTTGCTGGCTCCTCGGTCTTCCCGCCCCTCCCTCCACCAATAGGCCCCCCAAGTACCCATGACAAAAAACCGGAACTTGGCAGGGGCCTCAGAGACTGCTGCATTTTAGGGACCCACTTTACAAATGAGGAGGAGCAGAGAGGGGAGTACATCTTGTCCAAGATGTCAGGGCTGGTAATCGGAGGGTAAGTTTTTCTCAAAACCATCTCTGGAGTTCTGAGCAGGGAGGCTTTTGTGTCCCTCAGTCCGAGAAAGGGGGACCTGGCTTGTTCCTTTATTTGCGAGCCTCAAAACCAGTGAGGCAAATCTTTCTAGGGAACCTTGCGGTAAGCTTCATGCAGAGGGAGAAGTTGAGGCACGGAAAGGCTAAGTGATTTGTCCAAGAAGACAGGGCTAAGTAGCGATGGAGTTGTGCCCATAACCCGTGCTCTTGACCGCTTTCCAGGCTGATGCCATTCACCTCGACCACTCATATTCATCGCTCCTACCAGCCGGGGGCAGGTGATTATTCCCACTTCGGGCTGTGAAGAAATTCAGGCCAGGAGGCAGGACGCTGAAACCAAGATTCTCCTGTCCATGTGTCAGGTGATGCTCACTTTGGGGCTCGGTGGACCCAGCGTGCTCCACTATCGGCCAGCATTCTCCAGTTTGCCTCAAGAGTAGCTTTCCTTGCGCTTCTCCCATCACCCCCGTTTCAAGCGTGGGTCTGAGGGAGCCCCTGAGGATGGAGAAGGGAGGAGATACAGCCCCTCCCCCACAATAACAATGGCTCATCACGCAGGCCTGAGGAGCCTGATGCGGACCGCCGCACTTGGTTCTAGGGAGGCACGAAGGTCCAAGGGATGGGAGTTGCGTCTGCTCAGAATTTAATAACCCGGCCTTGGGCGTATGTTACAGAACCTCAGATCCATTCTCTGTAAGACGGGGGTGAAAATATCCACCTATGAAAATGACTGGGAGATTGGTAGAGGCCTCTTGTCCAAGCACTGGAAAGGCGCCGACGTTGGCCGGGGCTCCGTTCCAGCAATCCCGAGAAGCCGCTGTGCTGCTTCCGCGGTGGTGGGAAGGGACGCTGCTATTGTGAAGAAAGGTGGGATGCTACTGTTGCTAAGGAACGAACCCAATCATGAAGGGAAGCCCTGAGCTTCCCTAGGGTGTGCAGGTGAATCCCACAGGTTATCTGTTGTCCCCGCGGAGCCCTGAGCCAAGGGTGGCACAAGAGCCCAGAAGAGGACAAGCCCCGCTGCTCTTTGCGAAGTCTCCTCTGGAAGGAACCACCTGAGTTTGCAGACACCGCTCCGGTGTAAGCGTGCAGCAGGTGCGTAGACCCAGCAGGGTCAACGAGATCACGCACCCACTCCGGAAACAACTGGAGAAGAGAAAAAAAAAAAAAAAAAAAAACCCCACAAAAAAACCCAACCCAACACGCCAAGGTCTGAAAGCAGGTGTCGTTCTCCGCCTCCACCTTGCCCCATCCCAACCACTTGTGCTCTCCCCGGGGGTGCACTTGGCTCCCTGCTGTGCCTACCCCCTGGCATCTGCCCCATGGATCCCATAGGTCTCATCACACTGGACACCTCCCCCCTCCCCCAAGGTCTGCTGTGGACCACATTCCTACAATTCCTACACTGCTGCAGTCTCGACTGTTTCTGACCCACCTACTTTGGGGATGCCCAGGGAGGGAGTGGGAAGATGTGAGCCAGGCGCACCAGCCAGTGGCAATGCTAAATCAGCTGGCTTCTCTGTCACACCTGCCCCACCCTATCCCCAAAGTTGGCTTTTGTTGACTAAAAAGAAATGTGTTAAGAATACATGTTTTAGACATGAATAGGTTTGAGGCTTCCCTGGAGGAAGGCTGAAGATAATTAGCTATCAGGACAACTGGGAGCTTGTTTGTTCATGCCCCAGGCCAGCCTGAACCCACATGGGCGTTGTCCACTGTGATTTCTGGGTTTTGGTTTCTTATTCAAAGGTAAAGAGTAACAGATCTCCCTTCACCTTCCTGAATGGACGGCACAAATGGAAGGGTGGGTTTGAAAGCGCTTGGTAACCCCCAGAGTAGGCAAAGAGCCCTGGGATATAGCCGACACACACTTACCTATGGAGACGTGCCCAGAGGCTGTAGAGAGCCCCCTTGGGACAGGACAGTCGTCCTGTCTTTCAGGTTCCAGGCACAACCTGCAAGCCTCAAACCCACAAGGTCCACATCGACTGCTCATTTTACCGCTTTAGAGACTGAGGCCAAGTTTGGGGGTGGTGGCCCTCCTCTTTTCTTTGGGCTGGTAGTGCTTCAGCTCAGTAGAGAAACTCCATCAGAGAGGACATCCCTCTAATTAAAAAAAAAGAGAGATGATACATAGTGGTGCAGTAGCTTCTAAGCAGAGGGATCTTACATTTTCACACCCAGTGTAGAATCGTTTATAGTCAGAGTACCTGGGAGTCAAACCCAACTCTGCCTTTTCCTGGTCATATGACAGTGGGCCTCAGTTTGCTCATCTGTAAATTGGGGATAGGAATAGAACCTACCTCATAGGGGTTTGCTTAGCATTAAATGAGTTAAAACTTAGAGTAGTGCCTGGTATATAATAAGTGCTCAGTTCCTGGTGCCTTGGGTATGATAAGCAATCAGTACATGTTAGCTATTTTCAAAGATACCGTGGCTCACATGTGAAGGAATCTCAGGTCTTTGCTTGGGTTTAAGCAAGCAAATATAGAGGTTACTATTCACTGAGAGCTTAGGGGGCCCTGCAAAGAGATGCTGTAAGTGTTGCCGGAGCTTGGCGGTTTGGAGGGTAGCCTGGCTGTCAGTTTCAGCCCTGCTACGTCCTAGCCAGGTGACCTTAAACTTGTAGATACTTAATCTCTTTGTGCCTTGGTTTCTTGTTGTGTAAAATGATTTTTAAAAGGTAAAGGTAAAGCATTTATCTCACTGCCTAACAGTAAGAGTTCAATATTGTTAGCTCTTATGAACTGCCCTTATAGACACTTATACTCCTAGTATAGAGAGAGATGACATAATTGTTTAATGTTCTGGTAACTAACTGGGTCTGATTGCTCAGAGACAAGGACTTTAGAGACGACCTGAGCTCAAGGTTGACATGACCACTCACAGTTGTGTGGCCTTTGCACCCATTACAGCCTCTTTGAGCCAGCCTGCCATGTCTCCAAGAAGGATAATAACTTCCATTTAGCAGCAGAGACTCCAGAATTTCCCAGTAGGAAGGGCTGCGGAGGCTTGGGTCAGCTGGAAGTTTGTCGTAAAGGCGTTCTGTCAGAAAAAGCAGGCTCTCAACTTAGATTGGATGCGGTGATCCCCTGGAAGAGACACTGTAAGGCCATGGTGCTGGCTGCCCCTGGCTGCCCAGTCCACTCTTAAAGAGGAAAATGCTATGCTAATATTCCTGTTATAGTCTCTCAAGTCTGTGGGTGGGGCAGACCAGATGAAGTCTGATAGAGAGGGGCACTTGCTACCTAATCCTTCACAAAAGGCCAGCGGAAGGGCAGAATTCATCCGGGATTCATGGACTCCTTTTCGGCAGGACAGTTGGTCACAAATCTTGATTACTTATTAGATCTTAGGGACCACTTTCAATATGCTTGCAGGGTTTAAAAGGTCCACAAAGCACCTATTTTGTAGATTTAGAGTTAGAGAAAGTAAAATATTTAGCAATGTGCCTAGCACTCAGTCTTGGAAAAATGGGAGCCCCTATTATTAAGTCAGATCATAAATGCCTGAAGGAAAAGGGCCAAAGCAGGACCTTTGGGGACTTGTTCACAGGAAGGCTCACGGTGCATTTTTAAGCCTTTCTAGGTGAGCTTTTAAGAGGCTTGTGGTGCAACTTCTGTCCATTTCACTGAAGGGCAAACTGAGGCTGAGAGAATTTTTCCACTGGAATTCCCTAAGATAGGAGTCTATCTAGTAACTCATTTCCAAAAGCGAAGCCGGGGCCTCGCGGCACTTGCTCCAACTCTCGGGCTGGGCTCCAGCGCCGTTATTCCCTGAGGTTGGAGGGAACTGTCTGGGCGGCGGCACCTGCAGCCCCTCTGGGCAGCCCTGCGCCTGCGCCCGCGGTTCGTTCCGGGGCTCCCCGACCGCGCCGCGTGCCGGGCGCCTGCGGGACTCCTCCTCGAGTTCACCTCGGCATCCCTCGCTTCTGATCCTTATGAAACGGTTGTCGTCCAGACTGGTGGGTATCACGCTGCACTCTGAACCGGGAACGTGGGAGTGACAGCTCAGCTCAAGATTTGCTGAGCTTCCCAGAGGGGCCAGTCACGCTGGCAAACGACGCCCATTCGATAATTTGTCACATCCATTCCATGAGGGAGGTATTGCTATCATCCTCATCTTACAGCTATGAGGACTGAAGTACAAAGAGCTGAATTTTTCTCCGGTCCTATGGTTAACCAAGCAATAGAACCTGGATTTGAACCTTGACGGCTCGCGTCTTTAACCACGCCTGCACGCCGCTTTCTGCTTGTGTGCCTCCGGCCCAGAACGTTGCCTGACATCTGATAGTCTTCTCTGAATATTTGTGGAGAGAGGAAGGCATTGTTACCCACGCCTTACGGGTGTTGAGCAGGCGACAGACTTGCTGAGCTAACCCCCGGCTGGAAGGGGTCTGAGGCCACGCTGGCATGTGTCTTCTCTGCGTCCCCGGTGGACTCCAGGATCTGGAACAGGGCCGCTAGCCTGATACGCCCTGCCTTCAATACCGGGTCCCTCGGTCCCAAGCAGAGCAGGAACTTCTGTGAATTAGGGCTCTCGGCCTTGCGCGCAGAGGACGCTGATTAAATTTTATTTCTGAGAGCTCCAGTCGGAAGGCCACCTCATTACCACCGACTAACCATTTCCCCGGTCCCCCCCAAACACTGAGCCCTTCCAGGATGTTGGAGGCCGCGGCTCGAGAGCCGGGAGGGAGTGTATATGTGTAGGTGTGCTTGTGTTCTGTGTGCCGGTGTTAGGGGTGCCCAGCGGCTGCAGCGATCGTGTCCGTGTCCCCCTAGCACCGCCGGCAAAACGGGTTAGGCCTGGAATCCGGTCCCAAGGTGGTGTCTGGAGCCGCGGGTGGGTGGGGTAGGATGGTGAGCGGCGTAAGCCCGGCGTGAGCGGAGTGAAACCGGGCGGGGAGCGGAGGCCCCGCGCGGGTGGAATGAAATGGGGTAGACGCCGCAGCGCAGTTTCAGTTGGGCGGGATCGGGTTGAGGGACGCAGCCCGGGATCTCACGGAGGTCGCCTGGGCCCCATGCAAAGACGCCCGCCAGGCGGGTCCTTCCCCCACTCCCCAGGACGAAGTTGGGTAAACCAGCCTCGGTCCTCTAGCTGGGCCCTCCTTTCCGGCCCCTGGAATGGCCCCCCGAACGCCAGCAATCGAGGTTGGGGGAAAGGTGGAGCGGAGTCGGTACGCGGGAGCAGGAGCGGGAGAGGGGAGTCTCCCAAATCCTATCAGCCCAGTGCTCCGCCCGACAGCGCTCAGCGCACAGGGCCGCTGCCCACATGGGGCTTTGGGCACCCACACCCCTCTTTGTGCTGCGGGTCCTTCTTCTGTAAGATGGGACTGATAGTATGTCTCTCGTTGAGAGCTACCGGCGCTTCCCAAACGAAAAAGCTGCGGTCGGCCAGGGCCCAGCAAGCCTCCAATTCCAGCGCGAGTAAAAATTCCGCGGGGAGCGTGCTTGGTTTCAGTGGGTGAGGGTGGGGCCCAGAATCCGCACTTTTAGCCCACGGGTGGTCCCGGTGCACGTGGTTTCAGAGACCTCACACGGAGATGCCTCCTGCTGCGGGGCATGTGCATGTAGGCGCGTGCAGGGCCGCCCGACCTGGGCTCGGTCAGCCTGTCCTGGGGGCCGCGGTGCTTGACAGCTAGAGGTCCGCCCTCGGGGAGGTGACAGTTTAGCAGTTGAGAGTCGGACCTGGGACCTGGGACCCGGACTGTGCATTTAGGCCACTTCATCCTGCAAGGCCGCCCTGCCGCGAAGTCCGCAGCGTCAGTGCGCCGCCACCGGCCGCAGTCTCCCCTTTCCCTTTCGGCCTCCGAGTAGCTGTCGCACGGTTGAGTCGCGTGATGCACGCGGTGCGGGGCCAAGGCAGCACGCGCGTCCCCAGGTCCCGGCAGGGGAGGGAGCGGCAAGGCGCTGCAGCTTTGCTGGAGCCCCAAGCGCTTTGGCGAGCGTCCTGGAGGACAGTCCATCCGGAGACGAGGCCTTTGCCAACGTTGGGGGTGAGGGAGTGGGAGGCAGTCACCAGCTGGTGAGTATGAGGTCGAGTTTTTCCTAACTCGGGTCTTGCAGCGGTTTGTCCCGAAGCACATCAGCAGACTGGGCCCCGCGGCAGCCGACTCGCGGAGGCCCATTCTCCTTGCAGAGAACAGGGACATCGCTTCCTGGCAGCCTGCGCGGGGGTCACGTCAGGCTTCCCAAGCTAGCGGGTTTGCGCCGGGCCTTGCTGCCAAGGAGAGCCACCTGTGGAGGCCGCTGGCGAGTGCCGAGCTGAGCCCACACCTGGAACGTGCCCCTCCCCAGTTCTCTTCTCAAAGCCCTTTCCCGGCCGGTCTGAAATGAAGCGAGAGGCTCTGCCTCCTCCCTTGGGTACGAGGCAATGAAGTTGTCAGGGATTCACAAGCAAACAGTGTTTGCTCGCCTTCACCTATCCAGGTGAATTATTTGCGGTGACTTCTAATTTCCTTCCCCCAAAGAAAACCATGTCCTCCCATCTTTCCACTTTTTTTTCCCTTTAGCCTAAATGCTTACGAAAAAATTGATGGAAAAACATCTTCAGTGGCCTTTGGGTTCTCCTAGAAAAACAACCAAAACCCAGACCTCACTAGTAATAGTGGAAACCTTAAAATTCAGCTCTTTATCCCATGCTTCCCCAGTTTTCAACTGACAACTCAAACGTGTTTGGACTTCAAATGTCAAACTTGGTATCTGGCTGTTTTACAAAGATGGCTTGGCTGAGAAATGACAGAAAACATGAAATGTTAATTCTGACAGGGGACTCTCCTTTTTCTTTTCCTAAGCTGGCCACGGCCTTGCTGAGTGACCATGCTAGTCACTGAAAATTTTGTGTCACTATATTGGCAGGTAATAGGGAAAAAAAATAAGTTAGAATATTGAGCTAATGAAAATCAGTAAGAATACCATTAGAATTTTCCCTTATTCGTCATTCCCCCTTGGTTTCTTTTACATGGAATTCCATATAAAACATAAACTATTTATATAAAAGTTTGCAGAGTGTTACATTAACCAAAAATACAGGGAATGAAACAATTAGGGAGCACATATAGGCATATTAATTACCCCACCTTGCACATGCAGCTAGATGTTCTACATGGCATTTTTCATTACTACATGAGCTGTTAAATGTATAAAGTAGGTACATTTGTGGGCACATTAACACACTATGAGAACTTGAACTTGTTCATTTCCTGGCTTTTATGGGCCTGGTTGGGCTGTATGGGCTTGCTTTACACAGGCTCACATGCCCTGAACTCCCATTGACTTCTTGCATCCCCACCTCCATGGACAGAGGGAGGCAAGTAGAAAATGGCCTGGTTAGGTGTAAGCTGGTGAACTCTGTGTTGTCTTGGATGCCTAAAAGCTGCCCCCCATAGTGGTCCAGGCCCAGGACAGGAGGAAGCTCTTGATTCCTCCGGAAACCGGGCCTGGGTACCTTTCTGCAGTCAGTCTTCTCTTCAGAGACCACGTGGCAAGTGCATCATTATATTGGAGGTGGTGTTTGGGATTTCGTTTTGTGTTGTTTTGCCATTGCTTTGCCTTGGCTGTCCTCCCAACTTTACCTTACAGATAGGAAGCCTAAACTGAAGCTGCTCTACCCTCTTCACAGGGTATCCAGTTCTCTTCTTTAGAGCAAATGAGTTTGAAATAATTGTCACACCCCATGCAGACAATAAGCCACCTCTGGCTTTTATCGTGGGTTTCTCTACTCCTTTATTTGTAACCATAAAACTGAAAATAATTTCATAAGATAATTAGAGCTCTAGAAATGGGTTGCTCAGTAAAGGACCGGTAGATAATTGGCATAAAAATAAAGAATCTTGGGTCCTGATAGGTGTTGCAATGTAAGAGAATTAGTTTATATTACCCATGTTGAAAAAGAATTGTTTGTGTATACAAGAGAACAACAACAAAAAAAACCTATATACCCCTACTTTCCAAATGCACACACACACACACACACACACACACACACACGCACAGTTTTTTAAAAATCAATACTCTTGCAAAAACAGTAGCTTGTTTGAATCAGGAATTAGAATAGAGAACAAGGCTTGAGAATTCTACTTGACGGTGGACAATGGGAAGAAATTTCAAAGTCAGCTTCAAGATAAATTTTGAAATAAATATTTAAAATACAATTTGGTTTACATACAAATGACATGAGAAGGGAGACAGCACAATTGTTTTTAAGATGGCAAAAGGCTTTGAAGAAAAGTGAAAAATGTTATTTGTCACTTTAAGCCATTTACGGAAACATATAACCAGATATTTTGGAGGGAAAAACTTGACATTTGTGTGTCTGTGTGGAGAGGGGAGGAGTATTTTATAAATGATCCAGGTTTTCACATTTTATCGGGTGGATATAAGCAGTCTGTGTTGGGTCAATTGAAATCTGAGCTGAGTATTGATAAAGTTTTACAGGATGTAACTGACCACTTTGGTTTAAAACTATTCTATTTAATTTTTAAAAATGATCAAGTCGAGCATGGAGATAACTATCATTTTGGAGAGCTTCCCATGTGCTAGCCACTATGCTTGATGCCTTACAAATATTATTTCATTTCCTTCTTATGATAATCCTTGATATTATCCCACTTAGCAGATGAGAAGGTTGAGACTTGGAGAGTATAATTAACTTCCTTACAGTGGTATGGTTAGTAAAGAGTGGAACAGGAATCAGTTGACTTTAAGATCTAAATTTTAGCCACTACTCTGAGCTACTCCCTCCATTGATATGAATAGCCATGTTTCACTGAACAGACATGAATTCACAGAACCTTGTATTAAAAAAAAAATGTTTACTAAATTAAATGGTTCAAGTTGAAATGGAAGAATTGGCTACGCACTTAGACTTTGAGAAAAATTACCTGGCTTTCCAGAAGGTGGTCTTATTTGCTAGGCCTAAAATGTTTTACTTTACTGTTCTGTTTTGAAATGTTATTTTTTGGAACAAAACCAGTGGTAAGGTTCAGAAATGGAAATGCCAATATAAAGGATGAAATGCTGGAATCTTTTCAAGTTGTAGACCAGAGGGAGCTCAAGTGGCAGAATTAATATGCATATCAATTTCATATCTGACCATTTCATATATCTGACAGACTTTACATGGCCTTTTTCTGTTGAAACATTTTTCTTTAACATTTTTTGCTAAAAAGTGTAACTCCAAGCGTCAAATTCCCTGGCTTGTGTACTGAAGATATTCAGCGTTTTGAGTGTTAAGAAGAGCTGCGAATTAATCCCCGGGAAAAATTCCTTCCATTTCCAAGTCTGCCAATGCAGGATTTTCAGAAAGGATAGTTGACCAAGGAAATTAAACTCCCTTTTACTATGCAGATGTCAAGAAAGAGCATGCTCTTCAAAGCAAAGCTATGAAACAGAGGGAATTTTTTCTTCACTTTGAAATATATTTTCTTCTTGCTGTTGGTATCTAAATAAGTTTGAATGTCCTCTGAAAGGTTTAGTTTCTTTATTCTTTGCTACTGTGTGATACTGATTTTTTAACCCAGCAACAATACCATGTAAAGGAAATTTAACATTTCAGTTGCAGTATCCAATTCTCCAAAATGGAAAAAGAGTAAACTGGAATTAACATATATACCATCGAAAGCTAGAATTTTAAACTTGGTCTTAATTATCCCAATCCTTAGAAATAGCAGGATTATTTTGTGGTTAAAGATTCTTTATTTAATAGTATTTATAGAATGTGGTCCATGCTGGTTGAGCAGGTTAATGTGCTGCCTTTTTAATAGCGAGCTATTGCTACTGGCTTACCTTCCATAAGGCATGGACTTGGATTTGTTTTTCAGTGCTGTGAGCGCTAATGAAGGCCAATTTAAGGCAATTTTCTTGAAGATTGCTGCTCAACACCGTCTGACTTGTAATTCCAACACTTATGCCAGGCAGGACGGTGTAGCAAGAGGTTAGTAAATACAATTATATTAATATTGGTGTTATTTTAGTTACTAACAGTTCAGTTGTCTGAAGGCAACCAGTTAACTAATATAGACTCAATATATTCAATGCATACATTATATCAATAACCCTGGCATTTTAGCAGACATTGAAACGAAGTGTCTGAGGAAGAGATAGCCTGTAAGTATTCATGTTCAGCCTAAGCTTGCTTTGAGCTGTTGAATGAGGGCAAAAGATCTTTTTTCTTAAACTCTAAACTGTAGTGAGTTATTTGATGTATGTTATCTTAGATGTGTCACTGCTGTGTTTACCATGAAATTATTATATTGTCAGGTTTTTTTTTTTTGAGACGTGAAATTGTTTTGCTCTGTTAGAGATATGATACTTGTTTATATTTTCTGAACACGATATAATCTTTCAGAATGGACTTATCAGGACAGAATCGAGTGGCTCAATTGGACATACAGAATTGAGACAGAGGCTAGTTCAGTGATCTTTGCATAGTGAAAACTCAGTGGGTCCCTCTAGCTCAGTGACTTCATTATTAGGAAAATAAAAAAGAGAAAAGATGACTTTTATACATTCTTCTGTCATTTTGTAGCCTCCCAGGCATTTTCAGGTTTCAGTTTTCATTTTAAAAACAAAATTTCATAGGCTCCCTTCCAAACTGTTTAATTCACTGCTGGCAACTAAAAAGAAAAATGAGGCATAAATTGCTTTTGAAAACTTAGCAAGTTACCTGCATTACTGAACATAATATTGTATAGGACTTAATTGAGTATAATATTTTATACCTTCAATTCCTTTGAGACCAAAATGAGAAAATGTTCTCTTTGAAGCAAAAGATAAAAATGATTTTAAACACAATGACTGAAATATGGTATTTTTTTTCTTTTTTCTTTTAAAATTAGGTCTCCTTGTCTAAGAGAGAAGGCAAAGTTCCAGGGTGGAAAGCTTAAGGATATCTAATATGCAATCAAAACTAGTAGGTGGGCATTTGGAAATTCTTTGGCAATTTCTGAGCTGTAACATGGAGATTATTTGATTTATCAAAGATATTTTGTGAAACTTAAATTGAAAAGAAAATAGATGATGCATGCCAGGTAAATTTTGACATTTGAAGAAAATTACTTAACTTTTTTCTTCCAAGCATCAATTTGTATTGACATGTGAGGATGTGCCCTTTTATATGAATGCCACGATTATAGAGATAATTTAAAGAAAATTTAAAATGAGGTCATTTGAATTTCCATTGTTGTCAGTGATCTGCATTTAGTTCAATAATTTAATTTTTTTGTATTCGAAAAATGCCAAGGGAAATCAGGATGAATTTTACACTTTGGGTCTTTTTCCCCCAGTTCGTTTTGACTTGCTTATAACAGAAATGCATTCTAAAAGAGAAAAAAAGTGAAGATGTTAAGGTTGGCACTCAAGGCTTCTTTGAATGTTAAAAAAATGAGATACTTCACAAGTGTAATGTGCACTTTTCTGGGGCTCACTTCGAAAGAATATCAGATACATATTGATAGCAAACAATTTTAAGAGGCTATATTACAGTGTGGCTCTTATAAAAGTGTGAGAACACATCCTCTCTCTCAGAGTCTCTCTTTGTCTTTCCATTTACATGGAGAATAAGGAAGTGTGTGTAATTTATTACTATTAAGGAACTTTATGAATGGTCTTTCTCATATTTCCCCCTTGGAAGCCATTAGATAATCTGTTTTTGTAATACTGAGTCAAACATTTGGTTTAATATTCTTTTTCAGAACAGACCACATAATCATAGGATTATTAGACATGTCATAATTTTTAGAGGTGTCTTAAACCCATGCACGGTTATTCCTGTGCTTAGTTTCCTAAAGTTACAATCTTTAATTCTTGTTCTCAAAAGCAAACAAACAAAAAATGTTACCCAAGATGCACATAAAACATGCATTAAAGGCGTTTCCTACTCTATGTTTTTTTATTATCCCTCTACCTTACCACCCACCAGTGTTGTGGATTTAAGAGAGTCGACATAATTGAGTAAGTAAATTACCAAAAACCTAGGCAGCTGTTGCAGACACCTAGCAACTGGCTGCTCCTTGGTTCTAATGTTCTCGTATTAGCACATTAAAACAAGCAGAAAGGGGGCTCTTAATTATGCCTCGCTTTATGGGAGCACAATAAATTCCTTTTGTTGACCTTACTGCAAAGCTCAATGGTGTTTTTGTGCAGTGTTGAATTAAGAGATATCAAAAGTCATAGATTGAAGGATTATTCTGAGCATTTCAAGAACGTGTAAGTAGGTAGTAATGAACCCCCAGTACAACCAAATCTGCTCGTCTGAATGCGAAAGTACCCGTTATTCAACATTTCAAACTGACAGCTTGTAAATGTAAATTTTATTAAATGCGCAGCAATAAAAATTTGTAGGTTTCTGTCACTTTGAATTTTAGTGGCTCAAAATGAGGCCTCTAGCCTTTTAAATCACAGCAGGTAAAAGCAGAACTCTCAAGCATTCAGCATTTTAAAACGGGAAACTTTTTTGGGTTTCACTATGTGCCTTTGCTCACATAATATCCTTTGCAGGATTCAAGAATGGATGTGTTATGTCGCTTAACAGGCTTGCATTTTCCACCGCCTTTATATCACAGTTCACAAAATGTTTCGCTGGCAACCTTAGGAGAGAGGGAGGGAGATAAGAGAGGAAAAGAGGGGGTGGGTGCTTAAAAGGAAATAAAGAAATTAAAGAGATAAAAAGAAAGATAAATTAAGAAGGATGTAAGAAGGTGCATCGTATTAATGTTTTGCAATATGAATTGATGCAGTTTTTAAAAACTAGTCAAGCTCCTTCTTATGGACATTATGGAAAATATAAATCTGATTGAAGTAATATAAAATAAACATATAGTGAGAAAATTTTGTGGGGAATACAATCTTAGTTAAAAATGTCCTGAGGACTTCTAAAACCTAGAAGGAAAATCAAAAACATGCATGCATCAAGGCTCAGCTTATTGGACAAAATGATGATTGGTGTTTCATTTAAGGAAGTCTGATGCTCGATTTAAATAACAATTGTTTCCTATGTTCTAGCCTTGCTTCTTAACAGAACCAGTTCATTTCTCTAGTTGTCTTACAGAGAAGTAGTTTCAATTGATAACCTGACAAATGTCAGAATTTAAACACAGTACTTGAATATGTAGTTTGTCAAATAATATTATTTTACCTTGGTGAATATTGTTGCCATAAGTGACTTTTCTGATGAGACTTCCGAGAAGGCATTTGGCCACCTGCAGTTGTTAAATATCCCCCTGGCACTTTTTCTAAGAGTTAAAGTATTACCCCGTGTTTTGGCCACATTCCAGTTTGGGCTAATGGCATTCATCCTTTCGAAGTTTCCTTTGCAGTTTTAATTGGGTCTGAGCCTTTTCTTCACTTTGGGGAGCCTTCCCCCTGCCCCCCAAAACATTCCCATTCTGGCAGAAAGAGGGAAGACAGTCATCCCTTCTTCGACTAAATTTCTGAGAGTATTAGGATGTTTTGTACATGATCAAAGTAGTTAAAGGTGAATTTCAACACTGTGCATGTGTAACTATTAGAAGACATTTGGCATTTCTAAATTATAAACATTATTTGGTGGGTGCATAGAATCTTTCTTCAAAAGATTTTGATTTTAAGGTATTTAAGGGATGGCATAAAGCAGTTATTTTAATCTCAGAGTTTCAACAGCTCCTTGTGGAAGTGGTGGAAATCAAGAATGCTTTATGATAATAATTTATACATATTTAAAGATTGTGATTACCAAGATAGCAATCGCATCCTGGGAGGCTAACTTTCCTTTCTATATTAAAAGTCAAAATCCTTTCTTCGAGACCTGTATGGATCAGCTAACATACTACTTGAAGCTGTTCCAATTTTAATAACTCTTGCCATCGTTTCATCTACTGAATAAAGACTAGAGTTAAGTATGGAGTACACACCAGTCAGATGGTTCTGAAGTTTTCCTTAGCTAATCTGTTTACATTTGAGAGGTGATTACTTTTGAGAATATTTCTATTTCTGGTTTCTCATCTTGCCTTATCACTTCTGGCTGGATCTGCTGCCAACGTCAACTCTGTCTTGTTAGGATTACCAATATTTGGGTGGATCGATGTCCAAGGGAGGGGAGGTGCAGTAAACATGGACAAGTGGTCTTAAAATCATGGAATGTCAGAGTTAGAATTTCAAGGCTCCCAGTCAGCCACCTTATTTTAACCTACTTCCTGTTTTTTTTTCTTTTTTTATTTCAAATTGCATTAGTAATGTATGACTATTAAAAATATGTAAGTTATATAAGGTAAACTAAGTTACTCTCCCTTCATCCCCCTCAATCCTAGAACCTTCCCAGGGGTGATTACCCATATTACTGTGGCATCAGTCCTTCCAGACACAAGTGTATTTTCATACATAATTTTGTTTTATGTGATTTATTTCAGATATAAATGGAATTGTACCATACTTCTTATGCAACCTTTCACCTTGTAATATTACTTAAAGAGCTTTCCATATCAATACATACAGATATACCTAATTCTTCTTAATTGGGGCTTGTAAATCCATCCTATTAAGCACCTCCCAATATTTCATTATCGTAACCATGTCCTTTGCCCCTCTTTCCATGCACACAGGATTATTGCACTGGAGCAAGTAACTGTGGACTGTGCCGAAATCCTCTTATTTTATCACTGTGGCCCCCAGGGTCCATCGAGATGAACTGATTTGCCTTCGGACTGGCAAAACCAGGACCGAAGCCCAGGTCTGCTAATTTGTAGTTCACTGCCTTTTCTGTGACACCATATATGGTGGCTACTTGGAGGCTCTGCCCGAATCCTCTGTTCACAGAAAACGCTCTCCTTTTCAGAGGCTGGGGCAGCAGCTTCTGGCAGCTCACGGCCTCATTCCTTACAGAGCACTGCCCTTGGCTGCAGAAGACTGCTCTGGCCAAGGTTATGCCCTCCTCCCAGAGAGTGTCTCATGGTGAGCAACTGGCTGATTTAAGAACACAAAGATCTGGCTCTCTTTCAATTTGGGATGGCTCTGAAGAGCCGCACCAGCTCCCGAGCACCACGTGGAGTGGGCTGAGGCCTCAGTCACCACCATGGTCGGGGTCAACTCCTCATGCTGCCCAATCCTGACTTTTCTACGGGAAATATCTCACTGGAGCACTCACCAATCAACCTTCTGCATGCAATTCTCTGGCTTGAAATCCGTGTTCAAGGAATCCCATCTAAGAAACCATATGGCTTCATGTCTGTCTTCCTGAGATATGAACTTGGAAGTTTAGAGGCAGGACAAAAAATAATGTTTAGAAATAGGGAGTATCAACAGGATCTGGGATTCCTGCAGGCTTTAAGACTAAGTGTAAGCATGTGAGGCTAAGCATTGCACAGAAACGGTCCTAGAAGGAAAAGTACAGAAAGAGGAATGAAGGAGGAGATGTAGAGATGAGAGGAGCTTCTTTAAATCATTTTTGGGAAGAGAGAGGATAAACATTAATACATAAACAGACATAATAGAATGGAGAAATTTTGTTCAACAGAGTACCATTTTTAGGGATAGGGCTATCTTTTAGGATAATGCAGAGATTCCTGTGATGCTCTTCCATTTCCCAACCTTGCCCAGAACAACGTCAACCCAAATATGCAGGCATAGGTTGGCACCAAGAGCTCAGGGGATAGAGATGGAGAAGTCTAAAGTTCTAAGGGAAATCAGAAAGAAAACAAATGAAGGGAGGGTAGCTGGGTATAACCTAAAAAAGATAAACAGGAGGGACCTGGGCAGAAAGGAGGTTGAAATATAACTTTGAAGGATAAGCAAGTCTGAAGGGATTTCTGCCAAGTTATTCCCTATGGACTATGCAATTCAAGACAGCTTCCCCTCACCCTTTCTCAGGTAAGTGTCCTTCCCTACCAAAGACTTTGTCCTTAATGGGAGCCCCAAGCTTCCATTGATTAGAATTGTAATAGATCCCTGGACCCAACTGGAACAGTGAGAATTTGGAATTGGGATTCAGAGACAGAGAATTCATCTGTGCACGCAATTGGAATTACAATAATATAGGCCCAGGAACTGAGGCATGGATGTCTTCCGGACAAGGAAGCAAAGAATACCAGGCTAACTAGAGTGGAATACATTATATGCACAGAGAAAAATAAATATGAGAGATAGGCAGAGTACTCTGTCTTCTGTATGGATTTTTAGGTCTTGCTTAAAGTGTTCTGGGAGGCTCCGCTCCCTTTCTGTCCTTTGGTTCTATAGGACACTCCTGTATCCTGATAATGAATTAAGTCTAGTCCAAGTCACATTTTACTACTTTAATCAAAAGAGTTTTTCACTTCTGTTTTTTTTTTTATATGAAGAAAATGGAAACACTAACTCAAAAAACATCTGCAGCCCCACGTTCATTGCAGAATTATTTACCATAACTAAGACTTTGGAGCAACCCGAGTGTCCATTGATGAATGAATGGATAAAGAAAATGTGGTATATATACACACAATGGAATATTACTCAGCCATATAAATGAAGGAAATCTTGTCACTTGCAACAACATGGATGGACATGGAGGGCATTATGCCAATTGAAATAAGTCAGACAGAGAAAGAAAAATATTGTGTGATCTCACACTTATATGTGGAATGTGGAATCTGAAAGGAAACAAAAGAAAGAAAAAAAGAAACAGAGTTCATAGATACTGAGAACAGATTAGTGGTCACCCAAAGTGGGGAATGGGGGTGGATGAAATGAGTAAAGGGGATCAAAAGGTACAAATTTCCAGTGAAAAGTTGAATAAGTCCTGGGGACACAATGTACAGCATGGTGACTATAGTTAATGATACCATATATTTTAAAGTTGCTAAGAGAGTAGATCTTAAAAGTTTTCATCACAAGAAAAATAATTGCAGCTATGTAAGGTGATGGATGATAACGAGACTTATTTTGCTGGCTATCTTGTTTTATACCCGATACTAATATAATTTTATGTGTCAATTATATATTGATAAAAAAATCTTAACGAGGATGCTGGTACCGGAAGTTGGGTTGCCAACAATAGTCCATGCAGAATTGGCTCAGCTGAAGTGATAAGATGAGGTAAATAATGAAGATTTCTCTGGAGTGGGACAGGAAAGTAGCTTGATTTTCTTACATGCAACCATACAAATTTGGCTAATGATTGCAGTGCGGAGAAGAAAAATACCAAGGGAAAACCATTTCACACATTCCCTTAGAGATCACTAGAGAGAAGAAATGGGCATAGAAAGGAGAATCCATGTGTTTATCCAGTGTCCTGGAAGTGAACTGATAACAATATTTATGTCTTTAGATGAAGAAAACGTTAGGAAGAAGCAAAGCCAAACTTACATTTACATCTGACTAAATATGAGCACTTACAAATGAAAGAAGCAAAATGTAGAATGTATATCATTTTGTGTAAAAAATGGAGGGGTTGTGTGTTAGTTTCCCAGGAAAGAAGCACAAACTGAGGGCTTAAAACAAAAGGAATTTATTTTCTCGTGGTTCCGGAGGTGGGAAGTCCAAAATCAAGGTGTCCCCAGGGCCACACTCGCTCTGGAGGCTCTAGGGGAGAATCTTCCTTTGCCTCTTCCAGCTTCTGGTGGCTCCAGACATTCCTTGGTTTATAGCAAGATGACTCCAATCTCTGTCTCTGTCCTCAAGTGGCCTCCTCCTCTTTCTGTTCTCAGTGTCTTCACATGACGTTCTGTCTTTGCTCTCTCCTCTTCTTATAAGAACACCAGTTTTATTAGACTAAAGGCCCACACAAATGACCTCTTTTTAACTTGAGGGCATCTGCAAAGATCCCTTCTCCATCCAAGGAAGGTCACATTAACAGGTGCAGCAGGAGGTGGGGAGGAGGCAGGAAGCTTGATGGTTAGGACTTCAATTTTTTTTTTTTTTGTAGTGGAGGGAAACAATCAACTCCAAATGGGTTGTGTGTAAATACATGTTTCATTATTCAGTAGACGAATGTTTTGGAAACTGTGGCTATTGTAGCTCCTATCTTGCAAAAAGGGCAGCAACAATGTCTCCTATTCTAGATACTTTCCTGCAACCTGTGCTTGCCACTCCTCCATGGAGAGATGGAGTGTAATTCCCCCTCCCTGGAGTACAGGCCTGATTTAGTGACCTGCTGCAACCAGCCGAATGCAGCACAAGTGACATCCTATGACTGCTGAGGTTTCGCCAGAAGAAGCTTTGCAGCTTCTGCCTAGGTGTTTGGGAATGCATGCTTTCTGGTCACACCTTCTCAAGATGCTCCCCCTGAGAACACAGCTACCATCCCGTGAGGAGCCCAAGAGGCAGTGAGAGTCTGCAAGTCTTCAAGTCATCCTCGCATAGGATCTAGGCATTGAATGAGCATAGGATCTAGGCATTGAATGAAGAAGCCTGCCGATTACTCCAAATCCAAGGCCTTTAGGTCATTCTCTGCCATTTGAGTCTTCCCAGCTGTAGCCCCAGGCATTGCAAAACAGAGACAACCCCCCCCCCCCCCGCCCCTGCTGTGCTCTGCCTAAATTCTTGACCGATGGAAACCTTGAATATAATAAAATGGTGCTTGTTTCCTGCCCCCAATTTGAGGTGATTCGTTATGCAGCAACAGGATCTGGAATGCCAGGTCACAACTCATTAACGGGTTATAATATGAATGTGGTGGGGCACTAAAAATTAAGCTAAGAATTAGAAATTTTGTATTTTGTATCTTGAGATTTTACATGAAAATATAAATAGCATATGTTTGTTGTTAAAGTTCATAGTTAAGTTTCTTAGGTAAGGGGCGCCTGGGTGACTCAGTCAGTTAAGTCTTTACCTTCAGCTCAGGTCATGATCTTGGGGTCCTGGGATCGAGCCCTGTGTCTGCTTCTCCCACTCTGCTCCTCCTCCTGTGTGCTCTGTCTCTCTTTCTCTCTCTCTCTCTCTCAAATAAATAAATTTGAAAAAAATCTTTAAAAAAAGTTTCTTTTTTTTTATAAAGATTTTATTTATTTGACAGAGAGAGACACAGTGAGAGAGGGAACACAAGCAGGGGGAATTGGAGAGGGAGAAGCAGGCTTCTCACAAAGCAGGAAGCCCGATGCAGGGCTCGATCCCAGGACCCTGGGATCCTGACCTGAGCTGAAGGCAGACGCTTAACGACTGAGCCACACAGGTGCCCCCCCCCCCAAAAAAAAAGGTTTCTTAAGATTGCCAGTATATCAATGAATAATACCAGTGGTAGTGGGAATCCTCTTACCAACCTCAAATAGAAACTTTCAATATTTTAACACTAAGGGTAATATTTGCTGTAGGCTTTCTGTAAATTCCTTTAACAAAATAGGAGAGTCCTTTTTATTTCTGGTTTGCTTAAAGGATATTTTTTTAATTTTTAATTTTTGTTTATTTTTAAAAGTTTATTTATTTATTTATTTTTTAGTAATTTCTACACCCAATGTGGGGCTCAAACTCATGACCCTGAGATCAAGAGTCACATGCTCTTCCAACCGAGCCGGC